>CM048842.1:32366369-32861369 GCA_026545765.1 Plantago major | reverse complement strand
ACATCAAGAACCCATGCCTTCTGACTCCCTCCAAGTAAATGATGATTTTGGAAAGGAATCCGTATTTTCAATTGGAGATTCGAAAGTACTGGAAAAGGAATGCAACGATGAAGATGGCATTTATTTTTCTGGGGGAGGTGGTTTGGATGACCATACACCTAATACGCCACCTGCTATTGTGAGATCAAGTTCTTTGCCCGGCATGTTTTCTCCTAACCGACTATCAAGATCTACCTTCCATTGCTCTAGATCTTCTGAGGATCTGAATGCTTTAGATTCTAGGAAGAAAGGAATACTGTATGATGTTGGAAGACGGTTTCCAAATCAAGGAGAGCATTCCACTCTTGACAATGAGAAGAATAGAGGTGAATATCCTGTTGATGACACTTATGAGACCTATAACTATGTCGGTTCAGCAAAGGATTGGATTATACCATCTGATGGAGCAGACATGGATAAAAGTATGAAAGGAGAAACTTCTTTTAACCATTGCGAATCTGTTCCGGCTAAGGATTTTAGGTTAAAGCGAATTGAGGAGTGGGTTAGCGACCTTAAGCACTGCAGCTCATTGGAGGAATCTGATGAAGTTACATCAGCTGATAATCATTTATTCCAGAAAGCTAATTTTCTAGGGGAACATACAGCTGGAAAACCAGAGATCAAAGTGGGTAACCCCGGGCCGGAAGTTGCAAAGAGATACATCTCTTCTCTGAATGCCTCGGCTACAGCTGCTCAATTGACTAACCTTGGGTTGGTTGTGATCCCTTTCCTCAGTGCTTTTACGAGCCTTAAAGCACTTAATTTATCCGGAAATTCGATTGGTATTCTCTACCACTTATCTTCTACATAGCTCGTTGCATGACAAAGGCTGTTGTTTTAGCAGTAATATACTGTTGTAACACAATTGTTTTATTTTTCTGCAATTTACAGTTAGAATAACTGCTGGTGCTCTTCCTCGGGGACTTCACATTTTGATTCTCTCAAGAAACAGCATCTCCACCATCGAGGGACTGCGAGAGCTTACACGGCTTCGTGTACTTGACCTGAGCTATAATCGGATATTGAGGATTGGACATGGTATGACTTCTCTGTTATTTTTTAATAGAATTAATTTCTTCGTTTCTTGGATCTGTTATCTGAATGTAAGGGCATGATTATAGAAAATTTTAACAATGAGAAACTTGTATGCATGTAGAACTGTTTGGTTGAAGGAGAACATGAAATATATAAATCGTTATTCTGAAATTTTGTAGAGTAATTCAGTTAGTATTGTTTAGCTTGTGTTTTGTATAATAATACCAGTGCAAGTTGATAATGTAGAATAACTGTTGTGCAAATTTTATTTGGCCATGTGTTAAGTAAACTTGAACACAACACATGATACTTAATAGTAGTATAGTACTATCTAAGATGTGGACAATTATGTGTTTGCGGCTTTTGCCCAAGTTGAGATCTGAGTCTCATTTCTAAATGGTTGTCCTTGTGTCTATTGATGCTTCCGAGAAGAATTTAATAGTTTTAATCAACCTCAGTTCGCGTTCCAATTATCTAAACTAGATATAAATAACAGGTTTCAGACCCAATAATTATTAGCAGTCCCCTGGTAACTTGCAATTGCCCGAAAGCTAATTTGCTGAGATGTATGCACTCTGCCAGTTGGTCATTGCGTTGGAGTTGTGACTGTCAAGATACTTTGTACTTGTGGCAATCGTTTATAACTGTATTGTCATACCATTCGAATCCATGACCTAGATCTCAACTAGGCCTCATTTCTGTAGAATGAACACAGTTTCTTGCTTGCAACTGCACTATTTTATCTTTAATTATGTTGTTCTATAGTACATAGTATATTTTTTTCTCTAAAATAAAGGGGTGCCGTATTTTTAGCCATATACATCTGTCTAACATTCTCTTCACACTTGGAAAGGTTTGGCTGGATGTTCGTCCCTCAAGGAACTGTACCTGGCTGGTAACAAGATAAGTGAGGTAGAAGGACTCCACCGCCTCCTAAAACTGAATGTCTTGGATCTGCGTTTCAACAAAATCTCGACAGCTAAATGTCTTGGTCAACTTGCTTCCAATTACAGTTGCCTCCAGGCTCTTAGCTTAGAAGGAAATCCAGCACAAAAAACTGTCGGTGATGAGCAACTGAAGAAATACGTCCAGAGTCTTCTTCCCCATCTCACTTACTATAATAGAAAGTCAATTAAAGTTGGAAAAGACGCTGCAGACAGGTCGAGTCGTTTGATCATAGGCGCCCACCAAATTGACCGGGGCCTGAGAGTGGAAGTGAAGAATTCAAAGAAAGGAACCCATGGCATTGTCGCTCAGAAGGTAGCATCTTCATCTAGTCATGGTCGGAAGAGCCAAGTGGTGTCCACCACTCAAAAACCATCAAGGAGCAGGCATGTTAGGCTGCCACCCAGTGGGGCAAAGGCACCTCGAGCATCTCAAGTGACTGACTTCAGCAGCAGGCTTATGAACTTGAGGAATGATATATCCATGCGCAGGAGCCGAAGTGAAGGAACTCTTGGTGCTCTACAGTAGAATACTTGTTTATATCTGAATTTCAATAATATGTCCTACTGCTGCAGTGTGTTTGTTTTTTTCATTGGAGTATGCATGAAGCTTTCAATTGTTTTTACTGTCCTAAAACATTATGGTCGTGATGCCCAAAACATATCCTATTATGCTCCCTTGCTTCGTTTTTATGTATTAGTAGTACTAGTTTTTGTGCTTTGCTTTTATTTATACTCCCCTGGTCCCGGATAATTATACTCACTTTTATGGTTTGGCGGATGTGAAATCCGGGTACCTTAAGATGTGATTTCACTTTTGAGGTTCCAAAAGAGGCCTCTGAATGGGTGCAATCCAACCCAGGCTCCAAACCATGAATTTCAACATGGTTCAGAAAACGGAACCAGATGGCAACCGCAGTATATTATCAAAATCCATGGATTGTTTTCATTGGAAATTTTTTTTGTCTCTCATCTCCTTTCTAATCGATCTCCCACAACTCAAGATGATCCAATTCACCAATTATCCTTTCCGAATCGATCACCCTTTCCAAGCTTCACATATGATCTCCCACATCGATGATGTTATTCAGTTTACTCTTTCCTCTCCCACATTGATTTCATTCAATAAACACCGTGCATGAGAGGTAGATTTTTTCGGCGAATGTGAAACCGAGTGTGAGGGTTTGTTTTAGAGAGTGATTGAAGCTTGGAGACTATGTGAGTTTGTTTCCATAAAAGAATTCCTTCTCTCTCGAAGTTTAGTTCAGAAATTGTGCAGGACGCAAAAAGAATTCCTTCCTTCTATTTCAATGACAGAATCTTCTCCAAAAAGAAAGAGAAAGAAGACCACCATCTGAAATAGAAAAGGAGCTTGCTTCGATTTTTTTTTCCCCATCATCTGCAGTTATTATAATAGATCAGTGCGGAAACGTGGTAAATAAACTAAAATCGTATATATATATATATATATATATATATATATATATATATATATATATATATACAAATCTAGGATGATCATGGGTAGGTCAATTGCCTACAACATAGCGCACCACCAGAGGTAGTATTTTCCAACACAAAGTTTATTAACCCGTAACTTGATTTACTTAAAAAAATCTAGGTGTATGTGCACATTCAAAAGATTTCTACAAAATTTCTTGATGGGTTTGATAACGAGATGCACATGGAATGATGAAATGATACATTAGTTTATGGGGACGAGTATTATTTGAATGGTTCTTTTATCGTCAGTCAGGTGTCGCACTGACTAACGTCAGTCACCTATTTTGATCCATTAGATTAAAATTTTAACGGTGGAGATCGAATAATCTATTAACTTTCCCACTAAGTATTGCCATGGGGTGTCGCCATGTAGATAAGGTGTTGACTACGTTATTCTAACCGCCACGCCGCTTTTAAATTATTTAAATATATTTTAAAAAAATATTTTTGATATATTAAAAATTACCTCTATTAAAAAATCAAAATCAAAATTAAATTAAAATTTTGAAATCAAAATTAAATCAAAACCAATAATCAAAATTAAATCACCTATCTTCTTTCCCACCACCACCACCACCCACCACACCACCACCACCCACCACCACAACTCACCGGAATCCACGTGAAGCCTGAGCTTCCATGGAAGCTCAAAGCTGGTTTGGTTTTTGGCGGTGTCTTGTGTTGGTGGTGGGGAAGAAGATGGGTGGTGGTGGTGGTGTTGGTGGTGGGTGGTGGTGGTGGATTGGGGAAGAAGATGGGTGGTGGGGAAGGAGGGTTAAAATTTTTGGGAGAAGTTCATAGTTTAAAAAAAAATTAAAAAAAAACAAATTGCGGTTGAAGGCGATACAGAGCAATGGTTGGGGGCGACACAGAACAACGGTTTAGGGCGATACAGAGCAACGGACACGTGTCAAATGTCGACACATTGACTGACAATAGTCACGGCGACACCTTGACTGACGGTAGAAAACCTGATGTTACTCAGAGGTAATTCATAACCCAACCGACTACATAAGTTGCAAGACTCTTAACGCATTGCTCCGGCACTATGGTAGTAGTTCTTACCATTAAGAGTACAATTCAACAACACAAACATTTGTGGGAAACTGTGTCCTCAATATTTGATTATTACCCTCTTATTCATGATTTTATTGACAACATATGTATTTTTCTAGATAAATTATCTAGAATACCGTCCATTATCATACTTTCTCAGTAGTAGCAGCAGCATCTCCTGTCAGAAACTCAACCCATGTGCCACGTCAAACCTAAAAAATTCTCTTTTTATGTACTAAGATATGCGATATTTCTAATAATAATAATAATAATAATAATAATAATAATAATAATAATAATAATAATAATAATAATCTCTCCGTCCCAGTTTCACATTTTCGCATTCCATTTTGATCCGTCTCAACTTCATCTTATCATCCCTTAAATGAAAATCTCTCTTCTACTTTATATATCTCCTACATTATTCATACTCTTTTTACTTTGTCAGGGTGAATTTCATCCAGTACCCCTCTTAGATATTCTAATTACACTTGGACACCAGTTAGTTCAACAATAACATATAGGTCCATTTTCGTTGACCAAAGGATGCATGCCAAACATGGCCTTATTTTGTCAATTTGAAATGATATCCCTAATGTCTTTCTAATTCAACTTAAGTTCTTTATCTTCCAATATTTTTTGTTGAGTATCCAATTTATTGTTTAATAACATGAATTAAACTTTCTAAATAATTTATGGACTTAATTGTAAAATCAGAAATAAATTTAGGGCCAAATTGAACGTAACTGGAAGTTTATTAGAAATTTAAAAAAAAAGAGAAAAATCTGACGTGAGCATTTCGAGTCAGACCTATGACTCGGATCGTATTCACATTCAGCTCGATCGGGCCTTTCGATCGAGCTTCTCATAGGAGTTTTAATTTTTCTTTTTTTCTTTTTTTTTTAAATATTTTATTTAATTTGGCCCGGGGGTTGTAAATTAATTTGATTTTGGGGAAAATATATAATTTGTTATAAGTTAGGGTCAAATTTGCAATTTTCAGTAAAAACTTCTGAAGGGTTATGTTTGGCAACACTTTAAATTTGTTTGTTTTGAACATTATAATAGAAATACTCTAATTGTCATTTGTTTGTTATTGTTGAAACTAACTTATCGTCTGATGGCTATCTAGCAATTATATGTAATAACCCCTACTTTGTCACTATATCTTCTACTTTATTCAATTTTATTTTAAATATTGTATTTCGGCCCGCGGGAAGATGAGGTACTGACGTAATAAAATATCTCCCGCCAAAAACATAACCCGTGTTCCAATGATTTTGAGTTTTTCATCATCATCATCATCATCATCAGTGATGAAAATTGAAAAACAAAAGACACAGAGGTGAGAATTGAGAAGTGAGTTTTCATTTCAACCTAGCCTAGCCGTACAGAAAATGGAGAAGGGAATGATATCAGTAGACAAATGGAGCTACGGAAGCCAAGCCTACTTCCTGACTCACCTCCACTCCGATCACACCGCCGGTCTCTCCTCCACATGGCGCTGTGGACCGCTCTTCTGCTCCCGCCTCACCGCCAGGCTCTTCCCCTCTAAATTCCCCTCCTTCGACCTCTCTCTCCTCAGAATCCTCGAGATCGGCACCTGCTACTCTCTCTCCTTGACTTCTCCTTCTTCCTCCCGATCCGTCACCATCTCTGTTAGAGCTATTGATGCTCATCACTGTCCTGGTATGTATTTATGTATGTATGTTTTGATGTTTGGATATTCTCCAATTTTTATGTTCACCAACTGTTTGATGCAATTTCTCTGTGAAATCCTGTTTTGAGTTTCTCCAGTTTCTTCGATTGTGGTAAGTGTTGTTGAATCCTCCACGATCTCTGATGCAATACTACTTGCGGTGACTATTTTAACTCCTACTGATGCTAGGATTAGTTCCGATTTTAAGGAATTTGAATTCACTGTAGTCGCAGTGCAATGTTGCTATAACACCTATGCTCACAGTCGTCCTGGTGCTTGACTGATTGATTTGTTTTTATTTTATTTTTTTGTGGCGCTTTTGGTTATGAGTTTCGGAAATGGTTGATTGCTTCTCAAATGATGAGTTTACTGTTTATACCATTTTCTCACTCGTAGGTTTTGTTTTGAAGTCCTCGATAATGCAGTTGCCACTAAAACTAGGGTTGTTATGTGCTTTGATACATTCAGTCATTACAAGTGTTGATTGAATCCTACTAACACTAATGCAATGGTAGTTAGAACAACTATGTTGTATCCAATTTATGTTATGATTAGTTCCGACCGCAATGTATTTTGGATATGGATTCTGTTGGTCTATGAGTTTTATCTTAACCTCTAGTCGATTTGGAAATTGATGCCACTGGTCACCATTATACTGGTGCTTGTTTTTTCTTTGATTCTTTTCGGTTTTCGAAATGATTCATAGCTTCTAAAATTATTAGCGTCCTGAATATATACCATTTTCTGGCTTATGACTTTTGTTTTGAAGTTCTTTATAATGCGGCTGTATAGCAGCTAGGGTTATTATGTGCTCACTTTGAGACACTCACTGTACATTAAATTCATATTTACAAATCCAGATTTTCTATTTATATCATCAATAAAATCGAATATATATGACCAAATTTTTTTCAGATTGATTCATTGATATATTCAATGTTCCGCATTTTTGTGGTACTCAGTTGTTTCTTCTAATTCTCCTGGTTCACAGCATGTTTGATTTAATATATTCCAATGTACTCAAAAGACCTTTGGAGTTGTTGGTCACAAGTTTGTAAGGTTCTATGATTGATCATTAGTATTGTTTAGTCCTCCATGATGCATTATTAGAGTAATTAGTTCAGTTATATGCTCCGAGACATAGAGACATTTAATCACCATTTTTCTGTCAACTGATGTGGTGTTCATGGTCAATGTAACTGTATTCTGTTGTAAAAGAGTTTATTTTATTTATTTGTTTATTTCATCTATTCTATTGAGTTTGTCCAAATAGGCGTATGATATATAAATTTACCTGATGCCTGGTGTACCCTTCCATCACTATATTATCTCCTGAGTACACAAGTACTTGTTTTCTTTATGCAATGATCTTACTGGTACTACAAAATTTGAACAAAATTGCTGTTGGCATTATATGCAAATTAATTCGATTAGAAATTAATTGTAGAATAATACGTGGAATCATACTGATGAGATCTCTTTATTTGCATCAATACTCACTAGTGTCTGCAATCTTCCTCCAGAATATGGTGAAACGCTGTTCATGTATCATTCTTCTCTCTTTCTATACAGAGAGTTTCACTTGTTTCAATATCCTCATACAGGTTCTGTTATGTACTTGTTCCGTGGTGACTTCGGAAATATGCTGTACACTGGGGATTTTCGGTGGGAAAGAATTAGCAATGGCTCTGAAATTAGGAGGTCCATGTTACTTGATGCTCTGAAAAATGAGCAACTCAATATTCTTTACGTAGATAACACTTACTGCAATCCACAATATAATTTTCCTCCACGTGAAGTGGCTGCCAAACAGGTATTTGTCTTAATGTTGTTGAACTAGTTTTACCATGCCGAGATTTTTGAAAGATTATAAATTGTTAACCTCCTGATGGAAACGTGCACTATTGTCCCAGAACAAGTAATCAAGGATATTATACGATGTTTGTAGCTTCTGAAAATGCTGAATACCTGGATTTAATATTGAATGTGATAGACCTTATTATACTTGAAAAAGTCCCATAAACTCAAATTTGTTACTCCTTGGACAGGAATACTTTTCTATTTTTTGAAATTCAACAAAATGAGGGATCATGTTAAATAATTTATAATGTTGGAAGTTCATATATTAGAATGAATAGGTAATATATAATGAGTAAAATATTAATTAAGATGGAGCAAATATAAAAAATGGATAGTGGATTTTCAAAGTTGTAAAAATGAGTATACAATAAGGGGGATTTGTTTATTGAGGTGGATGGACTACTTACGAAAAATGTAGAATAGATGCTTTTATTTGGACTATATATAAAAGGAAAGTGGTAAGTTGTTGACCGGATGGAGGGATTACATAGTTGATGTAAATGAATTGCGTATATACTCTGATGCTGTAATTAACCCCCTGAAGTTCGTATGGAATTCAAACATGAGAAATGCCCGTTTAATAATTTGAGCTTAAAGCTGTAGAACAAAGCTATGATGTTATAGCCATCAAATATATTGGATTATGTTAAGGATGGATAAATAGTTCTAACAGTTGGTACTTATTTTACAGATTGTTGATATCATTATTGCTCATCCAGAACATCAAGTAATTATCGGAATTGACTCATTGGGGAAAGAAGATCTTCTGCTCCACATATCACAAGAACTGAACACAAAGGTAACTCGTTGCAGCCTTCTGATTCCTGCTGACGTATAACAATGTTTATTTGATATTGGTTGAGAAAATTGGCTGATAACTGATTTTTATATTACTTGTTAGATGATTAGATCCCCCAGTTTCTTCAAACATTGGGATTATAAATTGGTTTAACTCTTCAGTTTCAACCACACAAGCAGGCTTCAGTGATGCAGTATGTCTTTAAGCATTTTTTGTGTCTTTGGCTGATGATTTTCATATGCATGTCATCAAATTCCTAATTCGGTCTTCTGTCAATAAATATTTGTCTGGCATGCTTCACTGATCAATGAAACAAGATTTTAGTCTGTGAATATGCTGGTCCAAAACATGATCATCTTACTTTGATATATTTAAATGCTATCGAAGAAGTCTTGAGCTCTGGACTTAATTGCAGATCTGGGTGTGGCCAGAAAGATTACAAACTATGCATCTTCTCGGATTCGATAAGTACTTCACTACAAAAACTTCTCTTACTCGAGTCCGTGCTGTTCCCCGCTACAGTTTTAGCATTGATACCTTAGAAGCACTGAATGCAGTCAGCCCAACCATAGGAATCATACCCTCAGGACTGCCATGGCTCAAAAGAACTGCTAAAGTAAATGAAAACCCTTTTGACTCATCTCCTTCATCTTCTCTTAAGACAAGCAATACTACCCCTGATCCTGATGTTACTGCATCCTCTGAGAACTGTGGTCCCAAAAAAGAATTAGGAATTGCTGAAAGATATCACAAATACATATACACAGTTCCATATTCCGATCACTCATCCTTTGCTGAGATACAGGATTTAATAGAGCTTCTACGTCCAATAAATATCAAGGGCATTGTGTCATCCTCCTCGTGTTGTATCGATCCTCTCTCATATTTTGGGCACCTCTGTGGATCTCAGCAAGCGTCATGGAGGCTGCAACAAAAGCTCGAAAATGAAGTGGTTGTAGATAGTGAAGCTGCTCCCAAGTTAGAAGTATCTGCGGAAAGTACTACCCCAACAGCTGGAATGAAAAGAAGGATGGACCAGGTTGACTTTTTTGGTATACGTGTTAGTAGAGTTAGCTTGCTGAGGAGATTGAGTAGGGGTGTTAGAATTACTAATAACGATTAGGTTTACCAGTTGTTAATGGTACTTCCACGGTAGTAATGTATAGAACTGAAGAATGTTTGCTAACATGCAGAAATCTATTGCTAAAGTCATGAACAGTTGTGTATAACTTCACTGAGTAGTTGGCACAGAATATTGAGAAATGGTGTTCTTCTCCGCGGTAAGTACTTTCTTTCGGCTGGCTTGGATCCCCTCCCCGGTGTTCCATATCAGCATGATTGGGATTGTATGCGTAGAAGGTAGTGATGATCTTCAATATTCAGCAATGATGAATCGGCAAACTTCATCTTCGTAACAATTTAGGTGTTTTTAATTCGGTTTTTTGAATTTTAGTTAGCCAAACAGCCTGTTGATTTACTCTTCAGGGGATGCTCATGTGTTGCTTTCCGGAAGGTTTCAGTCTAAACGGATGTCATATGTATTTACCCCCTTGAAAATCATCAAGTGTTGAATGTGATACTTGAAGTTGACAGACTTGTAGCATTAATTATCATAATCTGCTTTTGTGTGAGATAATTCAAATGTTGTGAACGCCGTATATACAGTAGTCTAATACTATATTGTTGCTTACACGTCTAGAAAAGATTATAAGAAAATATAGTCCTTCAACCCAATGAGTTAGGCAATAGTATATTTTAGTTGGCAGTCACTGTCCGCTGTTTTAACTGGTGAAACATTTATGACATATTAATAACCAAGTCATCTACTTGGTCCTTTCTCGGAGAACTGCAGAACATATGTTAGTAGTAGTTTAGTTAGCTGTACCATTTTCCCCTCTCTTCTCAAATTGTTCCAGACAATACTGCTACAATGATGGACAACTACGTTTTCCATACAATTCTTTTCCTGCTCTTGGTTTGTTCCTGCTTAGTATGCTCTCATGTAGTTGACACGATCTCGGATAACCAAACTTTGTCTGGAGATCAAACGATTGTTTCCTCTGGTGGGCACTTTGCTTTGGGATTCTTCGCTCCAGGTAATGTTCCAAATTTCGTTCCAGAAAAGAAATACTCGTATAACTTGCATAGTAGACTCAGATATCGAGTGACAATAGAATTTTTGCAAACTGCAAGTATGAGATATACATTTGTTAGTGATCAACACTTGGGTAATTTGGAAAATGTTTCTAACAGGTAATTCTTCGAAACACTACATAGGCATATGGCAAAACCAAATAAGCAAGCAGTCTGTGGTTTGGGTGGCTCACAGAGACACCCCTGTTTCAGACAAGTACTCTGCTCAACTCAAGATTATCCGGGGTAATTTGGTGCTGTTAAATGAATCCAACATCATGATTTGGTCTACTGATGCAAATCCAAGTTCTTCAATCACTTCAGTTTTTGCTCTACTTCATGATAATGGGAACTTGATTTTAAGGGAGTCGAATTCTACACTAAGTGAGCCATTGTGGGAGAGCATTGATTATCCAACCAATACATGGTTGACGGGGAAAGATTGGATATGATAAACTAAAACAGAAGAAGCAAACTTTAACTTCTTGGAAGAGTCCCGAAGATCCTTCACCTGGGCTGTTTTCGCTCGAGTTTGATCCAAATGGGCCTCAATATCTCACGAGGTGGAATGGAATTGAGCAGTATTGGACTACTGGTACTTGGCAAAATGGCAGTTTTAGTGGAATCCCTGAAATGACTCAGAATATTATATATAACTTCAGTTATGTTGATAATGAGAATGAGAGTTATTTCACGTACACTCTGTATAACTCGTCTAGGATATCGAGATTCTTCATGGATTCATCAGGGCAAATGAAGCACTATTTCTGGCTGGATGATAAACAGGAGTGGAATCTGTTTGGAGCTCAGCCGAGGCAGCAGTGTGATGTTTACGCTTTTTGTGGCGCATTTGGTGTTTGTGGTGAGAATTCGTTTCCTTTCTGTTCATGTTTAAATGGATTTCAACACAAGTCTAAAACTGATTGGGATTTGAGTGATTATTCTGATGGATGTTCGCGGGAAATTGATATTCAGTGTCAATCAAATGGTACTGCTAATGGGAGAGGATATAGATTCTTGGACAATCACAACATGATATTACCTCATCATTCTCAGTCATTTGCTGCTGGGAGTGTAAATGATTGCGAATCTGCTTGTCTTGGTAACTGTTCTTGTACAGCTTATGCATTTGATGAGAACGGGTGTTTGCTATGGAACAGTGAGCTATTAAGTCTACAACAATTAAGAGAAGGAGCTGGAAGTAGTCGAACGATATCAATTAAATTGGATGCCACATCCTCTGTGTTCTCTGATACCAAGGGTCGTAGAAACGTTATTATTCCTGCTGTTGTGGGCTCGGTTTCTTTCATAGCAGTTGTCGTGGCAGTTGTAATGTAGAGATGCCTGAGACGTGTGGAGGGAATGTCTAATCCATTGGGTGGAACTTTAGTGGCGTTCGGATACAAAGACTTGCAATATTGCACAAAAAGTTTCTCTGAGAAATTGGGTCAGGGAGGTTTTGGATCGGTTTTTAAAGGGAACTTACCCGACTCAAGTGCAATTGCAGTTAAGAAACTCGATAGCATAAGCCAGGGAGAGAAGCAATTTAGAGCAGAAGTTGGTACAATTGGGACAATTCAGCACGTAAATCTTGTAAAGCTTCACGGATTTTGCTCAGAAGGTGACAATAGGTTGTTGGTCTATGAATACTTGGAGAATGGGTCTTTGGATTCAAATCTTTTCAATGGTGATGGGTCTAAGGTCTTGCCATGGCTAATGAGGTACAAAATCGCGTTAGGAATTGCTAGAGGTTTGGGGTATCTCCATGAGAAGTGTAGAGAGTGCATAATTCACTGTGATATAAAGCCAGAAAACATTTTACTCTATGCGGATTATTACCCCAAGATAGCTGACTTTAGGTTGGCAAAGCTGGTGGGGCGTGAGTTTAGTCGAGTTCTCACAACCATGCGAGGGACGAGAGGCTATCTTGCACCTGAATGGATATCAGGAGTCCCAATCACGGCCAAAGCAGATGTTTATAGCTATGGAATGATGTTTCTTGAATTAGTATCCGGAGTAAGAAACTCTACGCATTCTGAAGATGGGAAGGTTACATATTTCCCTGCCAGGGCTGCTAGTACCATTATTGAGGAAGGCGACTTGCTTGGCTTATTAGACCCTGAGTTGGACCGGGTTGCTGATTCAGATGAAGTGTTGAAACTAAGTAAAATTGCGTGTTGGTGCATACAGGATGAGGAGTATCTTAGACCGTCCATGGGTCGGGTGGTTCAGATACTTGAAGGTGTTGTCGACGTGCCCTTGCCTCCGATGCCTGAATCGTTTAAAGCATACGCTGAGGTTCAACTTGGTCAGGAACCTGTCTTCTTCTTCAGTGAAGCGAACCCTTTGCTAGATACACCTCAGAAACAGAGCAGCACTAGTAGTGTTCTGTCACTTTCATATCGTCAACAAATTAATTGTGAGTTTTTCAAGGTTATGTGAAAACTGAGGAATATATAATACTCAACATGCCTAAATAAAGACCACTTTTATAGTGTTTTACGGGCTATTTAGCATAGATTATAATCCACTTCGGATGGATTATAGTCAAAAAGTGTTTGCCATGGCCTCATGGGGCTACAACACAGTAACTTACTTCCAACTCGACAAATCTATCTATACATTAGAAGAAAACCAATTCCTCCATTCTGAAGGGTATTCTGAAGGGTGACACATCATCCATTATGTGGAATTGTTGAGCAATCTTATTGGCTATGAAATGTTTAGGTGGCAGGCTGTCACAATTTTCATTCACCAAAATTTCAAATTTAAATTACTGCAACCAGTGATATACAGAATATAATACAACCTCTTTGTTAAGTTTAATTATGGAAAGATTAAAAGAAACATAATACAATAAAAAAGTCTAATTTAAGGCAATTATTACATTCCAAAATCAAAATCTAGGGTTTTAAACGCTTTGAAGACAATTATTCATTCTCCAGGCTGCTGTGGAAAGATTCAACGCTGTTTTGGCTGTGCTGCTCCGAAGGTTAAAGTTTTTTCACTGCTTTGTCATTCCTGTAACTAACATCAACCTCATCGATAAACCATTGCAACAACTAATCATTCATTCTCCAGGTTGCTATATATGGAAGATTCATCGCTGTTTTGGCTGTGCTGCTTCAAAGGTTAAAGATAGGAATTCAGATTCTCAACAAGGTACGCATAATTAAGCTTTAGTAGACTTAGATCGAAAATCAATTTCTTTACAGTAACTAATCTTAGTCTCAATCAATTCCTTTGCAGAGTACTCTACATAATTATATTTTCGATCATCAGATTCTCAACAAGGTACGCATAACCAAAATTCAATTTCTTACTGTTCAATACCACCATGTTTAGTCATCACAATCTGCACCTTCTGCTTTAGTTCTTCATGCTTGAGTCACTGCCATTATGTTTAATGAAGAGTAAGTGTTCGATAATGGTAGACTAAATCCAGTGAGCTCAGATCGGTCGAGCAAAAAGAGAAATAATGATAGACTGAAATAGCTAAACCAAAAACAACAAAGGAATCCTAAGCTTTAATCGAAACTTGAAATTGAAACAAGCCGAGTCTGTGTGTACAGAGTTGAGATCTTTGAGAAAAATCAAAACTAATCAATCTAAACGTTCAACGGGCTAGGGTATCGAATACAGTAAATGTAAAAAACAGAAACGACGATCAAGTTCTGGATCGATAAGGATAGGGTTTATCCATGGAAATCGCATTCAAGTAAATTTTTTTTTTTTTTTTTTTTTTTTTTTTTTTTTTTTTTATCAAATACAGTAATTTGTGGAGCCACTTGCAATATAAATCAGCCATACATAACACCTCCAACTAATTCAACTACAGAAAGGCACTAATACCTTACAATTAAAGAAATAAAGCATAGACAAGTAGAATCCATTGAAATGAAGTCCAATTGTTTACTAAACTGACATACCTCAAGGTACTAAAAGGCAAGGGTTTAGGATACATAAGAAGACCTTCAACTTTGTCACCACCAATCACTTTAATCCTACCATCCCTACAATATCAAAATAGTTCAAACATAAGCCAAAATCTACACCACCATTCAAATCATATATCAAACCAAAATCAGTTAATTCACAGCCATCTAGGCGATAACAAAGCTCAAACTCACAGTGTTCCGATAGCCAACAGACGCTGCACGGGATCGAAAGCCAAAATCGAAGCAGTCGAAGGAAGGCCGTAGTGTACATCAACACGAGGATTTCAATCTGATAATGCTACATTTTGCTTCTCTTCGTTCGACTGAAAAATAACAATATCTACTACTGATCAATTTCATTTCTACACCCAACAAATTCACACCCAACAAAAAAAACAAAATAGTATAAAAACTTTGAAAACATGTTTGTTTAAGAAAGAGTGAATGCTCAGTTCAGCGGGATAATCAAAACGCATGCGACAATCCCAAAAGAGAAAGGCCTGCAATACGGTCTGTTGAGCTTGAAGATTCGAAGTCGTCACTGCAACTCACTCTTCCAATAAATTCAATAAGAACATTAAACCAGAAAACCCGAAATATATAAAAAAAAAAATAAAAAAACCCGGACTGTAAAAATTAAGAAAAAAGTATAAAATGTAGCAGAAGACAGGTAACATGATAGTAAATGAAAAGCCCATCGTGCTGTTTAATACTGCCAGTCTGATCTATGCTTTGGAAACTTGAACATCTCTTAGTAGTTTATAGACAACATTCACATCATTATAACATGGAAATAGCTTCGGGACGAACGTGATTCCACAGATTTATCTCAGATTCGTAACAAACAGCGTGATGATCAAAGAACCGATTTAAGTCAAGATCCCTAAAATTTGGGGAAAAACAGCGAAAATTGAAACAAACAAACGGGATTTCAATTGATTCCAACGATTTAGCTCAGATCTCACATCATCCTAGCTTCGGGATTTCGATTCGAATTCATTAACGAGATGAAATAACCGATTTAAGTCAAGATCCCTAAAATTTGGGGGAAAACAACGAAAATTAAAACAAACAAATGAGAGTTCAATTGATTCAAACAATTCTCAGATCTCACATCATCATAGCTTCGGGATGATTCGAATTCATTAACGAGATGAAAGAACCGATTTAATTCAAGATCCCTAAAATTTGGGGGAAAACAGTGAAAATCGAAACAAACAAACGAGATTTCAAGTTATTCAACGATTTAGCTCAGATTTCACATCATCATAGCTTCGGGATCCGATTGAAAACAAGAACCCTAAAATTGGGGGAAAATGAGGCCCCAAAATCAAATCACTTTGGCGCGACCGGCCGTATATCAGGAGATGGGCTCACGCCAAGACGAAGCCTACTTTAACCTCAATATACATCAATATCTCAGAGTGGTACAACAGAGCGTCTAAAACCCGTACAAGTTAATTACAACAATAACAAATCCTCAAAATACAACAATGCTCCCAATACACAAGTCATCCTATACAATACTAAGCTCAAGTTTACAGCTACTAAACAGCCTTCATAAACTCCATCACATGTCCACCCTGCTTGACTCCAAGGTACCATCAACTAATATCACTTCTCTAAACATCTGAAAGGGGTGGATAAGGGTGAGCCTCAATGACACTTCTACCGGATCAAGCAGCGTAGTAAAACATACATATTTATATACACACGATAACAATTCACATATCCAAAATCAGAACATGGAGTACTTTCACAAAACAGTAAGACAGTAGTTTAGCTCAATCAGATTTTACACTAGTACACCATTAGATCCCGTGGCAAGGGAAGATGGCATACATAACAGTAACATTAGGTTTCCCCGAAAGGAAACATAAACAGTAGGTTTCCTAAACAGGAGACAATAACGGTAGGTTCCCCCGCGGAAAGGAACAATAAACGGTAGGAAGTATACTTCTATGCCAATAAACCCTCATAAGAGGTCAGTACAGAGCATGGGCAAAACTGAAAGCTAAAACATATTTCATTTCACCATGTAACAGAAACATATTTATATCACAGATCACATGCATGCATCATAGAAACACAATTTTGGGCATTCACATACTTGATCCTTTTGAAAAGACTTATTATACCAAGTCCCATTTCTTGATATAATAGTCACAAGTTGGCAAACATTAAAACAATACGTATATATACGATAACAATAAAATACAAGTAAAAGTGTAAAAAAAACCCCTTACCTCAAAGGCGAAACGAATCCAAGTCAAACTTAAATAACCGGAACATTCTCCAATCCATAAGACTTGGTTACAATTTTTTCAAGAGACCATATAGTGCAATACTGCCATTGACCATCAAGAACTATGAGTGTGTAAAGTATCAATTTAATGTTACTATTGAAGATTAATTTCACTTTTGGGACCTTACACAATGAACCAGAAAAAGATAAAATACCTTCCTTCAATTTCATGATCACCGACTTCCGAAATTTCCACTCAACACATCCATGGGCTCCGGGACAATAATCAACCTACCGCGCCGATTCCGTCCAGTTTAGTCGCCTGCATCCCTCTTCTCCAATTACTTATTTGCCGCCTCCAATCTTACGGGTGTTCAACCTAATAATCATCTAGTTCGGGCCCAATTATCCCATAACTCTTCGATACACCTCTTTGGGCTTTTATTCCGATCCAAACCCAATCCAATAAAAATTAACCATAGCCCGTCTAAATTTATCGATCCATAAAATAATGACTTATAAAATCCCGTGTAACAACTCAGGTCCAAATAAACTCTTTAGCTCAATAAAAACATGATAGACGGTCCAAATAAAATTCCAGGATTTTACACCCTGAGTTTAATCAAACAAAACCAAAACATGAGATTAAAAATGCAATGAGATTCGGCCGAACAGAGACTAGGAAAAGAGAGAGAGAGAGAGAGAGAGAGAGAGAGAGAGAGAGAGAGAGAGAGAGAGAGAAGAGATTAGGAAGAAGAAGAGCGCCTGATATTAAGTGTAAGAGTAAGAAAAGAGAGAATAGTGAAAAATCTAATAGTCTCCTGATATTTGTTGTCTTATATACTAGGGTTTCAAGGGTTCCATGTAGTTCTTCTTAATTCATTTCTTCTAATTCGCTTTAAACCTTCTGAACCTTCTAAGTAATAAAATAATCAATTTTTTAATTAGGAAATGTCAAAACCTGGAGATATCGTACCATTATCGTCCATTACTAAGACGGCCAGGATGAGAAGCATTGTGGTCCGTATGCTGCACCGTTGGGTTCAACCGGACAGGTTTAGGAAAGAGGGACTAGAATTATTCTTGGTCGATAAGGAGGTATTGCTATGAATAAATTTTCCAAAGTGATTAATTTTATTTACTCTAATATTATTTGCCATTATTTTATTTATATATATTTGTATTTTAGGGAACAAAAATTCAAGCATCTGTCCCCTCAACTGTTTATGGAAAGTTTCAATCTGAATTTCCACAAAGTCATGTAGTCAAGATCTCTAATTTCACTGTTAATGAGAACTTGTCTACAATGATGAAGGCATGGATTATGCATCAGTATAAGCTGGCTATTGGTCAGTCGACAAGAGTTGTTGAGATGCCAAATGATATGGGGATCCCCAAGTTTAACTTTGTTTCCACTCCATTTGTTCACTTTGTTGCTGATGTTGATAACCCTAGGGCCCCCCTCCTCAAAGTAAAACTGAATATATGTTGGGTAAGTTGATTTTAAATAATTGTAGTTATGATTTAATTTTTTATTTTCTATTTATTCGATTGAATGGTACGTGTTCTAGACGTTAATGGGTGATGGCTACACCACTAAAGGAGCCCGAATACGTACCAGCAACCAAGGCAACTAAGTTGGACGTCACCATCACTAATCTTGAGTAAGTTGTTTTTAACCTTTTTAAATTGAGTTATAGATTGTCCGCTTCAAGTATGATAATTACATTCCCAAGTAACTTTTGGTTCTTTATGTTATGCTTAGTGGTCACAAGCTCCAGTGTGTATTGTGGGGGAGCTATGGAGATGATCTTAGAAAGTTTGTTGACAGTCGAGTTGAAGGAGATAAAGGACCAATTTTTTTGATTCTTCCATTTGCATGTATATCGTCTTTCGGAGGTAAATTATTCGATGCTTATGTCAACCAAATAACCTTGACACTATCTATATATACGATATCTTTCAATTTATAAGTGGCCTCACGTTTAGTTTTGTTGTAGAACAACACCGAGTCCAGACGTGTAAACATGCTACAAAAATGTATATCAACTTGGATTGTCCTGAGTTGAAGGAATATGTTGTCACGTATTTCAAATCAATATATTTATAAATTTTTAAATCAATTTGATTAATCAATTAGCTTGATTTTAGATGTATTTATTTCGACTGACATTCGTCTTTTCAATTTTGTTAAGGTTTAGCGATGATTCTTTCGTTCGGGCTATAACCCAAATCACTGATAACAAAATGGACAAAAATGGTTCTTGGCTAAGTACATCGAGTGCTTTATCTGTTCTCGATCTCCTCTCTAACGATAAAGTTAGTAACTAAATCGCATTTACAGTCAATACTTAGTTTTCTAGGTTTAATAAGATCGTCACTTACTAATTATTTCCCTATTTCAATTTAACAACCTGGTGTTTACAATATTCTCGTGACGATTGCCGAAGTAACGCTTCCAAAAGACACTTGGTTCTACGATGCATGTGATAAGGAGAAATGCACAAAGGGCACTGGAAGAAGTTTTAAACCTGGCCAGTCGTGTCGTAAGTGCAACAATCCAATTAACAAACCCATGCCTAGGTAATGTCATGACTTTGTAATATTTGTTTGATAATCTATTTGTGTCTTACTTGACTAATTAAAGGTATAATCAAAATTTCATTTTTCATATAGTTTTAACTTCAATGTCAGTGTTTATGACGCGTCTGAGAATTTTGTAACATTTGTATTATGGGATAATGTGGTTGCGAAGCTCCTAGGAAAATTTGCTACGGAGGTTTATGATGAAATTGTTAAGGTAACTTTGGATAGCTTACTGATATTAGTAAAATTTGTATAGTTGAAAATACCATTATTTTTACTTACTGTATTCGATAACCAATGTGTACCAGGAGGGTGGCGACCCAGCTCAAATACCATCTCAATTTGATGCTTTGCTGGACAGAACCATACTCTTCAAGGTTAATGGGATAGCGAATTCTGATGATGGGGGGTATGGGATGAACGACAATGTAGTCGTCGTTGATGATGAGAAGACTTTTACTGTGAAACCATTTACTGATGATGTAGATGTTATTGCACAGTACAATAGTATGGTAAGTGCCGCATTTACAACATAACTACATCCTATTCTTACTATTTGTACTAATTATTCATATATCATACTAATTTACTATTTCTTTACTTATTCCATCTAATATAGGAGGTTGTTTCAAAATTCCATAGCACTGATGATGTTGTGGAGCCAGTGAACATCAAGGAATAGGTATGTTTTATTTATACTTTTTATTCATTATGTGGTGTGTGTGTGTGTGTGTGTGTGTGTGTGTGTGTGTGTATAATTATATATATTGTATTGTTGAGGAGTGAGACCTCAGATACTAACTAAACTATAACAAGTAACCTAGTCTAGGATCCGCCTCTTACTCGAAGTCCGGTGCAGTACCTGTCCGAGATCGAATACCTGAAAGGACTGGGGGGGGGGGGGGTTACAAAAGGTTACCCGGATTGAGAGACTTTACTCAAGAGAGAGTTGGGAGCTCTCAATGTAATAGTTATGAGGAAGGCTATGATATTGGAAACTTTATCACTTCTTTCTTACCTTAAGGTCTTGGACCTTGTGCTATATTTATAGTTATCATAGATATGAGGTGACTCATAAGATGATGCCAAGTGTAAGGTGTGGATTCAAGGATAGCGACATTCCTTTGGCCCATGGCCCAACATTATGTTATAGCCCAATACCGTGTATTGGGCCTGGGAGGATAAATCGGTCCTTTCCCTACTGAGAGTGTTGTTCCGCCTGTTGGGTCCGTGTAAGTCCTTAGGATAGAACTGTCTGCTCGATTGATCTAACCTCAGTTAACTCTGGATGTCCGAGCCGAGAGTCTCACAGAAATATCTCAGTGGTTCCAGTATACGCTTGGTCTTACTGCAAAGGTGGCGTTCGAGAGGCTATCTCGTCCGGTCCGTTGGGCATCTTTGTACTGGCTCAGTCAGGTTTAGAAGTCCTTTACCCAGCTAGCTCGGACTAGCCGTGAGGGTGTAGTGACTTTAGCGTACTAGTTGACTCACTAGGACGGACCATGTGAGGTCGGACCAGTACTGAGTTGGCTATTAAACCATGATGCGCTCTAGGACACGCTCTGTGGCGCCCTTAACGGATTGGACATATATCCGTATCAACATATGTCCCCCTAGTTTCCAAGTATCTTAGTAGAAGATAGTTGTAGAACTATAAGTAGAGGAACAAGTGTGTTTAGGAGCGTGTCCGAATCGTTAAATGTGAGGGAGAAAATCTCTTCTTTTTATATCACACCATCCGTATCCGTGTTTCAGGAAATTAATATATCTCTTCCCCCCCCCCCCCCTCGCCCTTTTCATTCTACGGTCCGGGTTAGGAAGAAACGCGGACCGTAGAAGGAAAAGGTATTTGTATCCGAGATATGTCGAGAGCCGAGTACGGTTTTAGGATAGGAAGGAGTTCGTTGTGGAAGAGTGTGTAGGAAGTAATCCGTTGGGCTAGATATGTGAAATGATCCACTTGGATCGATAAATAGTGATCTAAGGGGCCCAATAAGTCGTCCGTCCAGCCCATGAGTGAGGATCCCGAGACGATTTAATGGGGTACAACGTATTTTCGCCACCTATGAGGCGACGCAACCATTGGATTGAAATGATCAACGACTGGGGTTAAAAGTCGAGAGATGTGACGTTTCGTCTTCCCCAATTGTCCCTCTATAAATAGATCGCGATTCTGTCATTGTCACACTTTAGCCGAATTGAATTCAGAGCACTCTTAAGCAATCCGAGCAAGTTACTATCTTCCGAGTAAACAAGGTTTTGAGTGAGTAATTAGATCTGCCGTGCAAGTCATTGTTGGAGAGCTAGCCAGGCTTCATTGTCCGTCAACCTTTCTCCAGCTACATCAGGTAAGTAAATCTGGCTTCCTCGAAATTTCGAATATTGTTTCTTCTACCCCGGATGCATGTATACTGTGTGGAATTTTCGTGCTCGGATGCTATAGAGATAGGGTATTTTTTGCCAGGTGTTGCGCCGCATGTTGAGTTTCGACTATCCTACTATTGCACGTGTTCCGTAGTTGAATCTATAGTATCAATTTGCGGATATGACTCGTATGGTTGCCTTGTAAATGTGCCATGTATGGTTGAATATAGCGCCAGTAGGCTTGTTGAACTTCCTGTCTGTGGCACCTTGCTTGGTAGATAATAGTGCAAATTGGCACCTAGAACTCCCTTATGGCGTGGCCTTACGTGCCAAGGTAGGTGCCAATAGTTAGGAAAAATGACCCATAGAAACTCGCCGTAAGGTAGGACGTTTTTGGACCGTGGGACTTAATAAGATACGTAAATGAACTCTCGGACGACCACCATGTCGTTTTCTAATCCGTTTCCTTGTGACCTAGGATGTCCGAGAGCGATAGTCAGAATCAGCACGAGGTCCTTGATTACATTGACGGAATAGCCCAAGGATCCGAATCTGGTGCGGTAACCTCGTCCGCGTTAGTTGAACTGGAGTTGGAGATCCCGCAAAATAACCTTCCTGCGGAGGTGCACAAGGCGGACGTTGTGGAGGTTGTTTCATCCGGTGATTCAGATGCTTGGCAAGGGGTCCGTGGTACTGCTGCTGCCCGGAATGATGGGGTGAGTAGCCAAGGGAACGTTGTGAGAACAAGGGTGCGAGTCTGATCTCGGACCATCGGTAGTGGTGGCATATCGGCTGGTGGGAGTGTGCCTCGGGTGGAGCAGGAAGGCGACTCTGGTCGTGAGGCAGACGATGTAGAGATGTTTGAGGCTGGTGAAGAGGACCGTGTTGTGCCGGAAACAGGTCCGAACAACCCAAGTACATCTGGGAGACCCGAAGGTAGAGAAAAAGAAGATGAAGATGGAGAAGAAGAAGAGGATGATGACGAGGAGGAAGATGAGGAAGCCCCTCAAGCTGCTCGTCCGCAAAGACGTTCTGGGCGCCGAATTGTGTTGCACCCAGGGGTGCCTGCTCAACCCAATCCTCCATTGGTTGTGGGTCGTGGGGCTAAGGCGGCACGGACTAAATTCCCTCGTCCTGCGTCTGCTGTCGTTATCGCGGATCCCTATGGTGAGCTCAACGTATGGTTTGCTTCCCACATGTCCGTCCAAGGTGAAGCCTGAGGACATAACGGAGTGGAGGCGGAAGTGGGAAATCCCTGAGTCCGTTGAAATCATGGTTCCGGAGCCCTGGCATGCCTTCTACAATCCACCAGCGGGATATATGTGTGTGCACGAAGCGGCTTTCTCCTGCGGATGGAAGGTCCCCATTGCCTCTGAGTTGAAGCACATCTTGAATCACATCGGGATAGATCCGAGTCAGGTTATCCCCAAATCCTTGGGAAACCTGATTTGCTTCGCAGTTTTCTGTGCGAAGAAAGGACAGTCGGTAAATTTTGAGAATTTCCGGCAGCTGTTCAATGTGACCTTTAGTCCGGGGAATCCCATTTTTTATACATTTGTAAATAGAAAATCGTATAACTTTATTTTGGATCCATTTCCTCGCTCGGATCGAAATGATGGGAAAAGTACGTCTTCGTGTGGATGTCTTCGAAGCCCGGGGAGTCCGCGAGGAGACGAGAACAGTGGGGGTTGCCCACAAAATTTCTGAGGGAGAGCATTACAGATTGGCGCCCCCTTCCCAAGAATGTGGCTCCGTGGGTGGCGGAGATCCATAAGAAAAAGAATCCACCAACATATCCGTTTCACGGATTGATATGTCAGCCGCGACCGTATTTGTGCGGACTGACTGACGTCGTTGAGGTCGGAGGGAAGACCGATTTTTGTAAGGATTCCATGAGACTCGTGTGTTCTTTCTTGTTTTGTAGGTGTTCGTTATTTGTATATAAGTCCATATCTGACATCGTTTATTCCTTCTGCAGCCTACTGGTTCGAATATATTATGTCAACCCTCCGCAAAAAGAAGAAGCAACAGAGGGAGCAGCAAGCCCTCGAGCTTGCCACTGGCCAGAGGGCCAAGATTATTAATACGTCTGTGGGTCTACCTATGGCGGATCCCGAGAATGAGGCCCTCTTTGTTGCTGAGGAGGAGCGACGGAAGAAGGCGGGTGAGGATTCGCAGATTCTGGAGGTGCCCGACAAGGGCAAAGGTCCGACGACCCGCAATACCATGACGTCTGGTCCTGGTGGTTCCGTTGTGTCCGTGCCTCCGGGGGATGTACTGATGCGCGATGCTATCGTTTCTGGCCGAAAGAGAAACGCTACCTCGGATGCAGCTCCGGCATCGAAGAGGCAACAGTTCTCCGATCAGGCGGCCATTGATGCGGAGTTCGAACGGAGTTGTGGACTCCCCGAGGTTGAAAGGGTTGGAGAGATCCACGAGCTGCATCAAAGGGTAAGTAACTCCGTTTTTATTTTATTTTATTTATTTATTTATTTTTTTGGTTTCCGCTTTTATGTTAGAAATATGACTTCTAACATTACGAATTTCTTGTAGCTCGGATGTATGATCAAGGCCATGCAGTGGAAGGCCAGTGAGTGGGCCACTATTGAGGAAGACCTGCATAAGGCTTTAGCTGCATCCGCGGAGGAGGCGTAGAAGGTCAAACTGGCGGAGGCCCAATTGAAAAAGAAGGATACGCTTATTGCCAAGTTGAAGGCTAGCTGGCAGGAGGTAAAGTCGGACTTGGAATGGCAGGAGAACTTTATCGATAAGTCGATGAAGGCATTCCTGGAGTCCAAGGATGCGCTCCTCGAAGATCTCCAGTTCGTCCGGCTCGAAGCTGTGAAGGACTTCATGAAGTCGGACTCCTTCAAGTTCTTTATGGTGGACAAGGCCGATGCTCTTCGTCTAGAGGGGTTCTCATCCGCCATCGACCAACTGCAGGCGAAAGGGCTAGTGTCTCCAAGCTTCGATTGGAAGGCAGAAGGATTGGATCCATCCGCGGACGCCAGTGGAGTTGAATTCCCGGTGGAGGTCGTCCCGGATGAGCGTTTAGCGGCATGTGAGTTCGTGGAGGTGGTCACTAAGGAAGGTGAAATTGAAATCACCAATGGCGGACCTTTTCTCCCCAAATGTGTCCTGAGGGCTATAGGGAAGGTATGTTTCACGCCGTTCCATGACAACATGAACTATCTGAAGGATTGGTACTTCATGCCTTCTCGGATCGTCGGCCATGATGCGGACTTCAACTTGTTCGAGAACATCAAGGCTACCTTTGATGCCATGCAGAATCGCGCGGGTGCCTCGAATGTCAATCCGTCCTCCATTAATCCACCTGCAACTGATGAAGCCGGGCCAAGCCAGCCTCCCCCTCAATGAGAAGTCCGGGGTATGCCCCATAGAAATGATGTAATTTCTGAATACTGGTCTTCTGATGGCACGGAACCTCGCCAAGTACACTGATTAAGTCAAACATCCGCAATAATTCGTATATTCTAGTAATGAGGAACTTATCCTATTGCGGACGTATGGACAAATCCGAAGTAGTATTGCTTGCTCCTCTTAATAAGTATAAACCAATGATGATTGATTAGAACTTATAGGATTTCAGATGCGTTAGGTTTGTCCGTTGCGTCTACTCAGGAGTGTGAGATTCTGAGTAGTCCTTCATAGACTAGCAATGATAAGTTATTGACTTATGGTAGCTCGGACTGGGCCAACAATCACTGGTTAAATTTATCCGTTGAGGGCTTTACTCGGACAATCTTTTCTGTGATATGTAAAGTGTTCATCCATGGGCTTAGCGTGACCAAAAATGGGTAAACCCAAGTGAGCCGACGCTATCTGGCCCAAACGGATGGCCCAGGCCCAACATCAACACCGACTTTATTACGTTGCGGACGCTAATTGGTTAGAGTTTTCTATAAAAAGCCACGATCTAAGTACATAAATTGTACTGAAATGATCCCAGATTCTTCTTCTGCTTCTTCTCCTTCTTCTATCTTGTCGTTTTGACTGGCCTGCCTTTCAATACGCCCATCCTTTCCTAGTCTGGGGTAAACCCTAAATGCATGAAAGGTGTGGGTATTGAATGATAGGCTACTCAAAAGAAACTGCCAAGGTAACCGGCTGATGAAATGACGTGTTGGTTGAGAAAATACTTCGAGAGCCCTTTCTGTCAATCTGCCCTTAGTGGTTCAAATCTCTCTTGAATTGGTGGAAAACCCTTGACTTTTAAGAGGGTTGGAGCCTCTAAAGATGGATAGGCTGAGATCTGGTCGTTTCGACTTCCAAGGTCTATTGGAGAATTGGTGTCCGTACGCACTATGCATGGGATCCGTACAAGGATTCAAAGGTATGGTGATACGGTAAGAAATTCCCCCACACTGAACCATTTTGTATTGTGCAGGTACATCAGACTCTTGGTTTTCCCGGAAGTGATGACTACGGGGAATACTTTCCTGTCAGAGGAATGATCTCAATGGAAGGTGACGTATCTCCAGAGACTTTCCGTACAGTTTATGTATTGTAGTAGTAGATCCGGATAAAGATCCGAGGTTGTAGACTGCAAGGCAGTGTTATGTATACTCTGTTTCGTATATGAATAAAATTCATTGCTTGCTTCTTTTGTCACTTGAACACTAAATGTTATTTTTACGGATTGAAAGATAGAAGTTGTATTGATTTGACGGAAATTCAATTACAACTTGTGGGCTGCATGGCCAATGACAAAAGAGTTAACAAAAACAGAACTGTCGGAGTTCCGCGTAACAAACAGTTCAAAACTAAAAACGTCCAGGCGACTAGCGGAGTTCCATAAAACTATCCCTAAGCATAGAACTTTTGAAGGTTCTAGGCATTCCAAGTACGCTTGAGTGGGTGTCCGTGTTTGTCCTCCAATTCATAACTTCCATTCACTCTCGCACCAACAATCTTGTAGGGTCCTTCCCACTTAGGCTCAAGCTTCCCTACCTTACTTAATATATCAGCTCTGCGGAGCACCAGGTCTCCGATCTGTAAATCTTTAGCTTGAATATTTTTGTTGTAGGCCCGGGCTACAGTTGCTTGATATCTATGGATATTGGCCAATGCTTCGGTCCTTTTCTGTTCTAGCATATCTAGATCATAGATCCGAGCTTCCTGATTGGCGAAATCATGGAATTCTTGGACCCTCATCGTTTCGACTACAATTTCCGCTGGGATAACTGCTTCCGTGCCATAAACCAGAGCAAAAGGGGTCTCCCTAGTGGCAGTCCGTGCAGTGGTGCGGTGAGCCCAGAGCACTCCGTCAAGGTCATCCGCCCAACTATCCTGAGAGGTCCTCAATCGCTTTTCCAGGATCTTAACAATTGCCTTGTTCGTGGACTCAGTTTGTCCATTAGCCTGTGGGTATCCGACAGATGTGAAGCGTTGCTCAATCTTGAAAGAGGCAACCATTCCTTGAGTATGTTGCCCGAAAATTGAGCACCATTATCCGAGACAAGAATTCTTGGTAAGCCAAAGCGACAAATGATATTCTTCCAAATGAATGTCCGCACGCGGCTTTCCGTGATAGTGGCTACTGCTTCTGCTTCTACCCATTTGGTGAAATATTCCACAGCTACAATTAATAATTTCTTCTGTTGAGTGCTTCTTAGGAAAGGTCCGACAATATCGATGCCCCATTGATCAAACAGACATGCTATGACTGACGAAATCATAGGGTGTGTCGGACGATGGGGGAAATTTATATAATACTGAAAATCAGGGCAATTTCGGGCGAAGTTTGCGGAATCCTTATCAATGGTAGGCCAGTAGTAACCTTGTCGGATGATTTTTTGAGCGAGGGTCCGCCCACTGGAATGACTTTCGCAATTTCCACTGTGAATTTCCTCAAGCACCGTCCTCGCTTCTTGTGGACCCAAACATCTCATATGAGCCCCAGTGAAGGATTTCTTATATAGATCTCCCCTAAGTACGAAATACCTGTTCGCTCGGTGTTGTAAACTCCTTGACTCCTTTGGATCAGCAGGTAATGATCCGTCCTTGAGGTAACTAACGATATCAGTCATCCAATTTGTTCCTATTTCAGTGATCATAATGGTTGGAGTAGGACTCATGACGGATGAGTTCTTAATTGTCAGTAGAATAACTCTCCTTGTATCTAGAGCAGCTGTTGCAGACGCGTACTTCGCCAGAGTATCCGCTCTTTCATTCCATTCCCTGTCAAATTTTTCCAGGGTAAACTCATCGAAGAGATTCACTTCTAGTTTCAGTAGCTCAAGGTACTTGATCATTGAAGGGCCTTTTGTGGCAAAAGCACCAGAAAATGGGCTTCCACTAACTGTGAATCCGTGTAAGCTTTGAGTTTCCGGACTTGTAGGGACTTGGCTATACGTAGCCCGACCAATAGTGCTTCATATTTAGCTTCATTGTTTGTAACCTTGAAGTCCAAGAATACTGCATAGTCGAGTTCCGTGCCATCAGGGCTTTTAAGATAGATTCCAATGCCTCCCACTCTTCCGGTGGATGAGCCATCCACTTCCAATGTCCACATATCGGTGGGCTGCTCTCTGGATTGAGGATCTTCTATAAGCTCTTGAATCTTCAAACCTTGTTCCGTCTCCCCTTTAGCATCCCGGCCGGAGTTATCAATATTTGATTCTCTCGTGATATCATCGAGGAGGAACATTTGGTTGACCCGAGTTTCTTCCCATGTCATAGTCCGAGATTGATTGATAAACTGAGTATCTTCATGGTTATCTGGGTTAATCTTTGGCGGAAATGACTTTCGTTTGATCTGCTTGGTAATTAGGCACTCAAGTGCCTGTTTATCCGAGACTTTCTCTGACTCCGCTTCAGGGTACTCCGCTAAGAAGTCCGCAATAACTTGAGCTTTCTTGGCTGTCGGAGCCTAATAGCTAATGTCGTATTCGCTCAGCTCTATGGCCCATTTAGAGAGTTGTCCGGATTGATCGGGCCTTCCCAGGACCTGTTTCAAAGGTTCCGTAGTTAGGACTACTATCTTATGAGATTTAAAATAGGGTTTTAACCGCCTTGCGGTGTAAACCAAAGCATATGCAAATTTCTCAATCTTTACATATCTTGTCTTCGCCCCTATCAGGGCTTTACTAAGATAGTAGATTGGCATGTGATCATTAGCTTGGATCCGTACTAATACGGAACTCATTGCCTCTTCCGTAATGGCTAGGTAGAGGTAGAGTGTTCTCCTTCTACGGGTTTGGAGAGCAGTGGAGGGGAATGGAGGTACTTTTTCAAGTTTTCAAAAGCCTCGGAACATTCCGCAGTCCACTCAAAGTTCTCTCCTTTCCGGAGGATTCTGAAAAATGAAAGATTCTTCTCTGCGGATCGCGAAATAAAACGACTTAAGGACATGAGGCGTCCGATAAGCTGTTGTACCTCATTGAGGTTCTTCGGATGAGGTAGGTCTAGCTAGGATGGATTTTATCTTCTCAGGATTTGCACTGATCCCTCTTTCTGTGACCATGTAGCCCAAGAACTTTCCGCCCTTTACCCCGAAGGTACACTTTTCCGAATTAAGTTTCATCCCATACTTCCTGAGGATATAGCAAAGCACTTGTTTAAGTGCTCTATGTGCTGTTCCTCAGTTTTACTTTTAACAAGCATGTCGTCCACGTACACCTCCATGGTCTTGCCGATTTCTTCCTTGAACATTTGATTTACCAGCCTCTGGTAAGTAGCTCCGGTGTTTTTCAATACGAAGGGCATTACTTTAAAGTAGTACACCCCTCCCGCAGCGAAGAAAGTTGTCTTCTTAATATCTTCCTTGGCCATCCGAATCTGGTAAAAGCCTTGATACGCATCCATGAAACTCAGTAACGCGCATTCGGCTGTGGAATCAACCAATTGGTCAATCCATGGCAAAGGATATGGATCTTTTGGGCAAAATTTATATAGCCTAGTGAAATCATTGCACATCCGCCATTTGCCCGATGATTTCTCAACTAAGACAACGTTGCAAACCCAATCAGAATAACGGACCTCTTCGATGTGTCCGGCCTTCATGAGCCGGTCAACTTCTGCGGATATGATGGCATCTTTGATCGGACCAAAATCGTTTCTCTTCTGGCGGATATATTCAATCGAGGGGTCCATGTTCAGACGGTGAACAACGACCCTCGGATCTATCCCTTTGAGGTCTTCAGTACTCCAAGCAAAGACATCGCTGTTGTTGCAGAGACAAGCAATGAACTTCATCTCCACTTCTGCATTCATCTCCGTTCCAATTCTAGTCTTCTTGTCCGGGCTTCCGACAACAAGTCCAACATCCTGGAGGGTCTCATGAGGTTCGATTCGTGCAATATTGGGAAACTTGTCCTTCTGGCTCCTTATCCCAATGTTGGGATTCTCCTTTTTTGGTGGAAGAATAATTTGCGGGTCAGATGTCAGAGAGACTGCTAACACGAGTGCGGATGCCCTCCTGGTAGACATGATTTAACACTCCCAAGCTTCTCGGATGTTTCCTATTTCTTCTCCAGTTCCGCTGGGAGTCGGAAACTTCATTCTATTAGGTAGGGTGGAAGGTATAGCTCGAAATTGATTGAGCCCCGGACGACCAAAGATGGCATTGTAGTCAAAAGTTCGATCCACCACTACGAAACGGACTAGCTGTGTCACTCTCGCGGGATGTGTCCCCAATGATACATGAAGCATGACACTTCCTAGGGGGTGGACAGTTCCTCCTCCAAACCCTAATATGGAGGTATTGACTCTCTCATACCAGATCCTCCCCAGATTCATCTGATCTATTGTCCTTTTGGCTATGATGTTCAAGGAACTCCCTGTATCTACCAGGATCTTGTTTACCCGATAAGTCGCTATGGTTAAAGAAACTACCAGTGGGACATCAGGATCATCTATGTCATCTCCTCCTGCCGTAGGAGGGGGAATCTCACTATCATCAAAGGATATAATGTTGGTTCCTCGGATCGCTAGAGCAGCATAGGATCTAGCGTTGTTCCGCAGATTCTGAGCTGTCTGTTCTCTTGCGTTCCTGCTATCGCCTCCAGTGGGTCCACCTGCTATGGTGTTGATCACTCCACTGTATGGAAGATTCTCCATTTCAATGTCATCATCATACTTGTATCGGTGATGATCCGAGCGGGGCGGATGATTATTTGGCGGAGGTGGCAAGGATAACGGATATGGTTGTGGTTCTGCGGTCATGTCTTCCCTTCTCCGTTCCGTCCTATCTTGCCTAGAAGGCTCATCCGTGTAGACGTGCTCCTTTAGCTTTCCCTTTCGTATTAAGTGTTCAACCTCCGTTTTTCAGTTGGATGCAATCGTCCGTCTCATGCCCACGACTCTTGTGAAACTTGCAATACCCTTTCGCATTATTGTTCTTCCGGTTATTGTGAGATGGCTTTGGCCATTGAATATCCAACTTTTTCTCAATAATGGTTGCCAAAATGTCAGATCTTGGTCTATTGAGACGGGTATAATCCGCGTATCTTCTCGGCGGACTTCTTTCCCTGTCGAAACCTTTATTTCTGTAATCCTTCCTTGGAACGAACTTTCCATGGCGTTGCTCTTGCTTCATTGGCTCTTTTCCTTCCTTGGAACCAGCTCTCACTGGAACATTCTTTCGATACTCCTCTCCGTACATTAACTCTTCACAGATGTCATCCAAATGCTTTTCACTTCTCACTTCCTGGCTAGAAAGTTTCCTGCGGAGCTCTGTGTTGTAAGTATTAGCGTACAGGTGACGGACCCGTTCCTTAATACTGTGAGGCTCAACTCGGAGGACCTCCGTATTGAAGCGATCTAGGAAAGTCCTGAGATCCTCTTGTTCTCTTTGTATAACCTCTGCCAGGTGCTCAACGGTTCGTTTCCTTCTTTTCGATTTTCCAAATCGTCCCAGGAACCTGGAAGAGAGATCCGCATATGATCTTACTGACTTGTTTGGCAACGCAGTATACCAATCCATGGCTGTTCTGAAGAGAGTAGATGAGAAAGTAAGAGCTTTTGTATTATCACTCATCCCTTTGGAATCCATCTTACTGTTGTACCTTGTCAAGTGGCCCACCGGACAAGTGTCTCTGTAATAGTATTCCAAGTTTGGAATCACTTGATCCAAGTTCTTGTTTCTTTCCTTTTCTTTCATGATATAATCACATAAAGGATTTGGTGTGCTAGTAGCTATCTGCTCATGATCTTTTACCAAACGTCCGAGATTGAGAATCTGGGCTGCCAAGGCCTTTTGTTGAGCATAGATTTCTTCCGCAGTCATCATTTCTGTTGTTCTAGGATGAATTGCTACATCCGCGGGAAGTTCATCTAAATGGGACAGTGGAGTGGTCTCAGCTACGTGATCTTCAGCTCGTGGAGGTAACTATAGCGGAACTCCAAGTCGCCTGTTTCCGTCTCCTTGATGTGGGAAGCGGAGGCTCTCCTGTCTAGGAGATTCCGCAAATCTTCATGTGGTAACTGATTCCCCAACCTCTGCTGGATCGGACGTTGCTCGTTCCTCGATAAAGCGGGCTCTGCTTGCCTCGGATTTACCACTGGCGGAGTGGCTTGCTGGGGTTGTACATTGTTAGATCCCAGACAACCCTGGATTATTGTGAGCAGTCGCCCAAACTGTTCCTCACTTAATCCGAAGTCGTTAGTGCGGATGATACGACCATCTGTCATGGTAAAGTGTTGTCGTGGAGGTGGGCCCTGTGTTCTTGCTGGAGGAACTTGAGCTTCCACTACTCCGCGACTTTCAGGCACAACATTCTCTGGAACATTACGGATTCCCCTGGATGGAACATCTCTTCCTTCACCTGAGGATGGGCTTGCTGTGTGACCATCACTCGGATATCTCCTTCCCCCAGTATTCCCTTCAGCCGCAGTGGCCCTCCGTCCTCTGTTTGGTGGACGTCCGCGTGGGTGCGGAGGGGGAGTCCTGACACCTGTAGCACTGGTCCGTGTTGTCCGTCTTGTTCTTGCCATCAACCCAGCTTAAGCACGGAACCTTTTGTAAGGGTTTCCCACTGACGGCGCCAAATGTTGAGGAGTGAGACCTCAAACACTAACTAAACTATAACAAGTAACCTAGTCTAGGATCCGCCTCTTACTCGAAGTCCGATGCAGTACCTGTCCGAGATAGAATACCTGAAAGGACTAAGTGGGGGGGGGGGGGTTAGAAAAGGTTACCCGGATTGCGTATGTCAATCCGGTAAGAGACTTTACTCAAGAGAGAGTTGGGAGCTCTCAATGTAATAGTTATGAGGAAGGTTATGATATTGGAAACTTTATCACTTCTTTCTTACCTTAAGGTCTTGGACCTTGTGCTATATTTATAGTTATCATAGGTTACGAGGTGACTCATAAGATGATGCCAAGTGTAAGGTGTGGATTCAAGGATAGCGACATTCCTTTGGCCCATGGCCCAACAGTATGTTATAGCCCAATAAAGTGTATTGGGTCTGGGAGGATAAATCGGTCCTTTCCCTACTGAGAGTGTTGTTCCACCTGTTGGGTCCGTGTAAGTCCTTAGGATAGAACTGTCTGCTCGATTGATCTAACCTCAGTTAACTCTGGATGTCCGAGCCGAGAGTCTCACAGAAGTATCTCAATGGTTCCAGTATACGCTTGGTCTTACTACAAAGGTGACGTCCGAGAGGCTATCTCGTCTGGTCCGTTGGGCATCTTTGTACTGGCTCAGTCAGGTTTAGAAGTCCTTTACCCAGCTAGCTCGGACTAGCCGTGAGGGTGTAGTGACTTTAGCGTACTAGTTGACTCACTAGGACGGACCAGTACTGAGTTGGCTATTAAACCGTGATGCGCTCTAGGACACGCTCTATGGCGCCCTTAACGGATTGTTATATATATATATATATATATATATATATATATATATATATATATATATATATATATATATATATATATATATATATATATATATATATATATATATATATATCTTCTAGGAAAAAACTTAGTTTGCCATTATATTTTATAGGAAGCTGAAATTGAAGAACTTGAAGATAGCTCCACAACTGAGAACAATATCAACACTCCTCGGAAGGATATGCTAGGTGATGGAACCGCAAAACGTTCCATTGATGTTGAAGATTACCAACTGTCAATCACCAAGAAGATAAAGACTGAAAAGTGAAGAGTTCTATATATTCCATTTTTCACACAATTTCGTATTCACTCTTGACTTTTGTTGGATGGTTTTTGTTTCATGACACCTGTTTACGCTTGTGGACTCATTTAGTATGTTTGGATTCGTATGACTGGTTTTGAACTCATAATTTTGTTGAGAGGGTTAGACATTACTTTTTAAGTTTCATTAATTTTTAAAATGTTCGTTCTTTCTATATGTTACCGTTTCGTGATAAACAATATGAAGATACAACTATTTTCGACCACGTACATGATTAATTATATGTTGTTTTTCGAGTAGGTGTTCTGACGGCCGCCAAGCAGATAGTCGACTATTATCTCTTCCTATTGAAATTCTTAGAGACATAATCATTCGTGTTGGAAAGGATGACATAAAGTCTACAGTCTTAATTAAGTTGAGGTAGTTACTTTACTTAAAATACAAATATAATATATTAAATCTTATGCTCCATTAACTCATAGTCTATCATTTACCACTCCTTTTCTATAGACTCAACGATTTTTCAATGTTTTCATTACCCAGTTGTAAGTATCTAAGCGAACTCGCTTCAGAGCCCGTCGTTTACCACTCGATGAAGCTTCCACCATGCATTCTCTAGTATTAGCATATCTTCAACAGAAGTTTGTCTGCACTCTAAATGCCTCAAGTACAACAATCCAGAGATTTTATACCGTTATGCGGTGGTAATATTTTCTTCTCGACACTACTTAAATTGGTCAAAATATTGTTGATATTAAATGAAATACTAATATAGAATTATTACAGGTAGATTTATTCCTACACGGTAAATACAAATCTGCTCAATTGCTGATTGAAAAGGCAAGATCCTATGGACATGAAGAGGCTAATTACCTAGGATGTTTTATTCAACTATTGCACCCTGATGATCAGAGTCAAAGGGATGAAGGAGCTAGCAAAATTCTATCATATCGTCAAACAAGCGAGGGAAAGAAATATATAGATGATTGTCGAAGAAGACTAAACTACAAGATTTGTGTTATGAGGCCACCCATAATACGGTTCCTGGAACAGTCACATTGTAGAACTCACATACCCTATTGAAGTGGAGTTATGAAGTCATGTTCCCGTTGCAATGCCAGTGAAGAATTCGAACATTTGTTTGACAGCACCAACTGGACAAGAAGATGTCCATTTTGTTTGGAAAAAATATAAGCTAAGACAGAATTATTCGTGCTGTCACTAATAATAAACAGTCTATTGAATATGTAAGTCATGTTCGAGACGTCATTTTAGGGCTCTTTATTAGAAAAAATATGTTCAATTTTTATTAACATTGTTCACCTGTAATCAATCGCATTCATGATTTTCACTATTATGATGAACATTTCGCTGTGTCTATTCAGATTATTATTGTTTTTCTAACTTCTAACAAAGATGTTTTGATGTTGATAATGGTGCACCCCCGGTCTTATTGACGCCAATGAGTCCAGGAACTACGAATGGAAGAGATGATATGCAGCATGTGCTAATATGGGTATTTACCAGCTTGAGAAATCTATTAGTTGAATTGTTTTTTGTAAATTTCCCATGCATGAAAGCATTTTTAAGGAAGAATTTCATTTTTACCATCATCATGAACATTACTTTACTGAAAAATCTCGGTAACTATAATAACTCGGCATCCAATAAACTTAAAAAACAAGTGATAGAGTAACTGGTAAGACCCAATATCATGCTATGATAATTTTTTTGGTATAAGAACAAATCCATGAGAGTTCCGAGCTAAACTAATATCATACCAACAAAACGCATAGATTAAATCGTGATAAATCGTACAGAATAAAATGGTAGAATATTCATTATTGGTCAACCATAGAAAAAGTAATCTTAATGAATAAGTACATGATTGGTCAATGAATTACCTAATGGAAAAATTAGCTTTAGAAGAAGGAAAATTTAATGGAGATTATGATAGATATCAATGTTAATTGAGTAGCGAAAGCAGCAACAAGCTCTCACGAAAATAATAGAAGCTGGAGAAACAAACTTTCTCCCAGCCCCATGACAAGTGTAGAAAGAACATTGAGTTTGAAAATGGAACGCACTAGCAATGGTGTTTGAAAATGATAGGATACAAACTAACTTCACAAATTTTAATAATTTCTTCCACGCCATCCATTGCATTTCCTCCTGTGAATGAATAGCAATAATTTACTTTAGTAAATCATTGAGTTGGGAACATATTACTTGAATATAAATCAAGCATTCATAAAGTATCATGAAGGTGTTTTACATGAGATTCTTGAAAGTACTTTTGGCTTTTTACTGGATGATAAGTCATTTTGCAGTGGTTACAAGCATTGTTTTCAGCTTCTATCTGACTTTTGATAAGGCAGAATAAACTTGCGTTTGCAAATACATTGTTGAAGTGCTTATCTACTTTTCTAACTCTAAAAGCATTCTTGGGCTGTTTGGTTGCCCTGTTTGTTTCTGCATCTCTAAAGGAGTTAACCTGCTGTAAGTTGAAAACATCGGAGGAGATCCTAAAGGTGGTGAAAGCAGAAAAAGTTTCTTTAGTGCGGATGCCAAAATCTCTATAGTTTTGTTTAAAAGAAGCAGAATGAGACTCAAATCGATGAGGATTTAAAACATTTAAAACACAACCTAATTAGAAGCCCAATTAGAAGTTAGAAGCATCATCTTAGGTGCAGTTAGGAGCTGCTTAAATTGTTTTTAAAGCCTGGGCACACCACCAACCTCCCCCCCTCTAGGGATGGCAATTAGCCCAACCCGGCCCGGTCAACGGGTTTTAGCCCGGTCCGTAGTCAACCATGGGCTGGGCTTGGACATAATGTTAGGCCCGTGGGCCCGGCCCCGTCCTTCAAGTCCATGGGCCCAGGCCCGGCCCGTAGTATATATGCACCCGCTATATTTTTTTGTATATATATATATATATATATATATATATATATATATATATATATATATATATATATATATATAAAAGAATAAATTTTATTTTACACTAAAACCTTTTTGGCCACTTTGAAGTTATACCACAACCTTTTTTTTTTCTCACTCGACACTAAAACGTTAGTCAACACTTTGAGTCTACACAAAGGTTAAGTTTTTTTCCAATCAACACCAAAACCTTGATGATAAATTACACCAACTACCAAAACCTTTTCAATTCACCAGAAATAAATTATGTACAACATCCTTGATGATAAAAAAATAAAAGAAAAAGTATAAAATAGATTGCTTGTATAAGAAGAAACATGCAATTACATTATTTTGATGAGAACAAGTATAATCAGAAGAATTAATCGTATATAATATTGGAAGAGAGACATAATTGTACGTGGCCATAGTTGCAAATTCTTACGTGCACTACAAGAATTCTGCTGTAACGGGACGGAAAGGGGCTATCCGTCGCCCCTGTAGCGACGGATCGCCAAACGGGGCGACGGATTCTATCCGTCGCCCCGTTTGGCGACGGATAAAACTTATCCGTCGCTACAGAGCGACGGATAAGTTTATCCGTCGCTACAGAGAGTTGACCCAGATCTATAAAAAAAAAAAAAAAATTTAGCGACGGATAGATCTATCCGTCGCTATAGCCGGAAAATAAAAAAAAAAAAAACGTTAGCGACGGATAGATCTAGATCTATCCGTCGCTAAAAGCCTAAAAAAAAAACCATATATCTCCTCCACCACCTCCTTTCCTCCACCACTTCTCCTCTCCTCCTCCTCCCACCACCACCTTTCTCCTCCACCACCACCATCCACCACCATCCTCCACCACCACCATCTCCACCACCACCACCTCTCTCCTCCCACCATCCACCACCTTTCCTCCACCATCTTTCTCCTCCACCACCACCATCCTCCACCACCACCTCCTCCACCACCATCTCCACCACCACCACCTCTCTCCTCCCACCACCACCGCACCACCACCATCTCCACCACCACCACCACCACCTCTCTCCTCCCACCACCACCGCACCACCACCATCTCCACCACCACCACCACCACCTCTCTCCTCCCACCACCACCGCATCACCACCATCTCCACCACCACCACCACCACCTCTCTCCTCTCACCACCACCGCACCACCACCCTGCCACCACCACCATCTCCTCCACCACCACCACCCTGCCACCACCACTGCCACCACCGCACCACCACCACACCGTACGAATACAAATTGGATACGAATATAAAAATTCGAATACAAATTAATCCGTATACGAATACAAATCAATATCTCGTACACGAATACAAATTGGATACGAATTAATCCGTATACGAATATAAAAATTCGAATACGGATTTTAATTTTTTTTAAAAAATAGAAATGGGGCGACGGATAGAATCTATCCGTCGCCCCATTATCAATTTTTTAAAAAAAATTGGTCAATCCGTCGTCCAATCCGTCGCGAATTGGACGACGGATTGTTATCCGTCGCCACAGCTCCAGGGGGGCGACGTATTTTCTATCCGTCACCAGAGCTGGGGCGACGGATAGATGGCCTGTAGCGACGGATCTATCCGTCGCTACAGGCCAGATTTTTTGTAGTGGTGGCAGGATGTGGTTCTTGATTGTTAAATATTTAATAGCCATTCTGATGTAAATATGCCGACTTTGCATAATTGTTATAAGAATAATAATAGGGAATCATAAAAATAGTTGTGGTTCCTTGAATTCTTGCAATATAGATGAGATGAGGGCATTAAATGAAAATATTTGCCACCTCCATGATCTCATTGTAATATACATGATTTAAAAATGAAATTTGCATCTAATGTATGGCAAACAAAATACATATATGATATCTTCATTCTCTTTCTCTCTCACTCAGTTATGTCTCTCTTTCAACATTATATACGATTAATTCTTCTGATTATACTTGTTCTCATCAAAATAATGTAATTACATGTTTCTTCTTATACAAGCAATCTATTTCATAAATTTTCTTTTGTTTTTTTTTATCATCAATGTTGTATATAATTTATTTCTGGTGAGCTGAAAAGGTTTTGGTAGTAGGTGTAATATATCATCAAGGTTTTGGTGTTGATTGAAAAAAAAACTCATCCTTTGTGTAGACTCAAAGTGTTGACTAATGTTTTAATGTCGAGTGAGGAAAAAAAAAAGGTTGTGGTGTGTAACTTCAAAGTGGCCAAAAAGGTTCTAGTGTAAAATAAAATTTACCCTATATACAATTAGTTAAATAGAGATCTGACATCCTTGTAATGTTTATATAAATTTACACTTCATATTAGGTAATGAATGTATACTTTTCATATACTTGTACATCAACTTATCAAGTAAATTCATAGGAGGGATCACTTATGCATTCACCTTTGATTTGTATTATGGTAGATGTAGGTTTAAAAAATTTATTTACCTTTTTATCTTTTTTAGTAAGAAAATATAAAATATCATCATCCTCCTACTTTCATAGTCTTAGTTTAGTAAATTATTTACCACTCCATTCGTCCCGTAAAACATTTAACATTTTTAGTCGTCCAAAACTAATAAATAATAGACAATACTGAAAAGACGAAGCTACCCCACAAGGCCAAAACTAAAAAATAATAAACAATATCAATTTTATACACAAATTACACATTATTCACACTAAAAGTACGTTGTTTTCATCTGAACATGCATAATGTTTGCAACTATAATTATAATATTTGTCGTTTTTTTAGATCATTCTATTAGACAGTCTTCCATTAGATTGACTCTATAATGATGAAGTACTTAATGGAGAAATGTAAAACATCGTAGAATTTTCATGACATGTAAGGTTGTTGGACCAACCAAAGGTTCGCCTGACAAACTGTAATCTTAAGAAGGACGCTCCGCAGACATTCTATTTTTCCATATAAATAGATTCGTTCAAGAACAACTCCAAAAGATGTTGATTGTAAATGAGAAGATTGGTTACGTAAAAATACGAAAATGAATTCGTATTCACATATATACTCGTGAAAGCTAAACATATGTCGGACTATTTTATATACTCTAAAGTATTGGAGGATTAGTTGGTTTTAACAATGGTTTCTGAACTTTTTTATCACAATTTGTATGGATGTGACAAAACATTTCACTGTATCATGTAATGAGAATTGCTACTTTTGCTGTTAAACTTGTGCATTATGTATTACTATTGAGACATGAGATATCTTTGTTTAGTATATTTATATGTTCATATTGCTCCCAGAACAATAATACAATACATTTTATTTTGAAAAAGGAAACTTCCGGGCCGGGCCCCCAGCCCGTGTTCACTGGGCTCGGGCCTGGGCCTCTAAAAAAATATCCGGGCCTGGACCGAGCATCTAGAAGCCCGGCCCAGCCCGGCCCATTGCCATCCATACCCCCCTCCTTATACTCTTTCTCAGAGATGTTGCTTATACCAATACAAATTTAATCAAGAATTTAAATTTCAGCTACAGTGATTGTGTGTAAGAAAACAAGTACTTTAGAAGAACCTGAAGGAGGAACAACCAGTATATTCCAATCAATTTCACCAATGAACTTTAAAATAAATATAAAGAATTAATAATACAATTTATAATATTAAATATTATAAAGCATTAATAATATAGTTTTCAGAATTAAATTATAATTTTTAAAATAAATTTATAGACTTAATTGCAAAATACAAACCATTCTGGGCCAAACTGAAAGAAACTGATTTTGCAATCCAAGTTCCTCATACAACCCTAATTTTCAAGGGTAAGGGTTTCAAGTTTATGAAATATTCAATTCAGTCCCTACTTCTCAAATTCGATCCTGCAAACACCATTCATCACCTGTTTTGACCAAATCGTACATATCCCTCCATATCCATAGTAAATTTTCATTTGTTCTCTGCATAAAGAGTAATAAAACATCACAAATGGTATGTGCAATCGACACAAATAGCAGAAAGAGACTCAAATCGATGAGGAAAAACTGCCAGAACGAGAGATCATGAAGGCATCTAAACAGAGTAAACACGCGTTGATCTTCTGATACTACCAATCTTTCTTAATTGTGAACTGAGAAGATCCCCATTAAAATTTACTTCTGGAAATGAATGAGGTTTAAGAGAAGAAACAACAAGAAGAAATGAGGTTTAAACTTTAAAGAGAAGAATTGGAATTTTTTTCCTTCTTTCGGAGATGAAGCGGATATTCCAACAAGAAGTCATTTGGCAGACAACAAGATTATTAATATTAGGCAAGTTGAAGAAGTACCCAGCAAAACCCAAGTTCTCTCTTTTTGTTTAATCAAAACAGATCTAAACCCTTTCTTTTTTAAATCTATTTTCTATTTTTTAAAAACTTTAAGTTGTAATATTTCCAAAGAATTGGCTAAGGGCTTGTTTGTTTTGGTAATAAATTGAAGTAGCTTATAAGTTGTTCAACACAAAAACAGTTTAAAGGATCTAGATGTAATTGTTGGACTAATGGGTACCTATCTATGAGTAGGGCATCTAACAGGGGTATATGTAATTGGTATATATATATGTGTGAACACGTATTTACTTATATTGAAAAAATCTGAAATAAATAGACAAAATTGTAAGTTTTAGTGTATAAATAGCCTCCAATTAACTTCCGAACGGCTAATTTTTTAAAAAATAACGGTCATAATTTAATTACATGTAAGCATATAATAGTTCAGTTTTAATTACATATAAGTCCACACGTGCCATGTTTTAATTAAATATAAGTCCACACGTGCCATGCACATGGCACATGACAATAATAACTTAAAGTTGTTTGGCCATTTTCAAAAGCTGATAATTGAACAGGGCAAAAAATGGGTTTTCTAACTTTTAAATTGTCAAAAGTTAAATTCGTGGACTTATATGTAGTTCATTTTTATTTAACTGGATTTGAATGTGATTGTTCCACTAACAGGTACCTAACAGGGTGTAAATATGTAACTTTTAAATGTTGTGAACGCCGTATATACAGTAGTCTAATAATATATTGTAGCTTACACGTCTAGAAAAGATCATAAGAAAATATAGTCCTTCAACCCAATGAGTTAGGCAATAGTATATTTTAGTTGGCGGTCACTGTCCGCTGTTTTAACTGGTGAAACATTTATGACATATTAATAACCAAGTCATCTACTTGGTCCTTTCTCGGAGAACTGCAGAACATATGTTAGTAGTAGTTTAGTTAGCTGTACCATTTTCCCCTCTCTTCTCAAATTGTTCCAGACAATACTGCTACAATGATGGACAACTACGTTTTCCATACAATTCTTTTCCTGCTCTTGGTTTGTTCCTGCTGAGTATGCTCTCATGCAGTTGACACGATCTCGGATAACCAAACTTTGTCTGGAGATCAAACGATTGTTTCCTCTGGTGGGCACTTTGCTTTGGGATTCTTCGCTCCAGGTAATGTTCCAAATTTCGTTCCAGAAAAGAAATACTCGTATAACTTGCATAGTAGACTCAGATATCGAGTGACAATAGAATTTTTGCAAACTGCAAGTATGAGATATACATTTGTTAGTGATCAACACTTGGGTAATTTGGAAAATGTTTCTAACAGGTAATTCTTCGAAACACTACATAGGCATATGGCAAAACCAAATAAGCAAGCAGTCTGTGGTTTGGGTGGCTAACAGAGACACCCCTGTTTCAGACAAGTACTCTGCTCAACTCAAGATTATCCGGGGTAATTTGGTGCTGTTAAATGAATCCAACATCATGATTTGGTCTACTGATGCAAATCCAAGTTCTTCAATCACTTCAGTTTTTGCTCTACTTCATGATAATGGGAACTTGATTTTAAGGGAGTCGAATTCTACACTAAATGAGCCATTGTGGGAGAGCATTGATTATCCAACCAATACATGGTTGACAGGGGGAAAGATTGGTTATGATAAACTAAAACAGAAGAAGCAAACTTTAACTTCTTGGAAGAGTCCCGAAGATCCTTCACCTGGGCTGTTTTCGCTCGAGTTTGATCCGAATGGGCCTCAATGTGTCACGAGGTGGAATGGAAGTGAGCAGTATTGGACTACTTGTACTTGGCAAAATGGCAGTTTTAGTGGAATCCCTGAAATGACTCAGAATATTATATATAACTTCAGTTATGTTGATAATGAGAATGAGAGTTATTTCACATACACTTTGTATAACTCGTCTAGGATATCGAGATTCTTCATGGATTCATCAGGGCAAATGAAGCACTATTTCTGGCTGGATGATAAACAGGAGTGGAATCTGTTTGGAGCTCAGCCGAGGCAGCAGTGTGATGTTTACGCTTTTTGTGGCGCATTTGGTGTTTGTGGTGAGAATTCGTTTCCTTTCTGTTCATGTTTAAATGGATTTCAACACAAGTCTAAAACTGATTGGGATTTGAGTGATTATTCTGATGGATGTTCGCGGGAAATTGATATTCAGTGTCAATCAAATGGTACTGCTAATGGGAGAGGATATAGATTCTTGGACAATCACAACATGATATTACCTCATCATTCTCAGTCATTTGCTGCTGGGAGTGTAACAAATGATTGCGAATCTGCTTGTCTTGGTAACTGTTCTTGTACAGCTTATGCATTTGATGAGAACGGGTGTTTGCTATGGAACAGTGAGCTATTAAGTCTACAACAATTAAGAGAAGGAGCTGGAAGTAGTCGAACGATATCAATTAAACTTGATGCCACATCCTCTGTGTTCTCTGATACCAGGGATCGTAGAAACGTTATTATTCCTGCTGTTGTGGGCTCGGTTTCTTTCATAGCAGTTGTCGTGGCAGTTGTAATGTGGAGATGCCTGAGACGTGTGGAGGGAATGTCTAATCCATTGGGTGGAACTTTAGTGGCGTTCGGATACAAAGACTTGCAATATTGCACAAAAAGTTTCTCTGAGAAATTGGGTCAAGGAGCTTTTGGATCGGTTTTTAAAGGGACCTTACGCGACTCAAGTGGGATTGCAGTTAAGAAACTCGATAGCATAAGCCAGGGAGAGAAGCAATTTAGAGCAGAAGTTGGTACAATTGGGACAATTCAGCACGTAAATCTCGTAAAGCTTCACGGATTTTGCTCAGAAGGTGACAATAGGTTGTTGGTCTATGAATACTTGGAGAATGGGTCTTTGGATTCAAATCTTTTCAATGGTGATGGGTCTAAGGTCTTGTCATGGCTAATGAGGTACAAAATCGCGTTAGGAATTGTTAGAGGTTTGGAGTATCTCCATGAGAAGTGTAGAGAGTGCATAATTCACTGTGATATAAAGCCAGAAAACATTTTACTCGATGCGGATTATTACCCCAAGATAGCTGACTTTGGGTTGGCAAAGCTGGTGGGGCGTGAGTTTAGTCGAGTTCTCACAACCATGCGAGGGACGAGAGGCTATCTTGCGCCTGAATGGATATCAGGAGTCCCAATCACGGCCAAAGCAGATGTTTATATCTATGGAATGATGCTTCTTGAATTAGTATCCGGAGTAAGAAACTCTACGCATTCTGAAGATGGGAAGGTTACATATTTCCCTGCCAGGGCTGCTAGTACCATTATTGAGGAAGGCGACTTGCTTGGCTTATTAGACCCTGAGTTGGACCGGGTTGCTGATTCAGATGAAGTGTTGAAACTAAGTAAAATCGCGTGTTGGTGTATACAGGAGGAGGAGTATCTTAGATCGTCCATGGGTCGGGTGGTTCAGATACTTGAAGGTGTTGTCGACGTGCCCTTGCCTCTGATGCCTGAATCGTTTAAAGCATACGCTGAGGTTCAACTTGGTCAGGAACCTGTTTTCTTCTTCAGTGAAGCGAACCCTTTGCTAGATACACCTCAGAAACAGAGCAGCACTAGTAGTGTTCTGTCACTTTCACATCGTCAACAAATTAGTTGTGAGAGTTTTTCAAGGTTATGTGAAAACTGAGGAAGATAATACTCAACATACCTAAATAAAGACCACTTTTATAGTGTTTTACGGGCTATTTGGCATAGATTATAATCCACCTACAACACAGTACCTTATTTCCAACTTGACAAATCTATCTACCTATACATTAAAAGAACATCAATTCCTCAATTCTGAAGTGTGACACATCATCAATTATATGGAATTGTTGAGCAAACTTATTGGCTATGAAATGTTTAGGTGGCAGGCTGTCACAATTTTCATTCACCAAAATTTCAAATTTAAATTACTGCAGCCATTGATTTACAGAATATAATACAATTTGTTTGTTAAGTTTAATTCTGGGAAGATTAAAAGAAACATAATACAATAACAAAGTCTAATTTAAGGCAATTATTACATTCCAAATCAAAATCTAGGGTTTTAAACGCTGCTGTGGAAAGATTCAACGTTGTTTTGGCTGTGCTGCTCCGAAGGTTAAAGTTTTTTCACTGCTTTGTCATTCCTGTAACTAACATCAACCTCATCGATAAACCATTGCAACAACTAATCACTCATTCTCTAGGTTGTTGTGGAAGATTCAACGTTGTTTCGACTGTGCTGCTTCGAAGGTTAAAGATAGGAATTCAGATTCTCAACAAGGTACACATAACTAAGCTTTAGTAGACTCAGATTGAAAATCAATTTCTTTACAGTAACTAATATCAGTCTCAATCAATTCCTTTGCAGAGTACTCTACATAATTATATTTTTGAGCATCAGATTCTCAACAAGGTACGCATAACCAAAATTCAATTTCTTACTGTTCAATACCACCATGTTTAGTCATCAAAATCTGCACCTTCTGCTTTAGTTCTTCATGATTGAGTCACTACCATTATGTTTAATGAAGAGTAAGTGTTCGATAATGGTAGACTAAATCCAGTGAGCTCAGATCGGTCGAGCAAAAAGAGAAATAATGATATACTGAAATAGCTAAACAAAAAACAACCTAGGAAAACTAAGCTTTAATCGAAAATTGAAATTGAAACAAACCGAGTCTGTGTGTACAAAGTTAAGATCTTTGAGAAAAATCAAAACTAATCAATCTAAACGTTCAACGGGCGAGGGATCGAATACAGTTTATGTAAAAAATAGAAACGACGATCAGGTTCTGGATCGAGGATAGGGTTTTGTTGTTCCAGATAACGGCAAAGTAAAAGACTAGAGGGGGGGGGGTCAATAGTCTTTTAAAACTTTTGTCGATAAAAACTATTTCTCAGATATCTGAATAGATATCTGATACTTGGAATCAGAGCGCGGAAGACTTAATAAAGATAAGTGCAGAAACAGTTAAAGTGTGTGTGTGTGTGTGTGTTGCTGAAATGTAAATACAGAAAGGTAAATAACACAGCAAGTATAGTGGTATCTGGAGGTGGCGTAATCCTCCAACTAATCCACTTCGGTCTACCAGAGACCTAGAATTCACTAGAACAGATAATTGAGTTCACCTTACAATAATCCTATTCTAAGATTCTTAAACAATTGGTTCCCAACCAAATATTCCCCCTGAGTTGTTCCCCGGCTTTCACAGCCAAGTACTTCCTGTACTCAGAAACCTTTTGAGTTATTCCCTAGCTTCCCAAGCTAAGTACTTCCTATACTCAATAACCTTGGAGTTATTCCTTAGTTTCCCAAATCAAGTACTTCCTATACTCCGGTAACCTTGGAGTTATTCCCTGATTTTTCAAACTAAGTACTTCCTGTACTCCACGCCAGTTATGGTGTTGGTTTTGGTTTGAGTTGTCAGATGAGCTTCCTTAATAACTTATTCAGTTATTCAGATAGCTCTGTGAATCAAGTATACTTAATACACTTTTCAATGTATGGTATCTTGTTCTTTTCTTGACCCAAGTCTTAGATAAATGTTCAAGAGAATGAATCTCAGATGCTTGATCTTTCGTTTCAACTCTTTCACAGATAGCTATGCTTGTTTAGGATCAGGACACTTAGAACTTCAGTGTTACTCAAGATCAAAAGCTTTGGTCGCAACAGAAAGCTTTGAGGATAAGTAAGTTGCTTTGAGAGAGAGTAAGATGTTCAGCGTTTTTATGCAGTTCAAGGTGTGTCTCTTCAAGCAGTCTAAGTGTTGATATTAATAGATGAATTTGAGTGCCGTTTGAATAGTATCCGTTAGGCTCAAATTCAAACTATTGATATCTGTGTATAGTAATCGTAGAGCTTTGTCTTCTTCTTCTTCAGCCGTTGCTTTTATTCGACATCTCTCGTCTGCGGCATTAAATGCATTGTACTATACTTTTGTCTGTAGTGCCGGAACTATGCTTTATCGTAGACCAATGTTATCGATTCTTTGCACGTCCTTATCTTCAATCTTCGATACCACTTTTATTGAAACAACTTTGTTTGCAATATATATATTTCTTTCGTAAATGTGGTTAATGCTCAAGGTATCTGAGAATAGATATCTGTGGACACTTTCCTTGTTTTCAGATAGGCCTCTTATTTCTCAGATATCTCTTGTGACACAGTTTGTATAAAACTATTCGTGTCTTCAAGATATCTGAAAAACAGTTTCAGTAATCTTGTGCAGTTTCTTCAAGTCTTCAATGTCGTTGAGCTTGTTCTGCTTGGATGTCTTCTTCTTGGTCTTCTCTTCATAAAATAAAAATTACATTTTGAGACCTAACATCCTATACAAGATTAGCTAGACTATCATACTTAGTGAGTTTCCTCTTTTACAATGTTCAAGTGAACCAAGAGTACTAATCACCTTTCTGAGACTAAGATAAGTCATCATGTTGCTGATCAAAATCTAAACAGATATTTCTAACAAAATATCTAACAAATTTCCTAACAAATTTTCCAAGAAATTTCCCAACAAATTTCCCAACAGGTTTATCCATGGAAATCTCATTCAAGTAACTCTTTCTTTTTTTTTTTTTTTATTTATCAAATACAGTAATTTGTGGAGCCACTTGCAATAGAAATCAGCCATACGAAACACCTCCAACTAATTCAACTATAGAAAGGCACTAATACCTTACAATTACACAAATAAAGCATAGACAAGTAGACCATGGAAATGAAGTCCGATTGTTTACTAAAGTGACATATCTCAAGGTACTAAAAGGCAAGGGTTTAGGAAACATAAGAAGACCTTCAACTTTGTCACCACCAATCACTTTAATCCTACGATCCCTACAATATCAAAATAGTTCAAACATAAGCCAAAATCTACACCACCATTCAAATCATATATCAAACCAAAATCAGTTAATTCGCAGCCATCTAGGCGATAACAAAGCTCAAACTCACAGTGTTCTGATAGCCAACAGACGCTGCACGGGATCGAAAGCCAAAATCGAAGCAGTCGAAGGAAGGCCGTAGTGTACAGCAACACGAGGATACCAATCCGATAATGCTACATTTTGCTTCTCTTCGTTCGGCTGAAAAATAACAATATCTACTACTGATCAATTTCATTTCTACACCCAACAAATTCACACCTAGAAAAAAAACAAAATAGTGTAAAAAACTTTGAAAACGTGTTTGTTTAAGAAAGAGTGAATGCTCAGTTCAGCGGGATAATCGACATGCATGAAACAATCTCAAAGGAGAAAGGCCTGCAATACGGTCTGTTGAGCTTGAAGATTCGAAGTCGTCACTGCAACTCACTCTTCCAATAAATTCAATAAGAACATTAAACTAAAAAACTCGAAATGTAAAAAAAAAAAAGCCCATCGCGCTGTTTAATATTGCCAGTTTGATCTATGCTTTGGAAACATGAACATCTCTTAGTAGTTTATAGAAAGCATTCACATCATTATAACATAGAAATAGCTTCGGGACGAACGTGATTCCATAGATTTAGCTCAGATTCGTAACAAACAGCGTGATGAAAGAACCGATTTAAGTCAAGATCCCTAAAATTTAGGGGAAAACAGCGAAAATTTAAACAAACAAACGAGATTTCAATTGATTCAAACGATTTAGCTCAGATCTCACATCATCATAGCTTCGGAATTCCGATTTGAATTCATTAACGAGATGAAAAAACCGATTTAAGTCAATATCCCTAAAATTTTGGGGAAAAGAGCGAAAATTGAAACAAACAAACGAGAGTTCAATTGATTCAAACGATTTATCTCAGATCTCACATCATCATAGCTTCGGGATTTCGATTCGAATTCATTAACGAGTTGAAAGAACCGATTTAATTCAATATCACTAAAATTTGGGGAAAACAGTGAAAATCGAAACAAACAAACGAGATTTCAAGTTATTCAAACGATTTAGCTCATATTTCACTCCTTTTCTATAGACTCAATGATTTTTCAATGTTTTCATTACCCAATTGTAAGTATGTAAGCAAACTCGCTTCAGAGCCCGTCGTTTACCACTCGATGAAGCTTCCACCATTCTCTGGTATTAGTATATCTTCAACACAAGTTTCTCTGCACTCTAAATGCCTCAAGTACAACAATCCAGAGATTTTATACCGTTATGCGGTGGTAATATTTTCTTCTCGACACTACTTAAATAATTATTATTGGTAAAAATATTGTTGATATTAAATGAAATACTAATATAGAATTATTACTGCAGGTAGATTTATTCCTACACGGTAAATACAAATCTACCCAATTGCTCATTGAAAAGGCAAGATCCTATGGACATGAAGAGGCTAATTACCTAGGATGTTTGATTCAACTATTGCACCCTGATGATCAGAGTCAAAGGGATGAATGAGCTAGCAAAATTCTATCATATCGTCAAACAAGCGAGGGAAAGAAATATATAGATGATTGTCGAACAAGACTAAACTACAAGATTTGTGTTATGAGGCCACCCATAATACGGTTCCTGGAACAGTCACATTGTAGAACTCACATACCTTATCGAAGTGGAGTCATGAAGTCATGTTCCTGTTGCAATGCCAGCGAAGAATTCGAACATTTGTTTGACAGCACCAACTGTACCAGAAGATGTCCATTTTGTTTGGAAAAAATATAATATAAGACAGAATTATTCGTGCTGTCACTAATAATAAACAGTCTATTAAAACCTGAAAAGACATTTTTTCCCAATATTATTATTGTTAACAAACAATAACATAGAAGATAAATTGCAACCCAAAATGTGAACAATTAATTCTCTAATGAACACCCATTACATTACATTAAGAAAAAACACAAATAATATCCATTGACATTCTTTCAATTGAAAAAATGTCCCAATTTCTAACTGAGGTCAACTCCAACATTTGAACGTTAAAATACAATCCATTTCACATGTCCAATTATTGCTCCAAATGCATGTGCAGCGTATTTGGACATGGGTGATCCAGAGTATAAATGTGAACATTGTGGTGCTTTATTCTGGTTTGAAGAAAGGAGACCACCTAATCAAAAAAAGAATCCTAAGTTCACCCTATGTTGCATGAGAGGTCAGGTCAAGCTTGCAATTCTTCCACAACCACCTTAGTTGTTAAGTGATCTCCTAGAGGATAGACACAAGAAGAGTCGGAGTTTCATTGAGAACTTACGGGCATATAACATGATGTTCTCTTTTAATTCTATGGATGGGAAAATAGACAAAGAGGTTAACAAAGGTCAGGGTCCTTATTGTTTCAAGATGGGTGGTCAGAATTTCCACAAAATCGGCTCTTTGTTGCCAGACGAAGGAAAAGAACCAAAGTTTGCTCAACTATACATCTATGACACTGAGCACGAAGTACAGAACAAAATCAATGCTCTTGGGTTAGTACTAGTAATATCTATATATTGTTTAATAAAATACATTATAATAATAATATTACACGATAATTAGTTCATTTAAGTAAATTTGTATATATGCGTGTATGCCAGTGGTGATGGAAAGGGTTTAGACACTTCTGTAACAACCAACATCAAAGATATGGTCGACCAATATAATCCTTATGCCAAAACATATAGGATGGCCAGGGATCATATATCTCTTAATAACTCAGCAGATATTAGTCTGCAACTTATAACAAAACGTGCCAAGGATGGACGGACCTATAATTTGCCTACTGCATCAGAGGTTGCTGCCATTATTGAAGGAGACATTGAGAATGTGAGGCATAAGAGGGATATCATGGTTGAGTTGAAGTCGACTGGATATTTGCAAAGGATAAATGAATTTCTTCCTTGTTATCTCCCTCTGCATTACCCACTATTGTTCGTGTATGGAGAAGATGGTTGGTATACAGAGATACCCAGAACTACGTACAGTAAGAGGCCAAATCTCACACTTAAGGAATTCTTAGCATTCATAATTCAACACAGGGAGGGAGAAGATCACCAGCTTATACTTGGCAGGAGATTGTTTAAACAGTTTATTGTTGATTCCTACATGATGATGGAGTCACAAAGACTTCAGTGGATTCGTCACAATCAACCAAAGCTTAGATACAAATCTTATAAGACGATTGCCAGCAAAGTTAATAACTTTGAATATGATCCTGCATCATGTGGTTGTCTCTTCATATTGCCATCATCTTATCTAAGGGGTGCTAGATGGTACATACAGATGTACCAGGATTCTATGGCTATATGCAAGTGGGCAGGATATCCGTGCCTATTCATAACATTTACATGCAATCCAAAGTGCCTAGAGATCACAAGGTATGTTAAGAGTCTTGGGCTGAGACCGGAAGACAGGCCTGATACCATATGTCGAGTCTTCAAGATGAAACTCGATGAGCTGATCAGTGATATAAAGGATGGACATATGTTTGGAAAACCAAAAGCATGTAAGCTGGTATTTTTTTTTGTCTCTACATGTTTATATTCTATGAAATCCAAAAATGTTTTATAATATCTATTACTCTGAATTTTTTCAGTCATATACACCGTTGAGTTTCAAAAGCGAAGACTTCTGCATGTTCATATTTTAGTAATCCTGAATAAGGCGGATGAGGAGAAGATTAAAAATAACATTGATGACTACAAATGTGCGGAGTTACCCGACAAGGATACTAATACAGAATTGTACGACGTAGTCTCAACCCATATGATTCACGGACCATGTGGTCCGGCTAGACCTACATCTCCATGCATTGAGGACAACAGGTGCTCCAAACATTTTCCAAAGAGCTACAACGAAAATACCTATGTTGACGATGTTGGATATCACATATAGCGAAGAAGGGACACAGGTGTCACCGTCAATAAAAATGGAGTTCAGCTTGACAACATGTAGATTTATATTAATTAAATATTATGCTTAGTTTATTGTTGTAAATCTAGGTTTATATGTTGTCGAACTTAGTATATGAGTCGACGTTTTTAAACAGGTTTGTTGTCCCCTACGATGCTCAATTGCTCCTGAAGTACCAATCTCACATTAGCATAGAATACTGTAAAGGTGGGGCTTCAATGGAATATTTGTTCATATACATGTTGAAAGGAAGTGACAGAGCGAGTGTTACATTCATAGACAGAAATAATAATGATGAGATTAAGAGGCATACTGATTGCCAATATGTTTCACCATGTGAGGCAATATGGTGAATTTTTGAATTCCAGATACATTATAGGATACCTGTCATTGAGCGTTTGACATTTCATCTAGAGGATGAACAGGGGGTACCTTTCAGAGATGGAGATTTTATGCCGGATCTGCTTGATAAGCCTTCAGTTAAGCAGTCGAAGTTTCTTGAATGGTTTGAGCTAAACAAGGTTGACCCGGAAGCTAGGAAATTGACGTATCCTGAGTTAACCCATGAGTATTGCTGGAAGGATGACGCGAAGAAGTGGTCTCGTAGGAAAACCAAGGCACAAGTTGTTGGAAGGATGTATAATGTGCCGATGGAATTCGAAAACATGTACTATATGCGACTTATGTTGAATCATGTTAGAGGCGCAACATGTTTCCAGGATATCAGAACAGTGAACGGTGTTGTTTACGAGACCTGAAAGGACTCATGTGCGGCTTTAGGCCTACTAATGATGACGGGAGTATGTCGGAATTACCGAGGCAAGTCATCGGGATCGACGTTTCCTTCGTCATCTTTTTACGATGCTTCTTCTTTCTCGAAGCATGGCGAGACCAGAGGAGGTATGGAGGAAGACATGTAACTTCTTATCTGACGACATTCTATACATCCAGCAAAAAACTTCTCATAATCCAGGTAATTTGTTAGTAAATTGTATATTTTACCGAAATACTAAAATGCTATACATTTACTTATTATTTATTTCGATTCATTTCGCAATTCAGGTTTGAGGCTTACAGATGAACAAATCCATAACCTACCGTTGCTTGAAATTGAGAAGCTATTGAAAGCAAACTGCAACAATCTTGCTTTTTTTTTGAGTCCATGCCAATTCCAGATGAGTCTATAACTGACAACACCACGAATCAGTTTATAGTTGATGAGATGTCATATGACAGAGATGCCATGAGATCGGAATTCGATGGACTGTACCCACGTTTGACTGACGAGCAGCGTACAATTTACGATAAGATTATGGATGTAATTGACGGGGGCAAAGGTGGTGTATTCTTTTTATACGGCTACGGTGGTACAGACAAGGCTTTTATTTGGAGGACGTTGTGTTCCGGCTTGCGTGCTAGAGGAGATATAGTGCTTTCAGTAGCATCAAGTGGTATTGCATCACTCTTGCTACCTAGAGGTAGTACTGCTCATTCTAGGTTTGGTATTCCTATTAAGTGTCATGAGGAATCAACATGCAGCAAGTTGAAGCCGGATTCTGATGTCACCGGCTTACTCAAGCAAACCAAACTTATAATTTGGGATGAGGCATCGATGACCAACAAACCTTGCTTTGAGGCACTCGACAGGAGTCTAAGAAATGTTATGAAACGTCCAGGTGATCCTTTCGGTTGCTTAGTAGTTATATTCGGTGGAGATTTTAGGCAAATTTTGCCAGTTGTTCCTGGTGGTAGCAAATTTGATATTGTAAATGCCTCTCTATGCTCTTCGATACTGTGGGATTCATGTGAGGTTCTAAAACTCACAAAAAACATGCGATTGCAGGTAAACTGTAAAAATTCCCGGTTACTATCATAGGAATTGTTCTATTATGTTGTTCTTTTTAATTAACACCTTTTTTTTCTATTCAGTCCGGATCATCAGCTGCTGATGTTAGTGAAACTAAAGATTTTGCCGAGTGAAAACTACAATTCGGTGATGGGGTCGCGGGCGAACCCAATGATGGCGAGGTAGACATCAAGTTACCTAATGACATACTTATTCGTGAAGTAAGTAATCCTATTTCCACCATTGTAGACTGCACATATCCTTCCCTTTTGGATCACTTAGCCGATCCAACTATAGATCCGAAATACATCTCACCGTGTTGTTCTTGCACCAACTAATGAAATGGTCAATGAGATTAATGATTATGTCATGTCTAAAATGCCTGGTGATTCTGTGGAGTACTTGAGTGCTGATAGTATAAGCAAGACCGACTCAGCAGACAGTGAAATGACAGAATTATTCTCAGTGGAATTCTTGAACACTATTAATTGCTCGGGACTACCTAATCATAGAATAGTGCTTAAGGTTGGTGATGTGTTAAATCAAAGTTCTAAATTTGTTTTAAGCCAAGAGTTAATCCTCAACACTACGAAAACCTATAGTGTAGTGGAGTTAACCCCGAGGTCGGTCTCGAATGACTTAACTAAACTGAGTCTTGTTTACGAATAGTAATTACAGTAAAGAAAGCAGTAAAAGGGTTGTTTGCTTCAGCAACGAATTTGTTCTATATTATCTATCTACTTATGCAATCTAACTAGAAAACAGATTTATCTAAACGACAATGATATGATTAAGGAGAATTATGGAGCAGTAACGTGAAACAAGCTAGTTAGCAGGATACATACGATTCACAGGATAGATTACGCAAGTTGTCACAATCTTGAGTTCAAAAACGAATAGCACTAGTGGAGGCGTCAATTCCACTAGGCTACAATCAATCTAGATAATCCTACTATTACTGTTTTTAACTAACTATTAGATTGAAGCAAGACGAAAAACATTTGGGTGTATTGATTAAATGCTTAATCTAACAGAGATATTGACGGATTGCGCATCAAACGTAATAGCAAGATATGCGATTAATCTAAAAAGCACAAGTAATCCAAACCCGATGCACTTCGAATCACATAAACCCTAGCTAGCATGCATTGAATCAGTCACCACCCCATAATCGGGGTGTTTAGCTACTCAAATTATGCAAAGACATAATCAATATTGTATATAAACAGGCTCCAAACATAATCCAAAGCAAGAAACAAAGATTCGGACGAATTGATACAATTTACCCTTCGTTGTCACAAGCCCTAGGTAGAATTGAAGAACTGAAACGAATCGATGCGAAAAGCTATGTAGATAATCTCCCAATCAATGTCAACCGTCGGATTACAAGAGAAAACGGTTCAATTACCTCCAATAATAGGTAGGTAATTGCCTTGGAAAGGTTCTAGGATAAAAAGCAATAAGAGGAGAAGAATAATAATGAAGTTATGTCTAAAAGATCAAGAAAAACACTCAAAATCACGTTCTGGGCCGAAAACGGGCCAAAAACGGCCGAAAAGGCAACTGGCGTCGCCAGTCACTTACAGAATGTGATGGCGGACGCCAGTCTGACTTCTGGCGTCGCCAGTTTTTTCCTGCACCGGTTTTTTGCCTTTCTGAATATCTACATGTCAGAATTTGGAAATGGTTCCTTCTACAAAATTTTAGCTCTTGGTCTTATCTACTTGTGGACAGCACGATCAGGTCAATCGGAGTTCTTATGCAAAAGTTATGGCCAAAATGCGAAAGCTGCTCCATTGTAGTTCGAATTTCGTGCGCTTTCACTTAAACGGCTCTAAAATCTTCGTCCGAACTCCGAATCCACTTCCGTTTCGACCAATCAACTCCTTTTTTAACCACCTTTCAGTTCCATAAACTTCCATACTTGGTTTAGCCCTAGTTTTGTTGCGTTTTCAGCAGACACCTACAAAACACAAAAAACACAAAAACGTAACAAAACACTAATAAAACACATAAGAACTATACTTGAGAATGGCAATAAGACGGTAAAAAAGACCGAATGAGACGATGTAAAATTGACTCATCAGTTGGATGCATGATCATGCGTTTGAGAAATATTGACCAGGCTTCTGAGTTATGCAATGGAACAAGGCTTATAGTAACTAATCTGGGGAAACATATCATAGAAGCAAGAATGATATCTGGAATGAATGCCGGTCAAAATGTTTTCATCCCTAGGATAACGATGAGAAATCTGATGAGACTAAATTTCCTCTAAGTTTTGATAGGAGATAGTTTCCTATATCCGCCTGCTTTGCAATGACGATAAATAAAAGTCAGGGACAGTCTCTCTCTCATGTCGGTCTCTACCTACCTTCTCCTGTATTCAGCCACGGACAACTGTATGTTGCTCTCTCTGGAGTTACAAGTTGAAAGGGACTGAAAGTACTCATATGTGTTAATGAAGGTAAGACGTACGACACGACAACCAACGTGGTTTACAAAGAAGTTTTCGATAAATTATGAGGTAAATTTATTTTTTCATATATATTTGTTAACTTGCATATTTTCATTTATGTTTTATGTTTCTCAATTTATAATACATCTAAGCATATATCCTTGTACATGTACGGATGTCTTCATATGAAGTCAAGTCTCAACAGTAATTTACTAGATTTTACTCAATGCAAAACTATTATTCGTGTACGTCACGACTTTCTTATTCTTACAAACTATGATCCTCATATTATACATTATTTTTTAAACCACCTTAAATATACCAATTTTCACTATTGGATTCTTAAGTGTATCCATGATAATGCTTATCAGATATATAGATCAAACTACCGAATTGTAAAATGGAACAAGTCTAGCTCATAGTTACTAATGTTAGAAAGCATATCAATGAGGCTAATATAATATCGGTAGTCCACCCATCCTAAAAGGTTTATCATTCAAATTGTGATGGTTAGCCCATTCGACAAGACGAAGTTCCCTATCAATTTTGATAGAATATAGTTCCCCATATCGTCTATTTTGCAATGACCATAAACAAAAGTCCTTGGCAATCTTTCTCACACGTCAGCCTCTACCACCTCACCCATATTCAAACGTGAACAATTGCATGTTCTCTCTCTACTGTTACCATGTAGAAGAGATTCAATGTATTCATATAAAACGAAGATGGTAAAACATATGATACGGCATGTTCATTATCTTTGGCATTTTATTATACGATATATTCATTTCTTATTTTGAGTTTGACCTCCATGCCCCGTCCAGTATCGACGGGCCATTAACTAGTTTTATTTTACACTAAAATTTTTGGGCCAATTTAAATTTACACCACAATTTTTTTTTTGAGTCGACACTAAAACCTTTGTCAGAATTTTGACCTAATACAATGATTAAACGGTTGTTAAGTGTCCGTAAGTCATATTTTCAAATTACACCAAAACCTTTGCAAAAATTTGCACTTGCTATCGAAACATTTTCCTATCATGTCAGTTCATAATTATGGTTCAGTTTGCATGATATTATGAATGGTTATTTTCACGGTAACAAGGGTCATTATTGTGGAGTTAGTTACATTTTAGGTTTAAAGGGGATTTAAGGTAATGGATGAGTCTTTTTTTCTTTCTATTTGGGCATCTAAATTTTTTTCGTTTGTTACATACATAATTAAGCACGTATAGAAACATCCATTGATCATCAAGAGTCACTGCCATAACATTTTCAAAACTACTACTACGTACATAGAAAAAACATTTCTCACAAATCTATTTATCAACTGCTTTTGCATATATAAAGTAAGTTATTGGAGAATCCGAATAACAATTTATCTTCTTTGAATGTGTCCATACAAAATCTATATGGCAAAGAGTCTTAGACTGGATACAGGTGGTACATGTTCCGACTTGTTGGGTGCAAGAGTTGCCTTGGATTGTTCAGTGCACTAGAGGTAAAGGGATGCAGGCGACGATTGTGAAAGCTGCTGTTGCTGAAACAATTTATGCGATATGGAAGGGAATAGGAATCTCCAGCTATTGCAACATATATCTGGTGCGATTGGTTATACTAGTTCACTGATCATTGATGTACTCAGATGTCGTTTTCGGATTAAGCCTGCCTTAGCTAATTATGCTAGCAGATTTGGTTAGGTTTGTTGTTTGATTGGGTCTTTTAGTCACTTAGTCTGTTTTGGTTGCCTGGACTTGTATGTCGGCGTGTATTGAATTGTTTTGGAATGAAAATTTCTTTTCGGCTCAAAAAAAAAAAATTTGCAAGAAAAATATATATACACCATGCAAGTGGAGCGAGAACAAGTAAAACAATATATAAGTTAGATTAGCATAAATAGATGGTCCAAACACAACCTACGAAAGTTAAGTTCAAGAGTCAGCCTAACACCAAGCTTAGCAATACAAGAGAAAATCAAGCATTTGAGCTTGCCAGCTACACCTTTTTATTGTTCTATTTATGATGACCATGATCAATGAATGCGTTATGTAAGAAAGACTACGTGATCATACTAAAATTGAGCTAGTATCTTACTATACATGCTTAATTACATGCATATACCAAACAGAAGAAAAAAAGTTACATTCACAAATAGAGGGAAAAAGAAAAAAAAAAGACTCATCATTTACCTCAAACCCCCTTTAAACCAAAACTGCAATTAACTCCACAATGACCATCTTTATCGCAAACATAACCATTTGCAATATCATGCAAACTAAACCATAATTATGAATTTTTTTTATTATAGGAAAATGTTTCGTTAGCGAGTGCAAATTTTTGTAAAGGTTTCGCTAGCGAGTGTAAATTTTGCAAAGGTTATGGTGTAATTTAAAAATATGGCCAACGGCCACTTAACATCCGTCTAACCTTTGTATTAGGTCAAAATTTTGACAAAGGTTTTAGTGTCGACTAAAAAAAAAAGAAGGTTGCAGTGTAAATTCAAATTGGCCCAAAAGGTTTTAGTGTTAAATTTTTTTATCATTATAAATATGGTTTTCAGTTGAGTTTTGGTTGGCAATGTTTGTTGAGGTTATGTTGTAGAGTACTTTGAATTGGTAGAGCTATAGGTTTGATAGGAAATAATGTTACCAGGTTTTTGAAAAAAACATACAAATACTACGTGCTCACCATTGTTGGAGTTTGAGATATGTAGAGAATTATTAGATATGTTGAGAAGTAGTGAAATGTATGTAGATTTAATTATTATTATGTGCGGAGAAGAGTGATGATTTAGACATGGACAATAAGTGAAGCTGTACGTGTAGCAGTACGACTGATTGATGCATAATTTATCATGTTGTGAATGAAATATATAGTATGCTTTGCATTGTGTTTCGTGGTTATCACTCAGTTTCTATCTTGAGAGTAGGTGGTGTTACTTTATTTTTTAATGGTTCACTGTTTGATTAAAGGAGTTTTACGCTTTACTAAAATATACAGTATAAAAATGACGGGATGCAACATTTAACCTCTGCATTGTATAGGCACAAAAGTTATGCATGAATGGGGAAGCTTCTGATAATGAACGGAATGGTTGCGATCATGTTACTTTCCACGGGAGATCGGAACGAGTTGAATCACTATTTGGCAGGGGAGGAAAACCTCTGCCAATGCAAGCACGGAGTAAAGCTTATTCTCATTGAACTTGTATGTTAATTAAATCAACCCAATTCAATCCAATAAACTCCAAACCAACCAACAAACAAACATAAGAAAATAAACACAAGATAACCAAGATTTCTATTAACTAAGAACCAAAACGCAGTTTACAAGGAATCGACCAAACCTCCCGAGTTTCGAGCTACACGCTCCTCTGTTCTCTCTTCCTCACTGTGTTTCTCTCAGAAATCTCTATATGAGTTCTCTCTATGTTCTCATATCATTCTATTGAACTAACTAGTTATGGAACCACCTATTTATACAAAGTAAATTGTACCAATTCACTTCTAACTAGGAATCGAATAACTAGTAGTTTCCTTTTCCAAGTTGGTTTCAGCCACAATGGAATTCTAATTGCTTTCCAAAAGGATTCCTCAACATCCAACTCCTAACACCTTCAGTATTAGATGTTTAAGCTAAACTCACAATTCTCCACCTAGCTTCAACATCTGAAAATCCTCAAGTATTCCTTAAGTTAGAATACACCCCTTCCATCAACTTGATAGAACGTAGACACGATCCAAACTTCATCACAGAAATTGACTTAGTAAACCCATCCGCCGGATTAACATCTGTGCTGATCTTCTCAATCTTGATAGTACCCTTCTCAACTTCATCTCTGACAAAGTGAAACTTTATATCAATGTGTTTGGACCTGTCGTAGTAAACTTGATGTTTTGACAAATGAATTGCACTTTGACTATCACAAAATATAGTCACCGGTGTTTGCAACACAATCGCCTGTAATTCCTCGAGCCAAATAGCTTCTTTCACAGCCTTCCGTCATAAATTCTGCCTCTGTAGTTGATAATGCAACCACAGGTTGATGAGTAGACTTCCAACTCACTGCTGTACCAAATAATGTGAATACATATCCAGTTAAAGACTTCCTTGTATCCAAGTTTGCAGCATAATCCGAGTCGACATACCTAATCAATGCATCATTCATCGTCTGGTGTTGCTCAAACACCAATCCCAGTCTAATTGAACCACCAATATACCTAAGCAGCCACTTAACTGCCTCCCAATGGTCCTTGCCAGGATTATCCATGTACCTGCTTACTGAGCTCATTGCATGAGCCAAATCCAGTCTGCAACATACCATGGAATACATAATCGACCCTATAGCATTAGCATACGGTGTGTTCTCCATACACTTCTTCTCTTCATCAGTATTAGGACAAGACTTCTTAGATAACTTGAACTGAGACCCCAGAGGTGTTGCAGCATGCTTGGATTTGTGCATGTTAAATCTCCTTAACACCTTCTCCAAGTAAGCACTTTGGTTCATAATGATCTTTCCATCACCTCCATGAATAATATCAATGCCCAGTATCCTCTTGGCTATTCCCAAGTCTTTCATCTCAAATTCTGACTTCAAGAGATTTTTCACATGAGTGATTCCTTTCATATGCTTGCTTTCTATAAGCATGTCATCCACATAAATGAGCAAATATATCATGTCTTCGACATTCTCACCATAGAAGTAAACACATGTGTCGTAGTCACACCGCCTGAACTTGTGACTCAACATAAACTTGTCAAATCTTCTATACCATTGCCTTGGACTTTGTTTAAGACCATATAGTGATCTCAACAATAAACAAGCCTTGTGCTCCTTGTCATCTACTTCAATACCCTCAGGTATCCTCATGTAAATCTCTTCATCCAGCTTCCCATGCAAGAATGCAGTTGTAACATCCATCTGATGTAAGTGTTGCTTAAATTGAGCTACCATAGCAATCAAGATCCTGATTGAGCTATGCTTCACCACTAGAGAAAAGATCTCATTGTAGTCAATACCCTCTCTTTGTGTGAAACCTCTAGCAACTAGTCTGGCTTTGTATTTCACCTTTTGCACACCATCAGCTCCAAGTTTCTTCTTAAAGATCCACTTACAACTGACAAGCTTCTTCCCTTTAGGTATAGCTACAATATCCCATGTATGATTCTTTTCAAGTGACAAGAGTTCTTGCTGTATAGAAAGGCACCAACTATTCTTCTCTGAGCAACTTATAGCTCTTTGATAGTTCTCAGGCTCATAACAATCAATATCATCGGCAATATTCAGTGCAAAATACACCATATCTGGATCTGCAGTAGAGGTTCTAACTCTTGGTTCTCTATCCCTGATGAGTTGATAATCCACAACATCATCTGGATTATTGAGCTCTATCCATGTCCTTCTTCTAATCACATGTCTCTCCACCTGATTATGCATGTCAGCATTTTCTTGAGATTCAGCATGCGGTGTTGTCAGAACACCATGGTCTGTGAAAACTGGTGTTATCACCACACCAGAGTCTGTCTGCTCCATATTCAGTGTTCCTGGCACACCATCTTCGACAGGCTCCACCTGACTGAGTGTTCTCTCAACACTGTCAGTATTCCTCAATAATGGCATCACATCTTCATGGAAAGTCACATCCCTGCTGATGATGCATCTATTTACCCCTGGTTCTAAGCACCAAAGTTTATATCCCTTAACTCCCTTTGGATAACCAAGAAACAAGCATTTTACTGCTCTAGCCTCTAACTTATCTTGCTTAACATGAGCATAAGCTAAGCATCCAAATACTTTGAGATATGAGTAGTCTGAATGAGTACCTTTCCAAACTTCTTCAGGAGTCTTGAAACCAATAGCTGATGATGGACATAGGTTAATAAGATGTGCTGCCGTAGTCACAGCCTCTCCCCAAAAGATTTTTGACAAACCTGATCCAAGAAGCATGCACCTAACTCTTTCTAAGATTGTTCTATTCATCCTTTCAACTACTTCATTCTGCTGTGTATTTCCAGGAACTGTTTTGTGTCTCAAGATGCTCTTCCTAACACAGAAGGTATTGAATTCATTGGACAAGAATTCCAGCCCATTATCAGTTCTGATCACCTTGAGCTTCTTGTTCGTTTGATTCTCCATCTCCACAAGCCATTCCTTGAATTTCATGAAAGTCTCATCCTTGGACTTCAATACAAACACCCACAATTTTCTTGACAGATCATCAATGATGGACAGAAAATATCTACCTCCATTCCTAGTGGTGGTTCTCGCCGGTCCCCATAAATCTGCATGCACATACTCAAGTATGTCCTGTGTGGTGTGTTTCCCAACACCATAACTGTTCTTCTTGGACTTCCCTAACACACAGAGCTCACAAAGTTCCATCTTATGTATCTTGTCTCCACCTAAGAGTCCCTTCTTAGATAAATCCATAAGACCTTTCTCTCCAACATGTGCTAGCCTTCTATGCCATAGAACGGTGTTGTCAGAACATCGGTGTTCTCGAAACTGCATAATCTGGAAGCTTGACGATTCTTTTCCTTGTAGATAATACAATTCTCCTTTTCAGAGCCTGCATAACCACCTTATCACCCTTCTTAACCTAAAGGACACCATTATCACCTGAATACTTGTATCCCTTACTATCCATAGTTCCTAAAGATATCAAGTTCCTCTTCAAGTGTGGAACATACCTCACATTAAGAAAATTCCTTATCACTCCATCAAAAATCTCAATTCTCACTGTTCCCACAGACGGCGCCAATTGTTAAGTTCAAACAATGAGGAATAATGCAACAATGACAGAAAACAATAATCGAACAAACAATGAACCAAAACCAGAAAGCCAGAGACACAAGATTTAACGTGGTTCGGCAATGCCTACGTCCACGGAGATCAACCAACAATCTTTATTGATACTTAGGTTACAACCACATGACGTAACAAGAACAATCCCACATAAAAGATAAGACCAACCTAATATGCTATTCTCCGAAGTATGATCCCTAACTTCCTATCAATCTTCTATTGTTGATATTCTAGTCTGATATGATCTAAGTAACAAACAAGCCCCCTTGACTATATATAGAGAACTTAACTACCAAATCCTACTAGAACAATAAAACTAATTACTAATCCTTCTAGCACAAGAAAACTAATTTATGTAACCTTCTTGTATAAGGAAACCACCTAGAATTCCTTCTACAATCAGGAAACTGAATTAGTTAAATGCCTAACTAATTCTCCAGCTTTCCATCTCCCGGATTTGATCACCACCGCGTTGAGATTTCCATATTTAATCTGAGCCGTTCAACGATCAATATCATTGTTGAGCTAACACTCACAATCTCCACCTTTAGCTTAATCAATGATCCCATTAACTGATCTCAACGTATCCCTGAAGTTAGAATACAACCCTGAAAGTCTTCACTCCCACCAAACCCAGACTCAATCTGAACTTTGGACCCCGAAGAGCTTTTCTCATGTAATCAAAAGCATTCAAAGAAGTCTGAATCTTCTTCACCCTAATCACACCTTTATATATTATAAGAAGTCTTGTTCTTTCAGGTAGCTCCACCTCAGACTCAACTCCATCAACTTTAAATTGGACTTCGGTGCCTGTTATACCTCCTGTAACAGCCTCCACCTGAACATGTGCAGATTTATTTCTCGGTTTCAGAATTGTCAATGCTCCACCGCTGTCCCAAACCATCCTCCAGTGTATCCATGTGCCTCGTGATACCATCCCACGGCTATTGAACACCTCACCTTTAGTAATAACTCCATCTTCCTCTTCCAGAAGATGTTCTTTCACTTTCGGATGTATTCCACCGCTCTCCAGCATACCATACCAGCCGGGTACAAACACTATCACCTGGGAAATCGTTTCAGGAGTCCAACGGGCTTGACCACGCGTCATTCCGAGCCCGGTCGCGCCCGCACTCGCCGGAATACCAGCACTGCGCTTTTTTCCTTCCTGGCGCGTGAAACACACTCGCCAGCCTATCCGTGCGTATTCCATACGTGATTCTGGGCTGTATTTTCGTTCGTTTCCCGTGATTCTTTCGCATTCTCGACCCAAATCAACTCCTATTCGATCCCAAACTGTATGGAACTCCTTCCCAACTTCCGACGGTCTTCTCTTGACTTCGGTTAAGTTTGAATCCACCATAGAAGACATATCTGAGCTTTTTACGTTGCAAACTGTCTCTAGTTTCTTCCATACACCTTTGACATGTTTATCGATCTTGCTCCTTGTAGACGTCATTGATGACAATTACTTCCTTCCTCTTTCCCACAGACGGCGCCAATTGTTAATCAAATCAACCCAATTCAATCCAATAAACTCCAAACCAACCAACAAACAAACGTAAGAAAATAAACACAAGATAACCAAGATTTCTATTAACCAAGAACCAAAATGCAGTTTACAAGGAATCGACCAAACCTCCCGAGTTTCAAGCTACACGCTCCTCTGTTCTCTCTTTCTCACTGTGTTTCTCTCAGAAATCTCTATATGAGTTCTCTCTATGTTCTCATATCATTCTATTGAACTAACTAGTTATGGAACCACCTATTTATACAAAGTAAATAGTACCAATTCACTTCTAACTAGGAATCAAATAACTAGTAGTTTCCTTTTCCAAGTTGGTTTCCAGTTGCCAATGGAATTCCTAATTCTGTTTCCAAAAGGATTCCTCAACATCCAACTCCTAACACCTTCAGTATTAGATATTTAAGCTAAACTCACATTGTACATGGTGTGCTAATTAGTCATCAAGGATGCAAGTAGTGCATTTAGATTTTAGGCGATTTACATCTTACTACCTTTTTAGATGCCCTCTGAACGTTCGGGTCCTTAATGCTTCACATATTATGGAGAAGGACAAACTTTGAATTTGAGTAAAATTTCATTTACGACGACGGACAAAAGTCAACACAAGCTAGTCATGATGTCATAAGAGAGTGTGAAAAATGCATTTCTCTTTTCCCTTTTCTTTGAATTTCATATTTTAATTTATTACAATTAACCCTTTAAAACTTTCAAATTATAATAAAGAAGTCTCAAAATTTAAAATATTCATATTTGCATCCATCTTCTTCTTTAACTCATAAGGAAATTAAAGGGAAAAAAATTGAAAAAGAGAGCTTCTACGAAAGCTCCCTTTTTTCAATTTAATTTTTTATGTAAAAAGTTAATCACTAATTTAATTTCAAAGTTACTGAAGTTAATAAAATCACCAATTTGTAAAAAGTTTATCACTAGTTTGCAATAAGTTTTTTATGTAACACTAATGTGTAAGAAGATTTTGAAACTAACATTAATTTGTTATTAAGGACCCTTGTTATTATTCCTTATTTAATCACATGTTATTAAGGTGAGTGCCGGGCTTGAAAGTAGCTCTTTGTCTAGTCTAGTGACTCTAGTCTAGTCTACTCTACTTCATGGGTTAGTATTAATGTGGTTTACAAGGGCGTGTTTAACAATGTTTTACATCATATTTTTTTTCTTTTATCAAATTACTAGTAAAAATAAAAAATCCATTATTTTTAGAGTAGCTTGTATGAGAGACCTACTATAGTGAGAAACTGAGAGACCAAACCATATATAGAAACTAGTTTAAACCTATTGTAATGATATGTACCTTTAAGTCCTACTCTCGAACTAAGAAGACTTAATCATATCGGAACAATGCTATCAAGATAGTTCGACCTCACCAAAGTTAAAGGTCCGACTACACCAAATTCAAGAGGCCAACCCTCTAATACTTCGACCTTTGGACTACAACCCAAGCCTCATCTACTTAAATGGGCCAAGTCCATTAAGGGCCCATGAGCCCAACTTCTAGCATGGACGAATCCGGACCGTACACTTGGCACTCATCCAAGAGAGGATGATGACAAACATTTGCCTATAAATACAAGGCCTCTACTCCTCATAAACGGTAAGCAACTACTTCCGAAAATCTACTATCGAAGTTTTTAAGTCCTAGATTAAAAAGTCGACCGACTTATTAACTAGTTGAATCTAAGTACCGGGTTGTCCTAGGCAAACCGGCCCAAAAGGGTCTAACCCCTTATTTTCTTGTCACAGATCAATGACGGACACCACTGAGGACCGACAGACGCAATAGAGGACCGACGGACTCAATCTCGGACCACAAACGTGTCTAGGTCCACTTTTTCATCCGCACACTTTCCGACCTTCGCGAAGTCACGAATTTAATCAAAGTAAAGGCGACTTGAACCAAGGACTATTCGACTTCCGCTAACTAATATCATCGTTCGAGCAAGAACTACATCCATCTAGGGCGTCGATTTAACTAACTAGCGACTTATCCATTTTTACCCCACATCATATTGGCGCCTGTGGAATCACTTAGTACAAAAAGCCATGGCTCCATTTAGAAGACGACTAGAAGGATGACTCAAGAATCCTTAGATCAACAACTTCTGATGTGTGGCCCCGAAGTCAAGTCCGCAACTGCACCCCATGGGAAGTCAATCCTTTCACAGGAATTCAACGGATCAATGAACATGATGATAGGGATGGCCTCGAAGCTTCTCTTTCCACCATGGAACGATTTAACGGACAAAGAACGCCCCGATCCACCAACTCCGGCACCCGTAGACGCAATGACTGTTATACCTTAGGTCACTGCCGACGGTCTACTGGCCGGATACAATGAAGCTCAAATTCAACTTTTGCAAGCCGCCATGTTACTAAGGACCCAACCTCAATTAGGGCCAGGCGTGAACCTCCCAGAAAACTCTAACCACGCACCACGAAGAAGCGCTCCCGTATTGCCAATCCAGAATCAACCCCAAGTAACAACAGATCATGTGGTAGAATCCAGAGGACCCCCGAACTCTCGAAATACCAATCGGTCCGAAAGTCTCAGAGCCTCAAGCCATAGAGCCCCGAGAGACTTACGAAACATGCTAAATCGCCGGGCTCGGAGTAATTTGCACTCGAGAAACAATCGGAGGACAAGTAGAGAGGAGAACATGGGAGTCGACGAGAGAACACGTCGTGACCCAACTCCTTCTCGAACCACCGCGCGAAATTGACAACGTCAAGATGACGAGAGAAGGGACTACGGGGAGCAATACGACGAGGAGAATGAAACTCTCAACGAGTACCGGGGCGACAGTCCACCCCAAAACCATCCCCGCCATGGACGATTTCGTAATGAAAGAATACAGTCGCCAACCAGGATGACTAGGAATGATGATTATCGAGACCACAGGAGGGGAAGCCGAGATAGGGAAAGGGAACATCATCGAAACCGAACCAGGTCAAGGTCTGCCAGGACTCATAGGGGGGACAGGCACATGGATGAAACCGAACAAATTAAAGAAAAAGTTAGGATCCATGAAGCTGCCCTAGAATTGGAACGATCAAAGCTAGAAACACTTACCCATGCAAGAGATATCATGAAATATGGAAGGAGCCTGAATCCTCTTTGCCAAGCTATAAGGGACACTGAACTCCCTCCGGGGAGGAGTGCCCTGAATTCTAAGGAAACGTATGAGGGAATCACATGCCCAATAGATCACCGAATTCGTTTTGAGGCATCCCTGGGAGGCATGGGAGTACCGGACAATGTAAAGGCACAGTTATTTCCCAACACCCTCTACGGACCCGCCATGACTTGGTGGAAGCACCTCCGGCCCAACACTATAACATCCTGGGACCAGATGATCGCCAAATTCACTCTGCGATTCGAGAACTTCCTCAACAAATTTCCAGCCTACCGCGTAAATTGTGCAAAAGGAACATGAAAGCTTGAGATCGTTTGTCAAAAGGTTTGAACAAGCAGTTGTCCTCGTTGAGTCACACCCCATCAAAGATCGAGTATTCCACATGGGCGAGAACAGCAACAACGCTTCATTCCGCTACACGATTGTTGATGCAGGAATAACCACCGAACGAGAGTTGAATGAAGTAATCAAAAAATTCTTGAGCACACACGAAACCCTCGACAAAATGGTAGTGAGAGCCGAGGTTAAGAAGGCAAAACCAATACCAGATAACACAAGGTTGGGAAACCAACATTTCGAGCAAAAGCGGAAAGGTGATAGAAGAGGAAGGGTTGAGGAAAGAAGAAGATCTCCCCGAAAAGTTTACATAAACTACGCTGACCTAAAAGCCCCCAAGGAACAAATCTTGACCATCATGCAAAGTCAAGGCTTCCCAATCCAGTGGCCCCCCAAGCACAGGGAAACCAGGTTCACCAGGAACTCGAACGAGTACTGTCACTTCCACCAACATACGGGACACTCCACCGGAAAATGCACGCACCTCAGGCAGGAAATCCAGAGGTTGATCGAAATGGGATATTTGCAAGAATACATCAGGAGGAAGCCCGAGGGCACCGACCAATGCGAAGTCGAACGAAGGTACCAGTCCAATGAGCCGCGTGGTGCAAGGGCCCGGAGAAATGCATCTCCCCGTCGTTCTCCTCCTAGAGGGTCTAGCCCTAGGCATAACAGAGGTGAAAGGCCCGCTCTGATCAAGAGACGCTCGTTTAGCCCAAGAAGACAATCAGTGTTACCCGGACCATTGAGCCCGAGAGGACGCCGAGAGGCTAGGAGATCCCCAAGTCCGGCACAAGAGAATGGGAGGGTAGCATACGTCGAAACTCAACCAGCTTACGTAGATGATAACCCGATCCGTTTTGGGAGAATACTTAGCATTGCCGGAGGACCTACTAAAGGAGACAGTAGGAATGCTCGAGAAGCCATGGCAAGATCACTGAGAAATTCGGATGAGAAATCCGTCAATATGGTGGCTCCCGGCACCAACGTGATCACCTTTGACGAATCTGAAGCACCCCCTCCATGCAAGGGAGAAGGATTGGTCCATGACCCGGATGTCCCCTTGGTGGTGAAAATGGACATAGCAGGTTATGAGATCACAAAGGTATTAATCGATACCGGTGCCTCCTCTAACATCCTCTTCATGAGCACTGTCCGAAAAATGGAAATGAGTTTAAGAGGATTGTTACCGGTGACAACGGACCTCGTTGGCTTTGGAGGAAACCGGATCAGGCCAAGAGGAATCTCATCTCTGGTTTCCATGGGAAAAGCTCCACTGTGGTTACTCACCAAGTCCATTTTGTTGTCACCGAGGCAAAGTTACTGAATACAACATAATTATGGGGAGACCGCTCTAAATCAATTCAAAGTAGTGGTGTCAACCTTCCACCTAAGGATGCGCTTCCACCAAGAATAGTATCGGATCCCTTCGTGGAGATCGGAGAAGAGCATGGGAATGCTACACTCTCTCTACTAGAAGGGCGTCAGGACCTTTTAGGAGTGAACATGATATAAGGAGAGAAGAAGATGATCGGAGAACAAAGAAACAGTGCCTCTTTATGCAACAAGAAAGCCGAAGGAAGAGGCGAGAAAGACCTCCCGGGAAAGGAATTAACTGGTTGAAAATGGGCGTAGAGAAAAAGAAAATGGCTGCAACGGCCAAGGAGTGCGAGGATAGAATCGATGAATATCAAGTCATTCCCCCTGAACCACCTGGTGAAACGCCGACCAAAAGCTTCTTTCATGAGAATCGGATGGCCCCCATGAACACGTCTTAGAAATCCCAATTGAAGAAGGATATCCCGAAAAAACAGTGAAAATCGGCTCGGAAATGGACGCAGAAACAACCATCAAAATGATTGCCTTCTTAAGAAAGAATGCCGATGTTTTTGCTCGGGAATCGAAGATCCGAGCGGTATAGATCCTCGAGTCGGTACATTTAACTCCACGTTGATCCAAATGTCCGACCCATTCGACAGAAGAAGAGAGACCATGGTCCCGTCCACAACAAGATCATCGCAGATGAGGTAGAACGACTACTCAAGGCAGGACACATTGAGGAGGTTCATTACTTTGATTGGATATGCAATGTGGTCCTAGTAGAGAAAAGTCCGGGAAAATGGAGGATGTGCATTGACTTCACCAGTCTCAACCGTTTCTGCCCAAAGGATCCCTATCCCCTGCCAAGAATTGATCAATTGGTAGACTCAACTGTCGGGTGTGCACTATTGAGTTTCATGGATGCTTTTCAAGGCTTCTATCAGATCAAGATGGCCGAGCATGATATCGAAAAGACCGCTTTTATCACCGCAGGGGGAGTATACTGTTTCAAGGTCATGCCATTCGGCCTACGAAATGCTGGCGCCACCTACCAAAGATTGGTGAACCAAATGTTCAAAGAAGAGATTGGCAAATCAATGGAGGTTTATGTAGATGACATGCTAGTAAAAAGCAAGGAGACATCTGATCACATCCCCCATCTGGAAAGATGTTTTGCCATAGTAAGAAAATACGGAATGAAACTCAATCCAGCCAAATGCACATTTGGAGTAACTGGAGGAAAATTCTTGGGGTACATGGTGACACAGAGAGGGATCGAGGCAAACCCAGAAAAGATAAAAGCCATATTGGAGCTTCCACATCCGGAGAAACTCAGGGACGTTCAAAGACTCATAGGGAAGGTTATTTCCCTTACCCGCTTCATTTCCAGATCAGCTGAAAAGAACCTCCCTTTTTTCAAAATCCTAAGGAAAACGGATAAGTTTGAATGGAACAATGAGTGCAAGGAGGCATTTGAGAACTTGAAGCTCTATTTATCCTCCCCGCCTCTACTTTCCAAACCAGACGAAGGAGAGCTATTGTACATCTATCTCGCCATCACTCCTGAAGTGGTGAGTTCAGATCTTGATCTGTAAGAACGAACACCTTCGTGTACTACCCGAGTAAAATCTTTGAACGGAGAAAAACTACAAGGAAATAGAGAAGTAAGCCTATTGTCTAGTAGAGGCCTCCAGGAAGCTCAAGCTATACTTCCGTTCCCACAAGATAGTGGTCCTCACAAACCAGCCGCTGAAACAGGTCTTAGGTGACGCCTCGAAGTCAGGAAGGTTGGCTCAATGGACAATTGAGTTAGGACATCATACGATCGAGTATCAAGCTCCATCTGCCAAAAAAGCCCAGGTCCTGGCTGATTTCCTAGCCGAATATCCGGGGAACACGGAACCTCAAAAAGATAAAGATGAGCAAGCCTCCAGTGAAGCCCCGGAAGACATTTCACCAACAAGCCAGGTTTTGATATTAACAACGGAAGTGGCTGGATTGGATATTCAAAAAAGTCAGGAAATCGATCCCGTGGCAGAATGGATTATCGCTGAAAAAGAAAGTCCTAGCTTACCTCCCCCACCAGAAGGAGAGCCGCCCGTGACCGCCCTAAAACATAAACCGACCCTCCGAGTGGCTTTTATCCCAAAAGAACTCGGTCCAGAAGAAAAGGACATATGGGAACTTTATGTGGACGGTTCATCGGCCGCTCATGCGGGTGGAACGGGGTTATTACTGATCAGCCCAGAAAGAGCCCAGATGGAATATGCTATCCGCTTAACATTTCCAGTAACAAACAATGAAGCTGAGTATGAGGCTCTGATAGCAGGAATGAAGATGGCCAAGTCAGTCATGGCCAAAAAACTCAAAGCTTACTCCGACTCTCAGCTAGTCATGGAACAGTACTCGGGCAAATTTACGACAAAAAGTGCTTCAATGATCAAATATCTAAAGGTAGTTAAAGATTTAGAAAAAGCGTTCGATATGTTTAGTCTGATCAAGATCAACCGAGCAAAAAACACCATTGTCGACGGATTATCAAAATGGGCTACGGCCTCCGGAGCTGTTGACACCCGTACGGTGGTCCTTATGACTTCCAATGAATCAGCCCTAACTGCCAACGAGGTCATAATGAACATGGGCGTCATATTTGACGACAACACTTGGATGAGCGACATCGTGAACTATCTACAGAACAGGATTCTACCCCGTGATTCAACTGAATCTAGAAGAGTCCAACGAAGATCCCAACGCTACTTCCTCTCTGGTACAGACCTATATAGAAAGTCCTATGATGGAACTCACCTCCGTTGCCTGGGTCCGTCTGAGGCTAGTACAGTGTTGAAGGAGATCCATTTAGGAAGTTGCGGAAACCATTCAGGAGGAAGAGCCTTGGCCCAGAAAATTCAGAGAAATGGCTATTATTGGCCGGCAATGCAAAAGGAAGCTGGAAGATTCTCACGATCATGCTCGAAATGTCAAAGGTTCGCAAGGATCCCCCATCGGCCTACCATACCAATGATACCATCAACTATCCCATGTCCATTCGATGGGGCATGGACGACATCGAGGACCTTTCACAGTAGGGAAGGGAGGAAAAATTTCTCATTGTGGTAGTAGAATACTTCTCGAAATGGGTAGAAGCGAAACGGCCTCCATTTGAGAGAATAAGGTCATGGACTTCCTTTGGAAATTATCGTCTTTGCCTTACACGATATACTAATAATAGGACAAATGGTTGACAATTCTCCTAGCTCACAAAAAGAATTGTGAAGAGAAGGGGGATCGACGACTTTTTCACATACATTGGGTATCCTCAAGCCAACGGACAACGAGGAATAGCTAATCGTACCATCGTCGACAATCTTCAGAAGAGACTGGGAGACGCAAAGAAAGATTGGGTCGATGAATTGGAAGGAGTACTATGGGCTTATCGTACCACGGCAAGAACGGCAACACAGGAAACTCCGTTCAGTTTGGTGTATGGATCCGTCGTAATCCCGTCCGAAATCTCAATCAACACCTTCCGGATCCAAGGGTACGTTCCCTCGGACAACCACGACAAAAGAGTGTACGACCTCAACATGCTCGAGACCAAAAGAAGTACGGCCCTAGCTCGAACCTTAGGATACCAAGCTATCATGGCAAGGGCCTACAACAAACATGTGAAAAGTAGGGACCTCCAGATTGGAGACTTGGTGCTACGAAAGGCTGATATACTAAAGCCAACCGGAAAACTCGAACCCAACTGGGAAGGTCCCTACAAAGTCACAAGGGCAAGTATCAATGGGAGCTACGCTTTGGAAAGCATGGATGGCAAACCAAAGCCGCATTGGAACGCCAAGAATCTGCAGAAGTACTACGCCTAGATCAATTGTAATAGGATCTTTTGAAATATATCATCTTTTGGCTACCATGTAATCCTACCGTTCGATTATAATGAAGCATTTATTTTTCTGTCAACTATTTGCAAGAAGAACCGTACGCGCCACTAATTAAGGGCAGACATTATCTTAAAGTTTCTCGGACCCAAAGTGTCAGAGAGAAACTCCCTAAGAAACAAAGATTGAGGTGCGGATTGTCTCGGACCCAAAGTGTCCGAGGTATACCGACGCTCGACTAAAAAATTATCTTAAAGTTCCTCGGGCCCAAAGTGTCACAGAGAAACTCCCTAAGAAACAAAGATTGAGGTGCGGATTGTCTCGGACCCAAAGTGTCCGAGGTATACCGACGCTCGACTCAAAAATTATCTTAAAGTTTCTTGGACCCAAAGTGTCAGAAAGAAACTCCCTAAGAAACAAAGATTGAGCTGCGGATTGTCTCGGACCCAAAGTGTCCAAGGTATACCGACGCTCAACTCAAAATTTATCTTAAAAATCCTCGAACCAAAAGCATCCAAGACTAAGCATTGGAAGAACCCAATATTGACGAATTTTACACGAAAAATGCAACTCCCGGAGTCTAGGACCCAAAGAGTCTTAGAACAATCAAGGACCAACACCACGAGACCGAATCTCGACCCAATCTAAGCCTCGGACCAATATTCAATTTGTTTGATTTTCGGGCCATTAGTTCAACGTTTGAATAGAAGCTATAAAACCATGAAGTTTGAATATCACGATAACGCAAGGTATGGATCCGAAGATCAACAAGATAACAAGAATAAAGACATTCGTACAAACATTCAAGATGGACGAAAATAAAACCCAAGTCTATTGCATTAAAATCGGTCACTCCTAGATCAACAAAAGTTACAGTTAAAACCCAAAAGTACGAGGGATGATCCAGGCATGACCGATGAGAGGTGTCAAATGTTGGTACGAGTTTAACCCTCACAAGCCAAGGGGATAGCTAGTCAAAATATCACCAAAGTCATAATAAGTGTTCAAATAAGTCAGACACTCTACAAAAATATGCAAGGGCATACCCTTGGATCGAATCAAGTCTAGACCTCGGACCTCTTCCAGAAGTGGCGAGTAACTTTCTTGCCTTCAACCTCCTCCAAAAATGTAGCCGGCTCATGATCAAGAATGGGACCCGGGAGATCCATCCACTTAGCATTGCAGTTGGAGGATTGCCCGCCACCAATCTTAGAGGCGTAAAAGACATCGGGTAACCAAGAGGGGTAGACCGGAGATTCACCTACGGTAAAATCCGCCAAAGGAGCAACCACGGACCAAAACTCATCCGAAGCAAGAGCGTCGGGGGACTTCAATTTGGGATCAAAGACTGCCTCTCCATCACAATTCCCCATTATCTTGAGGTTCGCGTCTTGGCTCATAATGGAGTCATTCAAAAATTCGGCGTCCTTCAACTGGCTCACACAATCAAAAAAGGCGTCCCCCTAACGTCGCCCTCTCGCATCTTACTAAGGAAATAGTAAGAGTCAGACTTAAGGAAACTTTTCACGGCATCAGTACGAGTGGTCTTCGCTTTGGAGAGAAGTCCCTCGGCCATCTTAGCCCGAGCGGACGTGATTAGGGACAATGCTTTCTCGGTCTTGCCATGTGCAATCTTCTCCTTTTCGAGCTTTTTGTCCGACAAAACTCTCTCGGACTTGAGTTTGGCAATCTCGGCCTCACGAGCAACCAACTTCGCATTCGAAGCCTCAATCTCCTCCTTCAGTCGGGTAGTATCGGACTCTTCTAAGTCCAAAAAGGTTGCGACATCACCGGTGACCTAAGAAAGGAAGTAAGAAGTTACTTACAAATCAAGGATGGTCATTAAGATAGAAAAATTAGAAATGAAGCGCGACAAGTGAGAAAAATGCAATATATACAAAAAGTTACTTACATCATCGGCATGATTCTTGATAAGTCCCCACAAAGACTTGAGGCTCCCCACAAGGTCGACCCTAGACATACCACGAAGCGCGGAGGTATCATTCACATTGGCACCGTTGGATCCCGTCACTACTCGGATCCTCTTAGAAGGAGCCCTGTCTTTATCCGCCGGTGCATTCCCTTTTCTCTTGGCCGCATCAGCTTCACTTCGAGCCACAATGCTCACTTGCTCCTGAAAAATGAACTTTCGTTAGGTAAAACAAATTGAGAAAAAGAAGGCACAAAAAGCAAGAATTTAGACCGAGGTACCTGCGGATTAGGGATCGATGAACCACCTGGGACCGATGAACCACCTGAGGCCGGCGGCTGGAGCACAGAAGCATGATTCGTCAGCTCGATCATATGGATCTTTTGCGGACCCGGAGACTACTTCTTCTTCTTGCCGGCCCTCAGCTTCTCTCGGGCCTTCAACTTCTCGGCATTACGTTGCTCAAACAATTTGGTGGCGGACTCCATGATCCAGTAACCTGCAAGGAAATAACATCAGAACAAAAGCTGAGAATAAAAAAGATATTCTACCAAGTATATGCTCTACTCACGCAAATTGGGCCTGTCGTTACAATAGACCGGCACACTAGTCAATCCGGCCAACCACAAGTGAGGTTGCACAACCAAACCGTACGGATAATAAAGTGTTGGATCTTTCCCAACAACCCCAAAAACGGCGGCCTTCTCTAAAAGAAGTCCGAGATCGGTATCATGATATAAAGTGATGCACCCCCTCATCCCTATGAGCGGAACGTAGGTCTTCCCCTCCTCGGACTCCGCAACAATCGGCCTAAGTGATTCTAACCAAACAGACACTCTCCTAAGTTTGGTGGTCGGAAACTTCTTTCTACGGAAGTAGCTAGGTAATTTCCAATCACCAGAAGGATGTTTGACATAAAAATACTTCGGCCACCACTTGGAAGAATGGGATGATTCATACCCATCTAGGAATTTATAACCTCGTCGAGCCGTGAAGTAAAAGAATGCCGTCCCGAGACTAAGGGCTATGTTGAAAGCCGCTAGAAACTTTTGATACAAGAAAGCCTCCCCCTTCAAAGCCAAGATCACTCCAAAACACATAATGGTGCCTAAAGCATTAGGAAGAATCTATGTAGGACATAAACCCGTCTCTCTAAACAACTCCTCTATCTCGGGTATCATCCGGAGCCTCCACCCACACTTGAAAGCTCGAACGTGAAATGCCATATAACCCGCGGGTGGGTTGTACATAGTCTGAGTCGACGAAGGGATCATAATCTCATAATCATCCGGGATCTCAAAACGGCGACAAAGTCTAGAGATGATCGACACAGAAAGAGTCGTCGAACAAGTAGGAATGATTTGATCCTCATTGGCCTCGGCATCAGCCCTCAAATCGCCAATGGGATCAACACGGGTCGTCTTATACTCAATTGTCGTCTTAATGGGCTTCCTTTTATTCCTATGACCTTTGGACCTCGAAGCATCAAGAGCAACAACAATGGTGCGCTCGGAATTCTCGAACACCGGAACCTCACTCCCTCGGTCTAAATCCTCACCCTCAGAACCCGTGATGTCAACATCCTCCTCCGACTCACCTCTGTCACCACCACTCGGCCCCTCACTCGAATCCGCCCCATCATTCGGAGCACTCCCATCCTCACCAGAATCTCCCTCAGACGAACTTCCATCACTATCACTATCACTATTTCTGGACGAAGAAGACGAAGAGCCAGAACTAGAAGGATCACTCACCGCGACGTCCTCGGGCTCAGGGGATGATTAAACCGTCTGAGTTCCATAAATCAAGCTCGGATTCCTAGGGGGCGGATTGGAGTCAAAAGACAAAGGAGACTCGGGCTCTCCTATCGGGACGGCCTCAACATGATCATCTATCTCTAGGACTCGATTACAAGGAAGAGTCCCGAAAGACCCGACAACCTCGGGTTCCGCCATTGGAAAGGATGATAAAGGCATCCTCAAAAACAGGAACCCTATAACCATAACCCAAAGATGCAGTATACATAGGCGGAAGTTCCACCTGACGAGGAGGCAAGACCTCGGACCTAACAACACGGGAATGAGATAGACGGACTAAATGCCTAGTACCCACTTGACGAGGAGACCTACGGGTTACCAACTGTACTTCGGACTCATCCATATCAGACGATTGGTCGGAATCCGTCAGAACTACCATATTGTCACGAGGCGGCCGAACCTCTTCCCCGTCACCCAAGTAAACCTCACCAAGATCGTTACTCACCCCAGACATGTTTTTCTTTTAATTTTTGGATCTGAGCCGGGAAATCTACATACATCAAAGTCAAAGGAATTCACCCAAGTTAAAAAAAAAAAAGTTTTTACCCCCGACTCGGATACCAATTAAAGTAGAAAAAGTGGAGAACATTTTTTTCGGCCAAGAAAATTCCAAGAAATGCAAAGTACGGAACAACGAGGCAAAATAGACCGATCCACCAAGCAAGTTCAAGATAGATAAAATCATCAACAAAAGACCAATCCACCAAGCAAGTTCAAGATAGATAAAATCATCAACAAAAGACCGATCCACCAAGCAAGTTCAAGATAGATAAAATCATCAACAAAAGACCGATCCACCAAACAAGTTCAAGATAGATAAATATCAACAAAAGACCGATCAACCACAAAGACCGAGCAACCATGAAGCATGCCGATGAATAAATGAAAGGTAGAACAAGAAGCTTACTTCCACAATCTGCCTTCCTTCTTGAATCTCGAAAACGATCAAAATCACGGGACCTCGGCCTCCAATCTGGGTCTCTCTCAAATCTCGGTCTCTCCCAATATCGGTCCCGTCCCGGAATCACCCAACGACGGCCGCCTTCAAAACTCGGTCTACCTCGAATCTCGGAACGGATCAACTCTCGGTTTTCTCCTCCTATCCTCCTCGAATTCGCAATGGTGGCAGCCTTGAATCTCGAAAGTCTAAAGTCGAACGGCAGCCTCCAATAATCAAACCTGGTCCAAATCCGGCTAAAACCTGAAAGTGAATCAGGCGCACGTAAGAATGACAAGTGACAGCATAATAATATTTTTCTATTGGAACAGAAAGATCGTTTCATCTTATTGAGGCATTGCGTATGAAGGTGCCGAGCTAGTGCCCATTTATTATTCGCAGTAGAACCACTTATAATGATCTGGTGGGCAAATTGTATACCATCACAGGTTTCAATCAACTACTACGAATAGCATCAAGATTATATTTTTCAATTTAACAAAGCGGCCAGGCCAGATATTAGTGCGCGTTAGAATTTTACTTGGAAGAAATTCCATTTAAAAATTAATGAGCAGTCAGATGTGGAAGGATATACCTAGGTAAATGAGGAATTTGTGGAAGGAGTGTGATTAGTAGTTGTCAGTTTTCAGAAGAAAAGATGGTTCAACGATGATAATACAAGATGGAGCATACAGAGATGCGTCTAAAAAAAAAAAAAAAAAAATTAGTTCTCAGTTGCCGGAAGAAAATATGGTTCATGAGAAATGCGATGATAATATAAAATTATATATGAACAGTAAAACGGAATGTACCGATCTTCAGAGACTCCAATGTCAGTCCGCTTTCTCCTTCTGCCGGTCCGCTCTTTCTCCTTCTGCCGGTCCGCTCTTTCTCCTTCTGCCGGTCCGCTCTCTCCTTCCGCCGGTCTGCACTCTTCTTCTCAATTTCGCTTCTTCAAATGTCGGTCTGCTAAAATGTCGGTCCGCTCTCTCCTTTCGCTTCTTCAATGTCTGTCTGCTTTAATGGTGGTCTGCTTCTTCTCGATTTTGCTTCTTCAAATGTCGGTCCCGTTTCTTTTACTTCAAGTCTCGGTCCAAGTCTCTTCCGTCTTCAGTCTCTTCTCTTTTCAAAAGGCTGGGTGAAAATGATGAGGTAAATGAAGGGTGAAAAATTCATTTATATAGAAGTAAAATGGGCCGGTTCGACCGGGCCCATGGGCCGAAAGATCTAGCCCATACATCAAGACTTGAGCGACCGGTATAAATGACAAATCGAGAATATGGTTCAATCGCAAAATTTCACAATTATCTTTTTACTAAGATATTTGGAAACTCGGAGGACGAGGAAGATGGATGAATAAATGAGAGCGTCGAAATTATTTTGTGTCGGTACAAGATGTTTGATACAAAAGTCGGATCGAAAAAGTTTGACACAAATAAATTATCTCGAACCTCACTTTGCCGAGACGAGAGCGTCGAATTTATTTTGTGTCGGTACAGACGAGGAAGATGGATGAATAAACGAGAGCGTCGAAATTATTTTGTGTCGGTACAGACGAGGAAAACAAGAGTAAAATGAGAGCGTCGAAATTATTTTGTGTCAGTACAAGATGTTTGATACAAAAATCAGATCGAAAAAGTTTGACAGAATTAAATTATCTCGAACCTCACTTTGCCGAGTCTCGGTCTCGTCTAAGGCGTGCCCATATCTCCGACGGAAACAAGAAACAAAGAAATAAGAGAACTAAGAGACGAAGAAGATGTACGTATGTATAGTCCACAAGAACCAATCAGAAGGCACCACGTAAGCGGCGCGACAAAACCCATTTATGGGCTTGTGCTCGGGCCTGAGAACAAAAATGGGGGACATGAAATAGGCCGAGACCAAGAAGCCCATTTTGACAAGATCATGACCACCGGAATTGAGATATGTCGGACTTCAACTCGAAAAATTTCACAACTATCTTTTTACTAAGATACCTGGAAACTGGGGGGACTTATGATATGTACCTTTAAGTCCTACTCCCGAACTAAGAAGACTTAATCATATCGGGACAATGCTATCAAGGTAGTTCGACCTCACCAAAGTTAAAGGTCCGAGTACACCAAAATCAAGAGGCAGACCCTCTAATACTTCGACCTTTGGACTACAATCCAAGCCTCATCTACTTAAATGGGCCAAGTCCATTAAGGGCCCATGAGCCCAACTTCTAGCATGGACGAATCCGGACCGTACACTTGGCACTCATCCAAGAGAGGATGATGACAAACATTTGCCTATAAATACAAGGCCTCTACTCCTCATAAACGGTAAGCAACTACTTCCGAAAATCTACTATCGAAGTTTTTAAGTCCTAGATTAAAAGTCGACCGACTTATTAACTAGTTGAATCTAAGTACCGGGTTGTCCTAGGCAAACCGGCCCAAAAGGGTCTAACCCCTTATTTTCTTGTCACAGATCAACGACGGACACCACCGAGGACCGACAGACGCAACGGAGGACCGACGGACTCAATCTCGGACCACAAACGTGTCTAGGTCCACTTTTTTGTCCGCACACTTTCCGACCTTCGCGAAGTCACGAATTTAATCAAAGTAAAGGCGACTTGAACCAAGGACTATTCGACTTCCGCTAACTAATATCATCGTTCGAGCAAGAACTACATCCATCTAGGGCGTCGACGAACTAACTAGCGACTTATCCATTTTTACCCCACATCATGTATAATCTAATTCCATTGGATTTTCGCTCGATCTAGTGTGTGTGTGTGTGTGTTTGTGTGTGTGTTCAATCTTATTGTATAATCCAATTCCATTGGATTTTCGCTGGATCTAGTCTCTGTGTGTGTGTGTATTCAATTGTAGCTTACACGTTCATTATTCATTCTTCATTTTCTTCTTGACGGATGCTTGGAAAACCAAATATCGTTGTACTCTAGATGTTTCCAAACACATGCAAAAATTTAAATTTATATTAAGCTGGAAGCTAAGTTTACTATTCTACATAATTAAAATTAATATAGCGGAAAATTGGCTCGAAATATTATTCTCCACGAACACTTAGCATATGAACAAGCAAATAAAGACACCAATTATTCTAAAGTGCATAAAAGTAAACAAAATTCTCAATGGTTGTTTTGAAATCAAATTTAATTAATCATGCATGATCGTATATAGTGCGGTATATAGTGCGCAAGAAAGTAAAGTTTTAAATTATTAGTTTTAAAAGGTGTAAATTTTCCCCAACCTTCCCTCTTACTTGTTCTTCTTTGATGGTCTTGATGAGTCTTCACAAGTACTGGTAGATATGGCATGTGGAGGATGGATGGGAGAGAGCACCACTGTCGAGTTAAGTGTTGTATTCGAGAGGATAGCAAAAAAGCTCAGAGCATAGGAGCAAGCGTGCTAAGCTGAGTGGCTCTAATTGCCCGGAACACCGCCTTCCTGAGTCACAACTTCCAGAAGGTTTTTTGCAGGAGTTGAGTGGGTTCCTGAAAAGCTATCATGCTGCCATGCAACACTCGACGATGATACATGCAGCTACCGCTGAGAGGTTAGATGCATTAGAAGCCGCAGTTCAAAGGTTGGGAGAGACAGTGGAGAGGCTATAGGAGAGAGAATGATGAAGGATGAGTCAGAGCAGAGCCACGAGACTGTTGAGGCAGCAATGGCCATCACAGTCATTACTGATGTGCCAGTCGAGGTGACCGTGTCGAAGGAAGGTACGGTAGTCGAGGTACCTAAGCCCCACGGAAGCGAGCAACACCATTCTCCACCTCGACAAGTGATAGATGTAACTAAGAGCACAATTGACACACCACCAGCGGTAGTGAACCAGATAGAGACTCCTAAGTCCAAATGTATTGGGAGCTTTGATTTGATGATCGGGATTGGCAACTCAGAAGAGACAGTTGGCATATTAGACATAGGAGCTGGCGTCCCTGTCATGCCATATAACCTGTATCAAGAGCTCGGACTAAGTGTACAGAAAGTCATGAAGTCAAATATTCATCTTGCGGATGGTAGTTGGCGTAGACCAATGGGTCTAGTTGAGAATGTCGCCATAGGTTTGAAAGACGAACAGGTGCTCACCGATTTTGTCATTACGTAGTCTTTGAGGGCTGAGCAGAGGACAGGGCCAGAGCTCGTATTACTTGGAAGGCCATTCTTGTTAGTGGTGAAGATGACGATCAACACGTACGAGCATGTATGCACATTTGAGGTAAATGGAAAAGCAGCATACACTGCAATCCCATATCCATTTCCTACTACTAATTCCATATCAAACAGTGTAGTATGACCTCTTTATGTGTGTACTATTGTGCAGGAATAAGGTACAAGAAGAAGGAAAAAACTCGGAGACTCTCTCCATGTACCTCGCACTCAGATATAAGCTTCTTCAATCAGGGAAGTCCTCTTTACACCAATTTCCTTTAACTATACACTCGTTCGCCTGAGGGAAAGCACGAGTTCCGATTTGGGGAGGGGGTTATTGGTTTCTTTAGGACTTCTGGATTGATTAGTTTGTTTTTGTTCTTTTTCTGTCTTTCGTGATTATTTGTCATTTTGTTTTTGTTCTTTTTGTGTCTAAGTCTGTCTCCCAAGTCGAGCATCTATTGCATGAGCTAAACCTGTTTGATGCTTGTGTTTTGATTGATCTCTCATTATTAGCAGTTGGCATGTTATAAATAATTTAAGTTCGTTTCGTTTGTAAATAGAAAGTTTGTTCTAATTCTGTAGTCCAAAAGCCTATGAGCAAACCTTAGCCGATGAAAAAATATTATACCGGCAAATTTGTACTTTGTAACTTTCCAAGAAGAGTAAACTCTCTTGTTTGCGCCTTATCATGCCCATGTGTACTCTGTTTAAGTTAAGTATGACGAACGACATGTTTCTCATTTCTTATTTTCTCAACCCAAACCCGTTTCAAAGAAAAGGTTTGGGGAGGAGGTTTCTGTGCGTAATTTATATACGACTTGTTCTTGGCATTGTTATCTTTAAAAAGTTATAATAAGTCTCGGAGTGTATCTGTGGTACTTGTGCCACCGTTAGTCGTGTTGGGCACGTTTCAAATACTACCTATATACCGGCGTGGTCCTAAAAAGCCATATGACCGTGAGGGTTGATGGTATGTATACCAAACCAGCACGCACAAAAGTACGGACTTTCGGTAAAACAGACACTACCAAAACAAAAGGACAAAATAAGCATATGGGTCACAGTATTATAAGTTGCAACTTGCAATTTAATCTAAGGATAAGCTACATTTTGAGCGTTTCAATGTTTTGCAACAACTGATAAATTGACAGATTCTCTTAAGGCTTGTATTTCTTAACGAACTTCTAAGTTGTTTCTATAATAATAGTCGTGTCTTGGAAACACTCTTTTTGCAACTTCTTTATCTTTAAGTAGTTTTTTGCAACCACTCACCAAATTCTCTAATAATCCAATTTTACTAAATTCTCCCTAGATTGAGCTCCTTAAAATAAGTTGAAGCCGTTGCAAATACTCCCTAGTATTGGTTGTCTTATACCAATAGCTTGGTAGTTCATGTTGTATGTACAATTGTTAATCCTGAGTTCTTAAGGCATAAACTTGTTATCAAGCTTCAGTCTTCCACAGTGGCTTGGTTTGCCAATGAATGTTTCTTCTCTTTATTTCAAAGTTTTAATGTAAAGGTCTGAATACTTGCTTCATTTAAATTGTAGAAGCGTCGAGGCTCTGAGGCCATGCCCCCTCAGAAAAGAGCCAGGAATTATGAACCGGTAATTTTCTGATAGCTTGTTAAAATGCTTTCCATTTCTGATTGATATTAGAATTTGATTTGGCATTATTCTTGATCCTACTCATGGTTATCATTTCTTTACCAACTTTTCAGCCTTTATTGATGCAATGTCGGTTGTTTTACAATGGTTGTGCTGTAAAAGGAACCTTTCTTGTAAATAAAAAGGTACATTCACACTTCAGCACCAAATATTTTGTTTTATGTTTCTGGGATTTTTAAGGGGTTATGATCATATGATGTAATTGATCTGGCGTATTGTAGCTGTAATCAAATTAAGTGACATTATACAAGCATCAGTATGAGTATTGCACTTGGCTCTAGCCACTGTAAGAATTATGCTTTGCATATCCTGCTGGACAGGTATACCCTTGAACGGTCGTATGATAGAAATGGTTGTCTGATAATATGTATTGAGTAAATTCTTTTCAGACTAATTTGTCATGGTTATTGGAAATAGCTGTAGTGGTTTAATGGGGCTGGGTGGTACCTTGCTGTGATTTTTTTGGTCTCTTTTAGTATGATAATTTATTGTAATGGATTGCCACCATGGAAATCCGTTTATTGGAATCACTTTGTGATTTGTTTTTGTTTTTGGTTCCCCAATCCAACATCTGCAGCTTCCAAAGGGAACAATTCAGGTTACAAAATCAATGCTCAAGGTTAAGAGTGATGACGCATTGCCAGCAAACAAAAAGTTTAACTCCCTAGAAGTTGTCGATGTAACGTATGTCTCTCTAAGTTATATAACCTTTTATCAATTAGTCTAGTTGGAACTTCCCGGTACTGATATTTGGTATTTGTTCTAGCCGCAAACCTCCCAGAAATTATCTCTCGAAAAATTTGATTGCTCCGAGTTATGGAGGGGTTCCTCAGAAGTTCTTTCTAGATCGGTTGGCTAATAATGCTTTGGAAGATACACATAATATGTTCTCCGGCAAGCGGGCAGCCCTCCGAGGTAATTTTGAAGGACCAACAACTTGATAATGAACTCTACTTCCCTTACCCTTGCATTTTTTTCCCTTTTTCTTTGTCTTGGCTTGTTATTTAATATTTACTTTAATCTAAGTTCATAATGGCTTTAATATTGCTCACTGTCCTTCGAATTTCATTTCAGTTCCTATCAGGTTGTATGAGATTGTAATTTCTGCAAATCCCATTTAGGGCTCTCCTTGTAAGTATTTGGGGCAAGTTAGTAGACCTAGAGTTTAAGTGATTGTGGCTCATGTATCTCAATCTTTGCCTTCACCATTTATCTCCATGAAAGGCATCATTACATCATCAGGTTTAATATATTTATTTGTTACACCAACCAACATGTTTTGACTTGGCTCCTAGCATTATCATTTGATTATGTTATTTCCTTGCAGTGTTAGCATGCCTAGGACGCATATTAATATTATGAAAAAAATTTATTTCTCACTAAAACCTTTTGGGCCACTTTGATTTTACACCGAGACCTTTTCTTTTTTTTTTTTTTTTTTTTTTTTTGAGTCGACACCGGAACGTTTCAAAATAATGTGGCTTCACACAAAAGTTGGATGGCGTAAAAAACCTCCGTTAAGTGAGGGTAAAAAAGACATTTCTCACACCTTTTCCCCTCCAAGCCTTATCTGATTTTCCCTCCCATTCACTCGATTTCCCTCCATTTATTGTACACATAAACCCTAATATAATCCCCAATTCCCCATTTTCTCATTTCTGTCCAATTCCAACAATTTACCTCAATTCCTAGTAAATCGAAGATGGTGGATGATCCAATTCCAACAATTTGTCGGTGTAATGTTCCAAGTGCTCGAATCACATCTTGGACTGACGGGCATCCCAGTCGGTGGTTTGAGAGATGTCGTTATTTTGGGGTATGTGATATGTGTTCATTGTTGGTATAGTTTATGTTTTGGTAGCTTGATTTTGAAGTGTAATTTGTTGATTTTGGTTGATTTTTCTGCTTTTGGTTTTGATGCATCTTGTCTATTAATTGTAGACTAGACGAGCATGTGGACATTGGACATGGATTGACCTGGAGATGTGCAAGAGATCGAAACAAATAATCCCTGGGTTACTCCGTAGGATTGATGGGTACGTATGAGGCAAGAATTAAGGATTTGGAGGAAGAAAATGCTCGACTTAGAGCTGAAAACATTCATCTTCAAAATATGACAGCTGGACCATCTGATGGTATTTCAGGGGAGGAGGTGAAGAATGAGATAGATGAATTGAGTGCCCGGATTGAGGAGCTACGTATTCGCGTAGGAATTAACTAGTATGGAGATCTGCTGAGTGTTTGTGTTGTTGTCATTAGTATGAACTAGTATGTAATATATGTTGTGTTATCCTTATGATGTAATGGACATGGTTTTCTAATGAAATGTGTATTGTTCTCTAAGATCTGATATGGTTATTACTCTGCAAATTTTCTATTTTTGGAATTGAAAGGTGAACTTGAATATTGGTACTTGACACTGCAAACTTGTAGATATAGTGTTACTCGACACCCCAACCTTTTGATAAATTGTCAATTTACACCAGTAACTATGCAAAATGAAGAGCCCGCTACCAAAACCTTTTAATAACATACCATTTTCCACTACTCAGAACTGCAGATTTCTGCAACAAAAACTGAGTAACCAACAAGTGAACAAATACAAAGTAGAAAATGCACGCTTTTGCATATGAAAGAAGCAACAATTCCATAGATCAAACCATCAGATACATTCAACCAGTAGCAACAATCTTGTGCAAAATGTGACATAACCTACCCAGACAAAACTACGAAACAACTATAAACTCAACCATTCACATATATGGCATGACCAAACACCAACAAAATGAGACTTAAATGGTGTTATCCTCACAGATGGCATCAACAAACTAGTCTGAGATTCAATAAACACAAAAGACCATGAATTCCACTATGATCCAACAAAATGAACTCTATCCAAGTTCAAAGACAACAACTAAATTGTCACTTCTTAGATGCATTTGCAGTGACACTTGATTCTTGAGTTCCATTACAAGCTAGTCTTTTGCTCCTCCTTGTTGGTGTATCAGGCTGCCTTTTGTTTGTCTACTTGCCTTTGCCTTTTGCTTGAGCCTATTGATCATAAGACCAATATTAACATCGATAAGACCAAAAAAGAACAGATTTTTTTGTTTTTTTTTTTGCTTCGTATACAGTAAAATACACAGAGCACTTCGACATTGTTGGAGAAAAAACTTACCATAATCTGGAGCTGTGCGACCATGAGGAATCCTAGTACTTGGACCCCATTTTTTTCCAAGCCATTGCAATTTCGAAGAAGAAGATCGATCATCACTTCAATGTCTTTTTGAATTTCTACTGAATTGATTTGGGTTGGAGTGAAATTAGGTTTAAGTGTTTTTTGTTATAGAAGGTGGAAGGTTAGGCGTGCAATTTGTCCATTTTGCCCTTTATCAGCACGTGGAACACACGCTCACTAACAGCTAAGTTAACACCGTCTAAGTCTTGTGTTGACTCGATCTGTTGACTAACGTTCTGGTGTCGACTCAAAAAAAAAAAAAAAAGGTCTCGTTGTAAAATCAAAGTGGCCCAAAAGGTTTTAGTGAGAAATAAAATTTATTCTTTAAAAAAATATAGACTAATAATACGATGAGAAAGGTTAAAGAAAATAAAAATAAAAGTAATTACCTTTTATGTCATTTTATAAAATACCAGGTAGCTTATCAGCTAATTTGTTAAACATCTACATTAAAATCCACTTAATTAGCTACCAGCTAGTTGATCAGCTACCAGCTAGCTTTTCAACTAGTTTTGGATATATTTTGTTCAACTTCAGCTACCCACTATTCATTGCCTCACCAAGAAAAGTCACACTCACACCTAATAATACATTCTCTACTACTCTCGGTTTTGGGCCTATGAAACAACCCGTGGGTCCAAACGGCCTCATGAAGTCTTCAGAAAGGCACTGAGCTTCTCTAATCTTTGTACAAAAGAGCACCGCGTTTCAAAGACACTTTTATATTATATCCCTATACTAAGTGTGAAAAGTCATTATTTTTCATTCAACGTAAAAATAAATCTTAGCTAAGTGGTAAATCTGATGTTCTAATTCCATAAGCTAAAACATAAAACGTTACAAGAATCAAATACTTTTTAAATTAAGCAATGATAGGTAATAGATAGACCGTGCTCGCACACTCATCTTCTTAGTTATAAGATAACCATCAAAATCTAGGACAGTGAGGAAGTTAGTTGGAAAGTCCCCAATCCTCGTGCTTGCTGAACTTTCTACTAACAAAATGCACATCAGTTCCCAAACTACGTTGACTCAATGCGGAAATTATGACAATCTTGTTCACTAATATGGAATTTGGGTAATTTTCTCTCATTTGTTCCATATATGATGTTATTCGACTCACATAGTCCGGTCCAACATAAGTCTCTATCGAATGAGGCTTCAACATTTTCTCTCTATCCAAATGTTTGACTGGTTTAACTGTACCACCTGTGTTTTTGTGGGTTTTAGTCACCTTGTGAAGTCTGTGTTGAAGCTTTAAAGAGATAATAAAACCTCTCCTTAATTAAATAAAAGTGTTTGCTTACAAATGGAATAGCTAGATATAGCATGTTTTTGCACTGGGGTGTTTGGGGTTAAGGCTGTCTTCATCCGTTGTGATTACTTGCTTGAGGTTGTTTCTATAAAATTGGCACAGCAAATGAGTACGCATTGGGATACTGGGGTGTATGGGGTTCAGGCTACCTGCATTCAATCCTGTGCTAACCTGTGTTGCCTAAAAGAAATTGTGTTGCTACTGGAGTGATTAGGGTTCCGACTGACTTCATTCAGTAAACGACCTTTTCAAATAAATAAATAAATTTTACTTTGCACATTAAAAGTTTCATGGAGAGTTGTTTAAGAGATTCTGCTGAGTTTAAACTCCAATCACCTTCAAGCTTCAAAAATCCCAAATCACCAACATGCACAACATAACTAATTTGAGAATGAGAAACTCTCCTGAGAGTCCGGAAAGTCTCGGCCCTACACAAAAGATTCATAGCATAATTATTATCTGATGATATAATTTATAAATAGACAAAAATCAATAATTTACACATAAAGCCGCACAATTAACATACAATATTCAGGACTCTCAAAAAAACTTATACTTTCACAAGTTTTTGTATTTGAGAAAACAACAAAATGTTTATAATATGAGTCTCTTTAATTCATCATCCAATTTGTCACTTGATGCGTCATTGGATTCATCACCTGGGTCTTTGTCATCATCATCTGTATAATATAAACAACACAAGATAATATGCACTCAAGTAAATATAAGCATTTTCTGGAAGAAACTAAATACCAAAATTAATGAATTAAATATAGAGCAAACAGAAGACCCCTGGAAATTTCAATTACCTCGTGGAGATTAGGATGAGAAACAATAAACCTTGAGCAGATCATTTCCGTATTCTTCGATTTGTTCTTTTTCAATCCGCTTTGCTGATTCTGAAGCACTCTGGCTGCAGTTTTTCAACTCAATCTTCTTCAAAGTATTAATTTCACCGAAGCTCAAAGGGATTTCCTCCAGGTACTTGCATCCAAGTAAAACGAGATTCTCAAGGCATGGGAAATTCTCTTCGGAAGCAATCCATCGTTTTATGTTCAAGGCCTCCAATTTAAGAAACTTGAGTTTGGGGAATACTCCATCCCCCATATCCCACAATTCATCTTCAACAGATTCCCATCGTAATTTGAGAATCTCTAGGTTTGGCAGTACTTGTTGTAAGTCTGAGATGTCCTTCCATTTGAGCTTAAAAAACTTAAGAGATAGCTTTTTCAAGTTTGATGGAAGTCGATTGAGTTGGGGCTGATAACATGGTACTTCTTCATCTTTAAACCACCACACAGACAGTGACTGGAGTTGATGAAGAGACTCCAATCTAGGCCACTCATCCCTTCCATTCTTAATCTTGAACCAACACTTCAATTTCACAAGATTTGGGAATCTTCCAATCAGCTTCATTGTCTCTTCTTCTCCATGAAATACAGGCTTTGAAAGCGTTTGTAGATTCTCCAACTTGCTACAACACTCCTCAATTGTCTTCCTAAATTTAAAAATAGGATTTATTTGCAGGTACCGCAACTTGGTCAATTTCCATACTTCACCTGGCACTACTACTGTCCGTCCCAGCCAGATAATCAAGGTCTCTAACTTCCACAACCTAAATAATGATGGTGGGATTCTACTGTCAGAAGGAATTACAAGTGAAATGTACCTCAAATTCATTGGTAAAGTTAAGCTCCTCAACCAGTCTTTCGGTATTTTTATTCCACCCGCATCAAAGACCCTCAACATCTTATTGTTTTCAAAGTCTGATTGATCACCAACTATGTCATTGAGCTTACGTGTTCCCAAACAACAAAAGAGAATTTAGACGGGTAGATATTGATAGCCGTGAGAGATCCTCATGTGTAATTCGTGGACGTGGAGGAGTTCCATCTGCAGTTAAAGGCGATGCACTGCTTTCACTCATTTCCTTGTTACTCTGAGACACACTTACTCGTCTTTGACAGATCAGATACTCTGACAAGCATTCTTTCTTCGAACTAATATGCTCCATGAAATTCTCTGCTTTAGCCTTTGAAATACACATATCACGAATCAAATCATGGACATGACAGCTCTTCACCAAGCCATTAGACTCTCTTTTGGCTACCATCACAAGGCTTCTATCAATTAGATCCATAAGGCATGCTTCCGCTTCAGCCTCTAGGCTCCCCTTCCTAGTTTTCCTTATAAACCCCTCAGCAATCCATAACCATGTTAACTTTGATGCATTAATATCCGAATCCTCTGGAAATGCTCCAATGTAAAGAAACAGCGGTTTCAAGTGATCAGGTAAAAGCTCATAGCTCAAATCCAATGCTTTCATTCCCTGTACTTCACTATCATGGACTTTATAAATACACAATTTTTCCGCAATTTCCTTCCATATATCTTCTTGTCTCTCCAACTTAGCAAGAATCCCGGCTACCACGACAACCGCAAGCGGTAGTCCTCCACATTTCCTTGAAATTTCCTTTCCGATTTCACACAGCTCTAAGGGGCATTGGACCTTCTGTTTTAATAAACTCCAACTTTCATCATCTGATAAAAGCTAAAGTTCAAGACGATTTCTATCATCTCCCATGGATCGTATTCGACTTGTCAAAACAATCCGACTACCATTAGCATCATTAGGAAAGAAGCGCCAGAGGTAGTCGAACACGTCCATGTCCCAAACATCATCAAGAATGATCAGATACTTCCTGCCCGTAAGCTTTTTGTGAACCTTGAGAGATAATTCTTCACAACTCGCTTGACCACTTGCATCAGTGCCTAAGATGCTACACAACAAGTCTTCCTTGACGTAGTTTTGGGATATAGTACACCATGCACAGAGATCAAAGTGATTGCTAATATAAGGATCTTCATACGCTTTCCTTGCAAGAGTCGTCTTGCCGATTCCTGGCATGCCAACAATTGGTATAGCATCCAGCTGTCTCTTATCACTAGCAAGTTGTTCCATCAGCAGCTTCATCGCAACCTTGAAACCCACGACCACATCAATTGGTGGGACTGAGGATGCTCGTGATGACACAGGAGTAGCATCTGACTTTGAATAAGTTGTTGGAAGCAAGACAGTGCTCGACCGCTTGAAAATGCTTTCTTCAATAAGACCACAACGTTCTATTAAATTAGAAATTAAAAATGATCTCCTGTAACCATGTAAAGCTTCAATTGCAGATGCGTTGATGATGTATTCTATGTCGTACGCTGCATTTGCAATGCGAACTACAAGATTTTGAGAACTATCATCTTCGATGCTATTATCTCTGATATATGATATGAAAGCTACAAGGTGGTCCAGAATGGTTTGCAACTGATCATTCCAATCATTAACAAAACCGGAATTACCGATTTGTATCTCTTTCAGGTTCTCACAGACAATATTCATGAGCGATAAGGGATTAGGTCTGGGAACTTGTGGACGTAAATCCTTAAAAATGTGTAGAGAGATATTCCTTGTGAATTGCACATTTAGAAGCTCAAACTTTGCGAGTATGTCAGGAAACCCAGGATTCATTTCTATCGGTAAGCCATTGTTTAAAGATGCGCACATGATAGATCCGAGGCCTCTTAAAACGCCAACAAACTGTACTCTGCTATTTAGTAGAATCTCCCGCTCTATGTGATGTGATGACCGTTCATCGGAGACAACACGTGCCACAAACACCAGGTCCTTGTCAAACATAGATTCATGCTTGAATGGATATATTCCAAATAGATAGTGTCTGTAGTAATGTGCGTACTTAATCATAGTTTCATTGCTCAGCAAACAATCAGAGTCTAATGGCAAACATAAAGCCTGGAAAATTTTGGTGAACCAATCAGATATCTCGAAACTGCTCACATATTCTCCATTAACCGCCTTGAGAGTGAAAGAGTGGATGGCATCTCCCAGTTTCGTCAATAAAGGATAAACATGCATTTTTGTATGAGACAGTATTTGCTGGAGACTTTCATGTTCAGGAGTGTCACTGAAAAGAGAAAGTACCAACTTCAACAAATCCTGCATAATATTGATCTGATCTTTGGCCTGCTCTGCAACAAAACAATGTTGTTCCACTAGAAACCATCTCAGGTGTTGCTGAATACTGTCCACGTAGGCCTCTAGAAATTCATGAGTAAAGTGGGGACTACGACTTGCCTGCCAAACCCAAATATGCAGCAATTTACAACGCATAGTTGAAACAATATGTTTTCTGAAGTTGGAAGTTGGCTTTAAACGCCAAGTATTGCAAAAAGACAACCATGATATGCTGTCAAATGCATCATCAATCAGAGGGGACAGGTACTCCCAGTTGGCTGCAGGATCATCCGATTCCTTAATAAGCTTGGTGAGCTTCTCCAAACCAAGAGACATATGTTTATACGATTTGTGTATGAAGTGGGGACGTTCAATGGCTGGGATAAGATGTTCCATCACTAATTCCCCACTGAAAATGGACGTTTCACTATTTTTCACGATTGTTGAAAAGGCATCTAGAATCTCTGATTCAATAGATTCTTCTTCTTCTATAAGCATAGGATAAATTACTTTTTCTGACAATCATCGAACACCATTTGAGCGACCGCGATAAACAGGTTCGATTCAATGCGAGTCAAGAGGTCAACCAATTTTGTATCTATGACTCCTTCATCACTGACACACCATTTCAACGCGCTGTGAATAAAACCAAGTAGGGAGTTTTGTGACCCCATAATAAGATCTCTAGCTAAATAGCGATTCGTGTCATAAACAGCAGCAGCAGCAGCTTGTGTCACATGAGCTAGGCAAACAAAGTTTTGGAAGACTTCCCTCATAACACCGGGCACGGCATCGATACTGTCGCAGGAATCGTTTCGATGGAAAAGGGCATTTGTTTTCGTCTCTCCTACATCTCGCATTTGTTTTTTCCTGTAAAAAAACATTAATTTGCATTAGTTTCACAAAGTCTCATGAGAGACGATCTCTAGATAACTTTATCTAAAGACGGTGTATGTTATCAATAAAATCATCCATGTTATTAATCAAAACGTCTATATTGTTAACAAAATAAGTTTTGTTCTAATATGCAAGAGCATAGGTGTTTTGATTAGTAACATCGATCATTATCTTGAAAATATAGGTTCGTCTCTAAATAAATTATCTAAAGACCGTCTCTCAGAAGACTTACTCCAACTCCTAATTAAGCAGACAAAAGCTCAATTATTTCACAAGATATCATGCTAAATAAGTTATTTAGATACAACCTATATTAATTAAAAATTATCCATCTTATTAATTATAACATCTATATTGTTAATGATATTCATTTTTTTATAATATAAAAAAATCCAAACTTAGAAGTTTTGATTAAAGGTAATATATTAACTATAAGTTGGCGGCTTGGCGCATGGAGAAGCGCAAGAGAAAAGAAGGGTAAAATGCACAGATGTACCCTATGTTCTTCGAAAGATGCCCGGATGTACCCATGTTTATGATATTGTACGGATGTACCTTATCTTCTTCAAAACTATACACACTTGCTCCAATAGTGGTATGTGTATTACACTCTCCATATGTGTGCTAGTGGGTTTAGTTTTTTTGCATAAAAAAATTTAAATTCACTAATATATGATCAATAAATTAAGTTTTCTATAAAATGTAAAAATTTATAACAAATATTTTGGTAGTTTCAAATAAAATTATTAAGGATTACTAAAATAGAATTTGTTTATTAAAGGTACAAATTAAATATGAAAAATAAAAAATGAAGAAAATAATATATTTTTTATATAAAACTTTTGAAAATTAGTACAAATGTATTCATATAAATTTCTAATAGGATTAGATAGTTTCCCTTAAATGTTTTCGGAATAACAATAATTCACACTAATATATACTATTTTCAAAACCTTACCTTCAATAATTTTCATACTTTTATTATATATTTTTTAAAGTACAATTATAAATTTTAATAATATCACTACAATAATTTTCGATAATTATTTTTATTTATATCAATATTTTTTAAATTAATAGAGCTATTATGACTATTTATATTTCTTTTAATTTTCACAATTTTTTTTCATTTTATTATAATTTTTTATTATATTTAATAATTTTAAATCAATCTTATTCATCTTGGTTCCAATTTTTTTTTATGAAATTGTAACACTTGTATGCTTAAAAAAATGAGTCCACTTGCATACACGGATAGTGTAATACACACCACTATTGGAGCAAGTGTGTATAGTTTTGAATAACATAAGATACATCCGTGCAATTTCAAGAACATGAGATACATCAATGTATCTTTCAAAGAACATAGGTACATTTGTGCATTTTAGCCGGACCACCATCTTCACGCCTCATTTCTCTCCTAAAATCTTTCTATACATCCAGACTCCAGTATTTTAATCAATAAGGATTTGCTATCCTCTCTATCTCTCTGATACCCTCTCTAAGATTTTTGGAAGAATTACGAAAAATACCACATCACACCCAAGTACTCAACTATCTCGCGTGAGGATGCCTGCCTCCGTCAGGAGCTTGTTCGGAATTGTAGCTCGACTCGCCCATTTCAATTTGGGTATGTTTTGATTTCTCATAACTCTTTGGCACTGGTTAATTTTCCTAAGTTTTCTTATATATTTTTGTACAGTTGCCCTTACTCTGTTGATTTCCATTGTACTGAATTTCAGCAATCGAAACTTATTTTGATAGAATTTACTGATGTTTATAAATATAAGTTTAAGTAGTAGGTAGGTTTTGTATAGGGGAATTGAAGCACTTGTTAGAGGAATAATGTTGTTGATGATCTGATTAGACTGCAACTTAATCAATTAGAAATTACTCCATGATTGCTTTCTTTTTACAAGTTTGGGCAGTATGTCGATTATGGATGATGCGAGTTGAAGGAGCTGCTAGATGAATATGGTTGTTTCAGTGGGTTAAGCACAGAAGTATACCTCATAAAACACAGGACCCAACGGTGATTTCAAGTCTTAACATTATTCTCCGAACATATCTTAAGCATAACTCTAGACCTTAGCTAGCAATGAAATTAACAAACGACTCATGTACTACTCCTACGTTCCAAAGAAATCTTTCTATTTTAACTTTGACCGATCAACTTTCTTCGACTTTGACCGCGAATTACTCTTAAACTACAATAATAAATAATTTAATAAAATCATATAATGAAAATTTAATAACTCGCGAATTACTCTTAAACTACAATAGTAAATAATTTAATAAAATCATATTATTAAATTTTCATTATATGATTTTATTAAATTATTTACTATTGTAGTTTAAGAGTAATTTGCGGTCAAAGTTGAAGACAGTTGACCGCAGAATAGTAAAGTGGAAAGATTTCTTTGGAACGGAGGGAGTATTACTTTTATTTCCATGTTAGCAAATAGAGTACACAAGACATAACTTCGGAATTAGGAGCAACAAAATAGCACGCACACTTTTAGAGGTTGATCTACCTTACTTTGAACTTCTCATGCATTACTCGTGTTTCTTCGTTCGCAAATAGAGCTAATAAGATATGATATGCATATCTTTGAACTTGTGAACAAGACCAATACCATCAACGACTCGAACTCGGGGGGTCAGCTGATGTGATGAGTAAACTGTAAATTTTGTAAAAACTAAAGAGAGGTAACTGTGGGAACAAGCAAATGTGCAATGAGTAAACCACAAGAATAAAAGAATGGTTTACCTGGAACCCAGACGTCTAGAACATGCCTGGGAAGAAATTTTTCTGAGCTTGCAGCTTGCCCTTGTTTTTAAGTATTGGTATATTTAGATTATTGTGATTGGATATGTAATCAGAAGTTGGTATGGTTGATAGCTCAATTTAAGATTTCTTTTTCTGTTTGGTCTAATTAAAAAGACAAATAGGTTCATGGGAGAATTTGAGATTTGCCAATAATGTTGTTGCTGCAGGTAGACGGGATATATGGAGTTGGGTTATGCACGTGTTTCAACATTTTTCTACAACATAATTTGCTACATTCATATGCTCATGCTTGAGCATTTTGATCGAATAGCAACAAAGTGGTCCATGAAGGAAAGTGCTTGATTTGATCCTGAGGCTCAAACACTTTTGTGATCCGGTGTATATGAGTCGATACAAGGAGGCATTCACACAATTTTCTCATCCACGGCGACATCAACCAATGAAGCATTCTGGATTCCACCAACTGGTAATGCCATGAGGTTCAATTTTTTTTATGCATAATAACTTTAAATCCGCATTATGCTGGCTTCAGCATTGTTGTACGAAATAGTAATGGTCAGGTGGTCTCGTGGAGAAGATCTAATGTATATACTACATGTTTTTCATGATTGTGAGGTATCTAGATGCTATTGCACTTTATCTACTTTGCCTCTCGCTTCAGTTATGACTGATTCAGGGGAAATATTAGAATATATTTAATTTTTTTTGTACAGCTCGGATTTCAAGTTTTTTGTTTTTTAAGCTGGAGTTTCGGTGTAGTCGCAATAAGATTATTCTTGAGTAACAAGAGACTACACCAGTGGATACACTTCAGTTTAATTTGTCAAACATTTTTTTCAATGTTACAATGCCGCAAAAACTTAATTGACTGGCCCACGTCCACCTGAGCTGGGAGCTCTTTGGACACCAACAGTAGCAGGCCACGTTTAATTTAAGTTGACACCTCAATGCAGCTGAATCTGGGAAGTGGTGGTATGGGGAGTCATTGTTGCAGATGACATTAAGTCTTGGAGACAAGGGATAGCTGAGGCTTCTACTGCTTTTTAGTTGTTGAGTTAGCTAGATTGCAATAACATAATGTAGTGATTGAAGGGATAAAAGTCTTATCCCTATGAATGCATCTATGGCATATATTACCTGGTGGAGTTGTTAAGCTTATTTGTACTGATTTTCAGCCTATTTCTTTTTGCTATGTCGGTAGACTGAAATAAAAATCTCATCTTCTTGGCTCAGTTGGTTATTTCTAACTGTGATGGTCCATAAGCGTTTTAGCTCATTCTGTGTACTTAATTTGTTTCCTGATATTAATATAGATGGCAATTGTTCTTCTTCAGAAAAAAGGCACTTAGTTTATTTGTTCAAGAGTTATACTTGATGTTTATTTCACCTAATTGGGTTAGTGCTAATTAAAGATAATATATTAAGGCTCTGTTCTCTTCAACTGAAAACTCATTCAGTTCCATTCAATTCAGTTCTGCTTAGTTATAATTTATACTACAATTCAGTTCAGTAAATTTCAGTTGAAAAGAACAGAGCCTAACACTACTAAAAGAGTGTTTGTTTAATAACAACTAAAAATCAAATTAAATACACCTAAAATTTTATAATTACTCAATATTTAATTCTATACCAAACATTTTCTAAGTTTTGAAACTCATTTGAATTTAAGGGAGGATGAATGTAGTGTTTATCAATAATAATTTATTATAATAGAAAATTTTATGTCATTTTTATGTGTATATATGATATTGATGTTTTTATTAAAAATTCATAATATTTCTAATTCTAATCATAATATTTTAACTCTACTCACTCAATACATTTAGCTATAATCATAATATTTGTCGGTAATTTTAATCAATAAAGATGCCCTCGATAGACTTACTCGAGTATTATCTGTTACGTATGTAAATAGAAACACAGCTACGCGAGTTCTAGTTATATATAATGATTTTACTAACTTTGCTAGCAAGTCTTCCCGTGAAAAAGAAAAAGACAATAACTTTTGTCACAACTCCTAATTAAGCAACAAACCTCAATTATTTCACAAATTCTTCAACTAAATAACTTATTTATTTACATACAACCTACAATTATTAGTAAAATCATCCATGTTATTTATTAAAACGTCTATATTATTAACGAATTTTTTTTTTTTTTTTTGTAATATGAAAAACAATCAATATTGAAAACATAGACATTTTGATTTTATAATGACATTGAAAATTTATTAAAATTTATTAATATTGTATTAAGAGCGCGTGAGTTGACGAAAAATCGACTAATTCACGCTAATTTTACTAATTCGATTAAAATTAACAATTTCGTTAAGTTTGAACAACAGAGGATCAAAATTGGACAAATACGAAACATAAAGTACCAAAATTGGACGGTCACAACTAAATGTATCAAAACGGTAACTTTCACAACTTAAAGTATTAAAAATGGATTTTTCCAAACCAAATGTGTCATATTGGGACGGAGTGAGTAACCGCCTATTTAGATTACTATGTACTATTCACCTTTAAAGAGTTTCAATGCATTCGTTTGGTAGTTTCCATATTAAAAAGTTTAACTCAATATTTTTCCACTAAACAATTATACTTCTTATCTAACATATTTTTCCTATTTAATTTTTCAATCAAACTAACAATCTGGTAAAATCCAAAAAGCAAGCTCCAAACAACCCAACATGTTGTACACGTGTCGTCAATAGAATTAATCTGGTAAAATTTTGAAAAATAAAAGTAAAAATATAAAAATTTCGCCTACCACGTGTCTTGATCTTGTAAATTTTGAGAAAATAATAGAAAATATTAAAAAATAGAGTTAGAGAAAAATTAAACACCAACAGTAACCCTAACTTCACAATTACCACTACAATCAAAACAAAATGAATTCCAAAAAAATGAAAATGCGACTCTGGTTCTAGAATAAAACCAACAACCCTAATTCCTTGCGAAATCGATGTTACGAATTCTTCATGATTCAAATTTACGGTTCTTACGGATTTATGAGGGGGGCATATAAAATTATTACCAGCTTGATTCTCCAAGTATAAAAAATTTGTTGGTCATCCATTACATTAAAGGGTGGCAAAATTTAGTACTCCGATCCCTCCGTCCATGAACAAATGACACATTGCAGTTTAAATAATAGTGGGAACAAAACACATGTGCATGTAAATGTTGTCAAAAAAGCAAATGTGAAATTTGTATTGAGATATATATATATATATATATGGAATATGTTTCATTTGTTACGAAGGGAGTACATTTTATGTATGGTACAATTAAAGTATAAAAATTATTTTTCACCACTAATGTAAATGATACAACGTAAAATTTACTTTTCGAATTTTACTTCTAACAACTTTGAATCATACAAAATTAAAGCCAATCAAATGACTTTAAAAAATTGGGATACAACATTTTTATGTTAATAACCTACCACACTATTTAACTACTCTATAAACTTCACCAAGTATAAACTCTATTTTGAACAAAATTTTATGTAATTCAACTTTAAGGCATTAATATTCATACGAGTAACAAATAAATTCTGCAATGAATTGGTAAATTACCCGATTTATTTTTCAGATAATGGGAGATACTTCGCTGATGGACCAGCGCCAGATTTAGTCTGGCATTCTCTGCAACACAAGAAGACAATTGAGATGAGAGATCAAGAAGCAAATGATAAGAGAATATATCGTACGTACTCCACTAAGAATCCTAGCTACCTGATGAGTTTCGAATACACTTGAGCTGATTGAGATTGGTGTAATTTCAAAGTTTTCTTCTCCGATGAATTTCTGAAACTGTGATATCTAATTTGTGATGAACATTCAACCGTAAGTTTTTAGTTTACCACTAGCTCAATAATGTTTTGTATACATCGTTTCCCTTCTTATCCCCGATTGATTGACATCCACCGTAAGTTTTTAATTCACCACTAGCTTGACTTTTCAGGTGTTCAGCTCCATGAATTTTCTTGACGAGTGACTAATAAATAGCTTTTATTATCTTTTTCATTCCGAAAATATCCCTACCTAAATTAGAAATAAAAAGAAAAACCGCCCGTTCATTAGAATTCTCAACTTATATTTTACTTCCTCCGTCCCGGCACAAGTTCCCCATTTGACTTTTTGTGGTCAAACTTTTCTAACTTTGAGTACGAATTAATCTTAAATCGCAAATGTAAAATGTTCAATTTTTTATATAATGAAACTTTAGGGGCTAAATTTTCATTATATAATTTAATTTAACATTTTACATTTGCAGTTTAAGATTAATTCGTAGTCAAAGTTGAAAAAGTTTGACTGCAAAAAGTTAAAGTGGAAAACTTGTGCAGGGACGAAGGAAGTATATTGTTAGAATCTTTGTTATACATCTTGTGTACTTATTTGCAACAAGTAGAAGGATTAATGCATCTCCATCTCTTTAAAATGCATACATTTCGAACACATGCAATTACTGATTTTTTTCCTTACTAAGTTAGAATGCTGAACGAATATTTCTTTCAACTTCTTATAATTTTTTAATGATGTTATTAAAGTGGCGGTGAAAAGTATATATATATATATTAGAATAATTATATAAAAATGTGATGTACTATTATTTAAAAAAGAAAAAAATTTATTTCTCACTAAAACCTTTTGGGCCACTTTGATTTTACACCGAGACCTTTTTTTTTTTTTTTTGAGTCGACACCAGAATGTTTTAAAATAATGTGGCTTCACAAAAAGGTTGGATGGCGTTAAAAACCTCCGTGAAGTGAGGATAAAAAAGACATTTCTCACACCTTTTCCCCCGAACCTTATCTGATTTTCCCTCCCATTCACTCGATTTTCCTCCATTTATTGTACACATAAACCCTAATATAATCCCCAATTCCCAATTTTCTCATTTCTGTCCAATTCCAACAATTTGCCTCAATTCCTAGTAAATTGAGGATGGCGGATGATCCAATTCCAACAATTTGCCGGTGTAATGTTCCAAGTGCTCGAATCACATCTTGGACTGACGGGCATCCCGGTCGGAGATTTGAGAGATGTCGTTATTTTGGGTATGTGATATGTGTTCATTGTTGGTATAGTTTTTGTTTTGGTAGCTTGATTTTGAAGTGTAATTTGTTGATTTTGGTTGATTTTTCTGCTTTTGGTTTTGGTGCATCTTGTCTGTTAATTGTAGACTAGACGAGCATGTGGACATTGGACATGGATTGACCCGGAGATGTGCAAGATATCAAAACAAATAATCCATGGGTTACTGCATAGGATTAATGGGTATGAGGCAAGAATTAAGGATTTGGAGGAAGAAAATGCTCGACTTAGAGCTGAAAACATTCATCTTCAAAATATGGCAGCTGGACCATCTGATGGTATTTTAGGGGAGGAGGTGAAGAATGAGATAGATGAATTGAGTGCCCGGATTGAGGAGCTACGTATTCGCGTAGGAATGAACTAGTATGGAGATTTGTTGAGTGTTTGTGTTGTTGTCATTAGTATGAACTAGTATGTAATATATGTTGTGTTATCCTTATAATGTAATGGACATGGTTTTCTAATGAAATGTGTATTGTTCTCTAAGATCTTATATGGTTATTACTCTGCAAATTTTCTGTTTTTGGGATCGAAAGGTGAACTTGAATATTGGTACTTGACACTGTAAACTTGTAGATATAGTGTTACTCGACACCCCAACCTTTTGATAAATTGTCAATTTACACCAGTAACTATGCAAAATGAAGAGCTCGCTACCAAAACCTTTTAATAGCATACCATTTTCTACTACTCAGAACTGCAGATTTCTGCAACAAAAACTGAGTAACCAACAAGTGAACAAATACAAAGTAGAAAATGCAGGCTTTTGCATATGAAAGAAGCAACAATTCCATAGATCAAACCATCAGATACATTCAACCAGTAGCAACAATCTTGTGCAAAATGTGACATAACCTACCCAGACAAAACTACCAAACAACCATAAACCCAACCATTCACAGATGGCATGACCAAACACCAACAAAATGAGACTTAAATGGTGTTATCCTCACAGATGGCATCAACAAACTAGTCTGAGATTCAATAAACACAAAAAGACCATGAATTCCACTATGATCCAACAAAATGAACCTCCACCATTCATTTAAACCTCAAATGCATCCAATCCATTGAACAAGCAAGTGAACTCATTACTCTTCATGGCACCATACTCCAACTTCTCTCTAATTGATGGACAGATATCACCCCACCAATGTTCTGCCTTACTCCTACTCACCCAAATCCTTTTCATGATAAGCATCCTGATTTCTTCAAGCATAGCAATGATTGGCTTGCGTCTTGACTCTAGAATCATGGAGTTAAAGCTTTCAGACATGTTGTTCACACATGTGTCAGACTTGACTTGGGTTCTAAAGTGAGACTTGGACCAGTTCTCAGCAGGCTTATTGAGAAGCCATTTATGTGTTGCCTTGTCCTTCTTCTGTATCTCCCTCATTATCTCCTCAAAGTCCACCACCCTTGTATCTTTTGAGGCACTCCATAGTAATTGCTTAAGAGCTAAGCCACCATGGTGTATCTTCATGTTGTTGTATATGTGAACAACACAAAACCTGATAAACCATTGGGATAGTTAGTAGATAAAAAATTCAAGATAAACTATGTAATAATTACACTAAGTAGATAGTTACGTTACCTGTGTTCAGCATTGGGAAACAAGCTCTCAACTGCAATGACAAGCCCTTTTTGCTTGTCTAACATGAAGGTGAAGTCAACTGCATCCTCCTCAATGCCTAAGTCTGTAGCTAGATACTCCAAAAACTAGGTCCATGTATCATCTTTCTCCTTTTCAACTACAACATAAGCAATGGGATATAGTGAATTGTTTGGATCAATTCCCACTGCAGTGAGAACTATGACACCATTCTTTCCCCTAAGATGGCATCCATCCAGACATATGATCTTCCTTAATGACTTATATCCTCTCTTCATGGAACCCCAACAGATGTATAACCTTTTGAATATCTGCCTGCCATCATCACACTTGAAAGGGCTGATCCTTATTGTGTTTGTTTCATCACTTTGATTGATCTCAGCTGCATACCTCCACAATGCAGCATACTGTTCCATCTCACACCCAGATTTCTTCAATTGCACCAACCTCTTTGCCCTATACAACCTGTTTTCTTTGATAACCACACCCTTCTTAATTCTGATAACAGACTTCATGGATTTCACTTTCCATTTATCAATACTCTTGATCTCTTCCTCATATTGCTGTGCTATCCACCTAGCAGAAGCAGCCTTAACATTCTCCACCCTGCTACAATGATGTGTACCACTCAATGCTTTGATTTGCATGGCTACCTTGCACTTTCCATGGAAAGCATTTGCTTGAAGTCTCCAAGGACAACTCTTGGCAGCACAACTAACAACAATCCTGCCCTCATCATTTCTGTCAAACCTAAGCTCCTTCCCATTCTTGATGGAATGATTCCTAATGGCTTCCCTCAACACTTTATTCCCAGGGAACTCCAATACGATCTCAAACTTTGGGTTCTCCATATTAGTTATAGGGTTAAAGAGTGGGAAACCCATATACTCAGATGGTTGAGCAACAATTGATGTGGCAGGAATACTCATTTGTGGTGTGGTTGATGTCCCATCAAAGTTCACATTGTCTAGCCCACCCAACCACTGATGTACTTTCGCAGACTTGTAGTATGCTGCATTTTCATTTGTCAACTCACAATCACTATCATTGAAACCATCTGAGTTGATTGAATCTTCTCCCATAGACTGATCATCAAAATTTGCTTCTCTTTCATCCACCAAGTGTGAGTACATCTCCCTATCAATATGTTCTCTATCAACTGATTCACCACCTTGTGTAGTAGCACCATCCTGTGTAGTTTTCTTGCCAGCTTGTCTGTCACCATGCTCACTATCATATCCATCACTCTCACTCTCATCACCTCCCTCATACTCACTCTCACGGTCATCACCTCCCTCACTATCACCCTGCTCATCATCTCCCTCTGTCCCATCTGTCTCACCCTCCTCAGCCTCTCCCTCTGTCTCACCTTGCTCATCAGCCCCCTCTTCATCAGTCTCATTCTCACCCTGGTCCTCTAAATTATTCAAGTGCTCTACAAAAACACCAATACAGTCACTCTGATCAACTGAAAATCCCATACAACAAGCATCAATGTTTGTTTCCATCTAATTACCAACTCTCTACAACAGTTTATCCCATACTTTGAGAAGTACAGATTCACAGACTTAGGATCAATGCCACACATGCTCACCATTTCTTTAACTTCTAGCATACTCATCTCATCAACATTATACCAATCAAAATGGGATATCCATCCTCCATCATAAAATGTTCTGTTCTTAATAAGCTTGCCATGGTGATGCATTACAATAGTGAAGTTGAAGCTTAGTGGTACTGCACAACAAAAAACACCAAAAACAAAGTGCAACAGTCAATATTTACCCAAACCTAATATTCTCTATATCTATAAACTATTGTCAAGCATCAAAACAAAAGAAACCTTTTTATCTCGGGAACAAATAGAATCTAAACACAATAAAAAACTTACTTTGAATATTATAACTTGTCTAACCTGATTAAACTATGATTCTGAGTAAGAAGAACATATAACAACAACATTATCATCGATAAGACCAAAAGGAACAGATTTTTTTTTGCTTCGTATACAGTAAAATACACAGAGCACTTTGACATTGTTGGAGAAAGAACTTACCATAATCTGGAGCTGTGCGACCATGAGGAATCCTAGTACTTGGACCCCGTTTTTTCCAAGCCATCGCAATTTCGAAGAAGAAGATCGATCGTCACTTCATTGTCTTTTTGAATTTCTACTGAACTGATTTGGGATTGGAGTGAAATTAGGTTTAAGTGTTTTTTGTTATAGAAGGTGGAAGGTTAGGCGTGTAATTTGTCCATTTTGCCCTTATCAACGCGTGGAACACACGCACACTGATGGCCAAGTTAACACCGTCTAAGTCTTGTGTTGACTCGATCTGATGACTAACGTTATGGTGTCGACTAAAAAAAAAAAGGTCTCGGTGTAAAATCAAAGTGGCCCAAAAGGTTTTAGTGAGAAATAAAATTTATATTCTAATATTATTCATTCACTTTTGTTCACAACAATATGTAATTTACATGATCTCTTTCAACTCTCACACCTAGGCCATTCTTAACGTGCATTTCAGCTACTGGACAATTTTAAGGCCAGTAGTCCTTGGAAACGTCACCGCGTAGCAAAAATTTCAAACAGCAAACTGCTACCGCATTCCCCATTGGAGTTGGAACACGAACTAATTAAACTGGTCTCAGAAGCTAGCCAACCGAGGTATTGGATTTGTGTCCCAAATGTAGTTTAGCATATGTGCATCTAAATTTTATTTATGTTGGCTCATCGAATAAAAAAATATTTCGATTAGAGATTTATCCAGTTTTTCAGAGAACATATCTGCTGTCAGCTTTGTTAAAGATAGCATAACTCATCATAATATTTGTTGTGTAGCACTTCGATCTTTGTCGTTGGGCACCACATTTCAAGTCATATTGGTGTCTGCTTGTGTCAATGTTTTAATTAATGCCTGTCACCGTGTTTCCCACTCTCATGGTCTCTATACCTGATATTATTTGGTGTGTGCTTCAGCTTTATTTTTAGAGTCTAATTTCACAAGTTGAGAATTTCTTTCTAATTTCTAAAAGTGGTAAAAAGGCTAGTTTTTTAAAACCTTCTCTCTGTCTCTATAATCCAAATTGAGATCCTTTAAACCCCAAGTGGCTCTTTGGCATGCGATTTAAATTGACCGGGTTTTAAATGTGAATAGTAATAGTTGGTGGATTAAAAACAGGTATTGTTCAACGTGATTAAAGTCGCATGGCAAACAGGGCGAGGACAACTCGATTAAAACCGGGCTCGAGCCAAACAGTCTACAAGTCTTTGGTCTTTGAGTAACCCTATGCCTTACACGTTGCAATAGTTCCATTAAATCCTTTTCAGGTTTTATGAGATCCCTAAGATCACATTTCTGATGTAATATTTCCATGCAAAAAAGTTTTTTTATCACCACCTATTGTCGTCTTTAATCACGGAACATTTGCATGTTGTTGGTTTGAATTAATGCTAAACGCAGGTCAATTGACTCTGTAACCATTCTCGTTAAATAGGTGAATGTTCCAAGTGAGTTGATAGCCGAGTTGTACCCGCATCACATGAAAAAGTCTGAAAAGGGGGCAAAGAGTTATTATCACTCAACCTCTATATTGGGTCAGATTCATGATGAAGTAGAAGCATTTGGAGAAAGGAAACTGGCAACTGTAGGTGAGTATTGTCTGAAGCTTTTCACTCAAGATTCGGCTAATGTCTGGAAGTATTGGTGACACATCTGACTTATTTCTTTGATTGTATAACGCATAATCTTTTAGCTGATTTCTAAGTCGCTTGTTCAAATTAATCTCATGAATGAATCTCTTCTCTTTTACCAAAAGAGGGGGGAAAGAAAAGGAAAAAAAAAAAAAAAAAAAAAAGAGAAGTGAAAAACAGTAACACAAATTCTGAGAGGATTTTCCTGGACTCCTTGGGTGACCATTTTATGCAGAAATCAAGAAATTGCCATTATTCGATGTTCCAAATAAAGATGTTGAGCTTGAGAGAATGTGGAATGCTAGATATTATGAGTGTTGAGAGTGAATTCCCAACCAATTAATAAGTTTTTCCTAAGTCGTCCAAGTCCAAATCACTGTAGAACGTTCAAAGCAAGCAAAGGTCAAAAGAATTAGTGGGAAATAATTTGCACAAGTAACTTTGGGATAGAACCGTAGACACGGTTTCCTAAGTGTCAAACCGGGTAAAGACTTTACTTGAGAGAGACTGGAGATCTGCTCTGTATAGTGATCGAGATTAGTTCATAAAGATGACTTGACTTCACTTACCGTTTACATACATATATATATATACATATATATATATATATATATATATATACACACTATGAAAGTCACCTCTTCCACAACTCATTGGTGATACTAGCAGCATATATATGTGGACTGTAATATATTTGTTGTATAATCTCCTTAATAGTTAATTCCTCATCTCCTCTTGTGATAACGTACTGAGGTTGCTTAAAACCAAATTTTCTTGAAGATCTATAATGTTTGGATGCCGGAGCAGGGATAGATAGTGGACCATCTCGGCCTGCCAATTGCTTATGACGATGGGATGACTAACTTTTGTACTGTCGTAATGTACTAATGTTGTTACTTCGATTTAAACCATTGGATCAATTCAAGATTGAATCTTAACCCTTCATTTTTTATTAACATGGCGTCGCACTATCGCATAATAAGGTTGCGCTATGTCGCATAATAATTAAAAATCTAATAATGACAAATTACTTAACACCCCATATGTTTTAAACTTAACAAAATATACTCAAAATAAATCTAAACGCAACCCTACATTATTAAAAAATTCACAAAACACCAAAATATTAAAAATAAAAGAAATTGACCGGAGCTCCGACCGGAGGAAGCTCTAAAGGGTCGGAGCTTCTCCGTTCTGCCATGCTCCGTTGAGCTTTCATGGAAGTTCGAAACATGGAAGCTCAACAAAGCTTCCATGGTGATGAACTCCTCCATGGAATCCATGGAGCTTCAAACCCCATGGAAGCTCGAGCTTCCATGGACGAAGCTCTGTGCTTTCATGGAGCTTCGAACTCCATGGAAGCTCAAGCTCAAGCTTTGAGCTTCCATGGAGCTTCGAAGCTCCATGGAAGCATTTTTCGAAGAAAAAAAATTTAGAAAAATTCCAGCGACCGGAACTCCAAACACCATGGTGTGGTGTGTTGATGATGGAGGCGGTGTTGGTGGGAGGTTGGGAGAAGAAATAGATATTGACGTTTAAAATGTAAACTTCATATTTAGGGGTGAGTTTTGCAATTTTGTGTAATTTGTATTTCTAAAATTATTAAAAATTTTAAAGCTATTTATAAATTAGTTTTTAATTGTTTGATTATGTCACTTGTTAGATTTGTAATGATGTACTGAAATTAGTAAAATGCGACGTAATACACTGTAATTAGCCTAGCCCTCGGAGTCTAATACTGTAATTAGTCTAGCCCTCAAAACTTGGGTCGAAGTCTAATACAGGAAATTATCTTCGATCATGGATTGATGATGAATGATGATGATCTGAGACTTGTACTGTTTACATTACTAGCCTAGACTGTGTCACTGAACTAGTACTACCAAGACAAATCTCAATACCCCACAAGATGTCTTAAAAAATTCTCTCCCTACAGCAGAGTGCTTTTACCCTTTGGTGTGCGTAGGGGAAAAGGCAGATTTGGTCCACTTCTTTGGGGTCATTGTGACGTGCAAACAGCACAATGTAATCGTTGGCAATTTTGATCCGGAACTATTTAAAGTTGGCAAGTTTCATACAAAATCGGCTGAGGTGGCAGTTTTCTTGATGAGTTGGCAATGAAACCACACTCTTGGTCAAAAAATTTGACTTCCACATGTATTTGAGGCACACATCAGCCGAGTTGGTGGAAGAAAAGCGGGAAACTTATAGTTTTCCCTCCAAAATTCATTTTCCCCAATAAAAGGAACAATCCTAACACAATTTCCCCCAATTATTCATTCTCACACATCTCATCAACCCTAAACTCTGAATTCCAGAAATGTCGAGCAATAGCAGTAGTATGAATGGAAGTTCACACAACAAGATTGTTAACAAACCTGCGTCAATTGCTATCATGGGTTCGAGCTTGGCGTATTACGTCATGGACTGATGAAAATCCAGGCCGCCGTTTTATGAATTGTGTCAACAAGGTGAGTTTCTGTTGAATTGATGTTATTGGGCAATGTTTGGGTGGTTGCTCAGTTTTTTTATTTTGTCATGATTTTGGTTAAATTTTTGTTTATTTTGGTTTAATTTGTGTTAGGGAATTGCGGAAGCAACACGGAAACACTGTAACTTTTGGGCTTGGTATGACGATGAAATGTGTCTTAGATCGAAGGAAGTGATACCTGGCTTGCTAAGGAAGATAGGCAGATTGGAGTTCAAGGTGAAGGAACTAACTGATGAGGTGGAAGAACTCACTAAAGATAATGTCGAATTGATTGCAATAAGCGAACGTAAGGAAGCTGAGATCCTAAAATTGAAGAAAAAACAGAGCCAAGACGATTTGATTGCAATAATCGAACTCAAGGAAGTTGAGATCATGAAATTGAAGAAAAAACAGAGCCAGCAGATGGTGTTGGTACTTGCTATGTTCATCACTGTGTTGGTGTTGGTGTTTTCAGTTATGTATTAGGGTAGAGTTTACAAGAATTAGTAGTAAACCAACTTAATTTTTCAAGGCAATAGAAGTTGGGTTAATTTGATGTATTTTGAAGAATTATGGAATGAATATTTTCTTGTTGTTCAATTAGTGTGTTATGTTGGAATCATTATATGTGCCATGGGACTGCAGCTTGTGCCATGGCACAATATCATCATGCTAAGGAATCAAAGATGTGCCATGGCACAATATCAACTGCGTGGGATCGCAAGATGTGCCATTACACTGCCATGGGATCGGCATGTGCCATCAGAAGGTGCCATGGCACAATATCACTGTGCCATGTGTTGGGAAATTTGTTGGGAAATTTCTTGGGAAATTTGTTAGGAAATTTGTTAGATATTTTGTTAGAAATATCTGTTTAGATTTTGATCAGCAACATGATGACTTATCTTAGTCTCAGAAAGATGATTAGTACTCTTGGTTCACTTGAACATTGTAAAAGAGGAAATTCACTAAGTATGATAGTCTAGCTAATCTTGTATAGGATGTTAGGTCTCAAAATGTAATTTTTATTTTATGAAGAGAAGACCAAGAAGAAGACATCCAAGCAGAACAAGCTCAACGACATTGAAGACTTGAAGAAACTGCACAAGATTATCAAGTCGTTTTCAGATACCTTAGCCAGATATCTTGAAGACACGAATAGTTTTAAACAAACTGTGTCACAAGAGATATCTGAGAAATAAAAGGCCTATCTGAAAACAAGGAAAGTGTCCACAGATATCTATTCTCAGATACCTTGAGCATTAACCACATTTCTGAAAAAGAAATATATATATTGCAAACAAAGTTGTTTCAATAAAAGTGGTATCTGAAGATTGAAGATAAGGACGTGCAAAGAATCAGATAACACTAGTCTCTGATACAAAGCATAGTTCTGTTGGCACTACAGGACAAAAAGTATAGTAAAATGCATTTAATGCACGGACAGAGATGTCTGAATAAAAGCAACGGCAGCTTCTGAAGAAGAAGACAAAACCTACTATACACAGATATCAATAGTTTGAATTTGAGCCTAACGGATACTATTCAAACGGCACTCAAATTCATCTATAAATATCAACACTTAGACTGCTTGAAGAGACACACGACACACCTTGAAAACGCTGAACATCTTACTCTCTCAAAGCAACTTACTTATCCTCAAAGCTTTACATGACTCAAAGCTTTTGATCTTGAGTAACATGAAGTTCTAAGTGTCTCGATCCTAAACAAGCATAGCTATCTGTGAAAGAGTTGAAACGAAAGATCAAGTATCTGAGATTCATTCTCTTGAACATTTATCTAAGACTTGGGTCAGTAAAAAGAACAAGATACCATACATTGAAAAGTGTATTAAGTATACTTGATTCACAGAGCTATCTGAATAACTGAATAAGTTATTAAAGAAGCTCATCTGACAACTCAAACCAAAACCAACACCATAATCAAGGCGTGAAGTACTTGAGTTTGAAAATCGTGGAATAACTCAAGGTTACCGAGTATAGGAAGTACTTGATTTGGGAAACTAAGGAATAACTCCAAGGTTATTGAGTATAGGAAGTACTTAGCTTGGGAAGCTAGGAATAACTCAAAAGGTTTCGAGTACAGAAGTACTTGGTGGAAAGCCGGGAACAACTCAGGGGAACATTTGGTTGGGAACCATTTGTTTAAAGGAATCTTAGAATAGGATTTTGTAAGGAGAACTCAATTATCTATTCTAGTGAATTCTAGGTCTTTGAAGACCGAAGTGGATTAGTGGAGGATTACGCCACCTCCAGATACCACTATACTTGCGTGTTATTTACCTTCAGATTTACATTTCAAAGAACACACACACACACACACTTTAACTGTTTCTGCACTTATCTATATTAAGTCTTCCGCGCTCTGATTCTAAGTAGATATCTGAGAAATAGTTTTTATCGACAAAAGTTTTAAAAGACTATTCACCCCCCCCCCCCTCTAGTCTTTTACTTTGCCGTTATCTGGACCAACACCATGGGACTACATCCATGTGCCATTTAGTGTGCCATGGCACAATATCCCTGTGCTATGGGACTGCATCCATGTGCCATAACAAATACCAACATAAATCCTACATATTGATCATTCTTGAAATAGTTCATAATCCAACAAAAGCCAAAATAGATTCTTAGTCTAGATTACATGCCACAACTAATCAAAACAAATGATTTCCAACAAGGCAGATTATCCCATCAACAAAACAAGTGAACAAGTTAGTACATTACTGATTTTTCTTCTTCTTTCCTTTTGTGGCTTCTTTCTCCTTAGCCATAACATCCTTGAGATTGTTGAGGTGGACATACTTCCTCCCATTTTTCTCAAAAGTCAATCCATCTCCTTCTGGGTGGCGTTGCCTGTACATTGATGGTCCTACTACCAGAGTTTTGGTCCTTGTCAAGTCTAGAATCTGCAAAATTATGAATCCAACATAAGTGTATCTGAAATCAATATTGATGGTGGTGGCTCATTATGAATTCAGGGTGCTTACATTTGGTGCCTCATTCATATTTTCCACCTGAGTTGTGCCAGTAGTCATGTTCCCAGTAGTGGTGTTCTCCTGAGTATTGAGCTGAGGTGTGTCAAGTGCAGTGACTTGCCTCTCACCAGAATTTCTCCTTCTAACCTGCAAAATATAAGTGAATTAGCATTTGAATTTAATCAATTTCCAGCATGTATGTGTTGTCAATATTACCTTTAGTTTCTTGGAACCTTCAGGGATGTTGTTTTCATATGATACTTGACTGAGGGGATCTTGTGTTGGTTGTGTGGGAGCTGGAATGTCATCAGCAAACTCCTCATGGTTGATAAACTCATTCCACAAGTCATTCTCATCTTCAGTTGGAGGATTCCCACCATTCTGTCCTTCTTCCCTTTCTTCCCCAGCCCTTTCTTCATTTGCAAATCCAGGCCTATTAACTGGACATCTTCTTGCATTGTGGCCTCTGATTCCACATGTACCACACCTTAACTTACCTTGGTTCCTTTTCAGCTTGGTAGAAGACACTTGTTTCTTTCTTCTATGTGAATCTTTCTCATCACCATCCTTTCTTCTTGCTTTGCCAGGCCTACCACCTTTATTCTTCTTACCAAAGTTTGGTGGTAAAGGAGGAATGTACATTGAATTGCCCCATAAATCAGCACCATTAATCCCATAAATAGCTGATTCATAGACCTTGTGGTAGGTATCAACTTCATAGTGCTTGCTCACATACATATATGGATCCTCCCCTGCCCTAGCTAAAGCACTAACAGCATGCAAACAAGGTACACCTGTCAGTTGCCATAACCTACAAGTGCATGTTTCAGATTCAAAGTCCACATTGTACATACTCCCAGTTCTCTTAACAGTCACCTATATTCCACAAGTATGTCAGAAACTGAATAGTTAGGATAACATATATACATTAAAAACCAATGTAATCATAGCAAATCATACCTGATAATGAGTATCATTACACTTTCTAGATGAAACCCTTCCCAATCTCCTAGTGTTCTTACTCATGATGTCCATGATTTTTGGAGTGAACTTCTTCTGTCCCCATCTTTTCTTAGCCAAATCCCTAAAAAACACATAAAAAATACAAGTATTAGTATAAACATAGGAGATAAAAAGGTGTGATAAAAAGGATAAAATGTACCTGCTTTTTTGGAGTCTTGTCATCATATATTCCCTCATCCATTCAAGCATGGTTATAATGGGCTTCTCTCTTGCTGGCACCAAGGTGGAGTTGAATGACTCACATCCATTATTCAATGTCATATCACACTTAGGCAATGTCCTGAAATATGCCTTAGACCAATGAGTTGCATCCCTATCAGAGAGCCACTCCACAGCCTTGGGATCAAACTTGTCAAACTCCCCAATTGCTTTCCTAAACTCCCCCTCAGTAGTACAGTTAGAGAGATCATACAGAGCAACCTTATATACATCTCCACTGAAACCTACCTTGAAGAAATTCTTCCATAAATGTCTAATGCAAAATCTGTGCTCAGCTCCATGTAGCTTGTCATTCACAGCAAATATCAAGCCTTTTTGCTTGTCAGATAGAATGGTATAATCTGTAGCAGGAAACAGCTCCAAGTCTTCTTTCAACATCTCCAAAAACCATAACCAACACTCCTTATTCTCAGCCTCTACTACAACCCATGCAAGAGGGTATGGCTTGTTATTGGGATCCACACCAACAGCAGTAAGTAGAACACCCTTGGCAGGGTAGCTGAGATGAGCACCATCAATCCCTACCACAGCCTCAAAGATTTGAAACCTTTCTTCAAAGGCACCAAAGCAAAAGAGAAGTACTTGAACTCACCTGTATCATGTAAAGAGTTATTGAATGTATTAGTATGTATAGAATGACTGAAGTTTATAAGTACATTTAATAAATACCTGTGTCATGTGAAGCAAGTAGTACAGTTGAGTTAGGATTGCTCCTTCTTAACTCTTCTGCATAATCCCATAGTTTAGCATATTGTGCATCAGGATCTCCTTGGATGAGTTTGATTGCCTTTTCCTTCCCTCTCCTAGCTTGATCCCATGTAACATCCACAACAAGCTTATCTTCACAAAACTTCCTAAATGCTTCAATTGGCATTGCAGGGTTCATCCTTATTTCCTCAACAAATCTCTCAGCTAGGTATGCTGCTGTCAAGTTCCCAACTGCATAAGTCTCTACACAAGTATGAACTGGATCATACTCATACACCTTATATGTCACCTCAGTTTGCAGTTTCCTCAGTCTCAATCTCCATGAGCACCTTGGAGAGCCATCACATCTCACCTGAAACCTAGTTTTGTCATTCCTGAATAGCATGTGCATGTACAGCAGCTTTCAACACATGCTTAGCTCCAAAGGTCTGGCCTAAAGCAAACTGTGGATCATATTTGTTATTAGGGTTGAACCTAATATTCTTAGGTCTAGATGCATGCCTCTCAAGATCATCCTCATCATCAGAATCTAATGCACTATCAAAGTAATCCTCACTGTCAGGAACTATAGTGTCATCCTCAAAGCTAGAATCTGAGTCACAAGCTTCATTACTCTGTGGTACTTCATTGTTCTTTGCAGCAGCCTTGCTACTACCTTCACCACTGCCAAATTCCTGTGGCCTTCTACCACTACCACTACCACTACCACTACCATGTTCCCTTGTCCCACTGCCAAATGCTTGAGGCATTCTTCCATTACCAATACCTTGTTCCCTTGTCCCACTGTCAACTGCCTTCTTTCCCTTCCTAGGGTCTCTGTACTGAGTATCAAGTGCTTCATGTACAAATGTATCATCCCCCAACACTTCTACATTATCCTCAACTTCTTCATCCACAAATGCTTCAAACATTAAGTCATCACCCTCCATGTTTGAGCTCTCTTCTTTGTACTCAGTGTCAACACTTGAGTCACTCTCATTCTATCCAATCTCAGCCTCACAATGTTCAACTCCAACTGCATCTTGTTCAACTCCAACAATGTCTTGTTCAACTCCAACAATTTGATTTTGCTCTCTCTCAGCCTGACCAGCCCTTACCCCAGATTCAGATAGCAAAACAAGCTCAGGAACCTCACTATCATCTACATTATCACTCCAAATCTGGTCATCGGTTTCATTTGAATGATAACTGCCATTATCATATTCAATGTCTTCACTGTCTTCACTTGAGACATTCACAGTTGGTACTCCCATTGGAGTTAAAGTTTCTTGTCCTCTCTCATCATCTCCAACTTGATTACTCTCACCATCACTAGATTCATGCCTCAATGGTCCATCAACAAACAAATGAAAATCTTGGTTGGTGCAGTATTTGGTGTATGCATCCTTCAACTGCTTATTAGTCCCAACAAACAACCAAGCATCCTCAATGTAAACATGGAACTTTCTCATATCCCCAACTCCAACCTCATCACAGAATCTATTCACCAACTCCATTGTAAGCTCTTTCAATTGAACAAAGTCCCATTTTTTCACCTTACCCCAGTCATAGGTAGGCTCCCCTGTTTCATGATTAGTGAAGCTTCCCCCATAGTGCAAACCAACTGTGAAACACTTCTTTGCACGCGCTACATTACAACAATGACCAAACAATGACCAACTTTAGACTACATTCAACTAACAGTAAAGAATTTATAACTCAGCTACTACAAGACAAATTTGGAGACAAGAGGAATCAATGCACAACAACCACCATTTTTGCTTACTTTAATACCCTACCTTTACACTTTAACTCAAATATCTACCCACTGAACCAACATTCACGCCTTATTCACATGGGGGGGGGGGGGGGGACCATTCCAGATAAACAATTCACAAAACCCACATACAACCCACTCTATATACTCACATACAATATCAGATTTCATCCCAAACCAAAACACAAACAATAACGAAAAAAACAGAGCAGAGCAAACTAACCATTTAGAAGTGGTGGCAAGAACAACAAATAGTCGGGTCGAGGTCGAATCAATGACGACATTACGATTAACAAAGGCAGCGGCTTCTCTTCTCCAAATTTTCTTCTTTCCCTTCCTTTACAGTGTGGAATCGTGTTGTGTTTGATTTGGGATTAGGGCAAAATAGCTGTTTGGCTATTGAAGAGACTGTTGGCATTTCTTTTCTTCTTTTTTTTCGTTTTTTTATTATCAGCTGATATGGAAGTCAATTTTTTTGACTAAGATCGGAAAGAGCGTGGTTTCATTACCAACTCATCAAGAAAACTGCCACCTCAGCCGATTTTGTATGAAACTTGCCAACTTTAAATAGTTCCGGATCAAAATTGCCAACGATTACATTGTGCTGTTTGCGCGTCACAATGACCCCAAAGAAGTGGACCAAATCTGCCTTTTCCCCGTGTGGGTATCGATTAGTTTCGTCATCACCAGTTTATTCTTTAACGCCCTTTCATGCGGGGATTTTTGTAGTAGGTTGTGAAGCTTGTTCAATTTCCAGTTTTGGACAAACAGCTCACCGTCTTTACACCGCCTCTCCCACTAATTGCGATCCGCTTTATTCCGGCCTAGCCTGGGTTTTATTTCTTCGGAGAAGGGGCTGGTTATTCAAGTCACGAGATTCTATGTTTCGAAGCTGAGGTTGGGTTTGGCGTCTGTACATCTCGAGCCAGGTGAGCTCGTTCCGATCTTTTTTTGCTCTATTTCCTGTCTTTCTTGGTTTGTCCACCTTAAGTTTGTCTCGTTGGGTTTTCGTGTTGGTTGTGGTTCGATGTGATCTGTATGTTTCTTTGGCTACTCTGTCCAGTTTCCCTTTTTGATTTGGTTCTGTAGCTACTGGGTTGTTTATGTCTAATTATGTTGGTGTATTCCAGTTTATTTGTTTTCGTTTCTGGCTTGGTTTTGCATCTTCGTTTTGTTGTGTTTTGTTGTCTATGTTATCTTCGGCCTCTGGTGTTAGTCGGTTTCCAGTTTGGTCCTATTGGTTTCTTTCTTGGAGCTTTTAGGGAGGTTTGGTTCGTTTCCTCTCTTCTTAATTTCTGTATTAGTTTGCGAGTGTAGGAGTTGTGTAGTTCCCTTTGGTTAGAGTCTAGTGTTCTTTGAGATTTTTTTCCTTGGGTGAATTTTGTGCTACTTAGTCTTATAAAAGTCCTATCATATTTGGGGAGTCCAAAAAGTCCCTAGATTTCTATACAAATTGTCTAGTTTTCAGTTTTACCCGTTCTATTTTTCGCGGGTCAAAATTAACCGATTTTGCGTATCAAAATGCATGCGGGTCTTACCGTTTTATATCTGGGTACAGTATAAATAGGTATTTTTCAGTTTTTTTTCTATTTTCCACCGTTTTCTTCCGCTTTTCTCTCGCTTTTGGCGATTTTTTCTGGATTTTGACAAAACCCTTGTTTATGGAGCGATTTTCTCTCTACTTTTGGCGATTCATTGCACGATCATCAGGTAATGGCCGTTGAAACTTGATTTTAGTGCTTTTGAGTTCGATTTTGCATTTTGTTGCTTCGTTGTTGCTCGATTTTTGCGTTTTGCTCGTTGTTGCTTCGTTGTGCTTGATTTTGCGTTTTGCTCGTTGTTGTTGTTCGATTTTCATTGTTGTTGCTCAATTTTCGATTTTCAGTTTCATCTCTTCAGTTTCATCGCGATTGTTGAGGATTGGAGGGAGAAACTGAGATCGGAGATCAGACGGAGAAGCTGAGATCGGACGAAGGAGCTGAGATCGGACCGATGAGGTCGGAGATCGGGCCGAGTAGCTGAGATCGGAGATCAGGTGGAGTGATCGGAGAGTTCGTCGGCGAGAAATCGTTTCCAATCACCTCCAATTTCTGGCAGAAGCTCCTCGAGCTGCCGCTTGATCTTCGTTGGCCTGCCAATCGGGTTCGTCATGCTTGCCGCTTGTTTGGTTAGTACCACATTCTCCAAATTAATATCTCCAATCGACTTTTTGTGTAATCCTCAAGTTAGGAAGTATAATTGATTGCTATTTTAGCGTTTGGGGAAGTTTTTCTGCTGGTGAAATGATTTTTGTATGTTATTTCCGTTTCGTGTTGTCTGTTATTTGGTACATTAGGATCGTTTTCGTGTTGTCTGTGTAGTTGTTACATTATATTGTCTAGTTTTTACATCATATTGTCTAGTTTGTGCGAGGAGTTATCTAGTTTTTACATTATATTGTCTAGGAATTCTCTAGTTTTTACATTTTCACCTTCAACTATCAAATTTACTAACTGATCTCAACATATTTGTCTAGTTTTTAGAGGATATTGTCTAGTTTTTACGAAATATTATCTAGTTTTATTATCAAACATGAATATAATTGTCTATATTGTCTAGTTTTTACACTATATTGTTTAGTTTATGAAAGGAATTATCTAGTTTTAACATTATATTAAAATTTTTTTTCTTATATTGAGTGGCAATAAGTTTATTCAAGATATTTACTAACTGATCTCAACATATTTGTCTAATTTTTAGTATATATTGTCTAGTTTTATTATCAAACATGAACATAATTGTCTATATTGTCTAGTTTTTACATTATATTGTCTAGTTTATGAAAGAAATTCTCTAGTTTTTACATGATATTAAATTTACATTATATTGTTTAGTTTTTACATTATATTGTCTAGTTTATGCGAGAAATTTTCTAGTTTTTACATTATATCTAGGAATTCTCTAGTTTTTACATTTTCACCTTCAAATCAAATTTACTAACTGAGCTCAACATATTTGTCTAGTTTTTACGAGATATTGTCTAGTTGTTAGTGTATATTGTCTAGATTTATGATCAAACATGAACATAATTATCTATATTGTCTAGTTTTTACACTATATTGTTTAGTTTAAGAGATGAATTATCTAGTTTTTACATTATATTGTCTAGTTTATGAGAGAATTTTCTAGTTTTTGTATAAATGTTCAATGTTTTTTTTTTGTATAAATTGTGAAGCTTGATTGGACTTGGTAAATTTGAAACTTTTGACTGTGGTGTTTTTCTTATTAAGCATATGGAGCTGTTCCAAGGAACTCCTTTTCCTTGATATAAGAGACCTTATGCTGATGATGATTTTGAAGAGGGTGTATTGGATGATTTGAAGAAGAATGCTCTGAAGAAACTAAAGCAATCGAAGAAAAATTAGTGTTTTGAACTGATGATGATATTGTCTAGTTTTGTAACTGAATTGTCTAGTTTTGTAAATGAATTGTCTAGTTTTATTACTTATCCATAAATTTACTCAGTGAAACATAATTGTTTATATTGTCTAGTTTTTACATTATATTTTCTAGTTTTTACATTATACTTGACTCGTTTTTAATGAATCCGGGTCAAAAGATCCGCGAAAAACCATAAAAAAAACCAAGTCGAGAAAAAAGGTATAATTGTCTAGTTTTAACATTTGAAGGAGACTTTCGGGACTTTCCTATATATAGGGGTCTTTCGCAAGACGGACTCATTTTGTGGTACTGTTTGAGGTTTGGCGTGTTACAGGTTTAAGGAGGTTTGTTTTTACTGAGTTTCGGCTTGGTTTTCGGTTGGCAAGTAGTTTTGTTTTCACTACGGCCTGGTTGCGCGCAATCATAAGTTCATCATTTTCTGGAAGTAATCTCAAGCTTATCGAAGAAGAATTATGTGATACCATTGTGGCTAATGAAGCTTGGGAAGCTTCGGGTTTTGATTCATCTTTGGTCTTAGTTGGCTGTGTCTTGACCAAACGTCAGGTTAACTGGGATTCTTTTGCTGCCTTAGTTACCAAACTCTAGAGTCCAACGTTGGGGCTGGAAATCTGTAAGGTTGGAGTTAATCCTTTTCTCTTTACTTTCCGTCACTAAAGACACCGAATGTGTGCTCTATCGGGAGGCCCGTGGAATTTCAACAAACACTTAATAGTTTTGTTTGAAATTAAAACTGACGAAAGCCTAGAGGAAGTTAAGTGTTTGTGGTGTGATTTCCACATTCGGGTTGCTGTTGAATAGGATGACTTTGAGTATGGCGGAGCGTATTGGCAGATCGGTAGGAGTCTTCCGTAGTGCGGATCTTGACACTAATGGATAATCCCCATTCTTTCTTACGTCTCCGTGTGTGTCTCTGGATGTTTCGAAACCTCTCAAACGAGTCGTCGCGGTCCGAACTCCCAAGGGAGATACTATCCAGTTGGGCATTTCTTATGAGCGGCTTTCTAACTTCTGTTATCTTTGCGGTTGTTTAGGCTATATTGTTAAGGATTGCTGAGAACAATATAAAGTTGATGGGATATTAACGAGTCAAAATTTTTATATGGAGATTATCTTCGTGCATCGACTCGTTTGGGTTCCTTTCGAAGCACTATTATCGTCCCAGCCCGTGCTGGGATCAAAGATCTAGCAGGCTCAGTCAACTATGCCTCGTTACGTGCACGTAATCTGTTTAACATACCAGCACATTTGGATACCGGACATGTGTGGACTGGTCAACAACGCTCTCCACCACGTTGTAGTTCGGCTCCGTCTTGGATAGGTCTGTCCAGAGCGGATTGTGCCAATTGGCGTCAGAAAGATATTGGACATGTTAATGTCGAGGATCTCGATCGGGGGAGTAACTCGTTTAGTTTAGTGTATCCGCCTGGAAATACCACTTTTGCGGAGCAGCAAGTAGAAAGATGTGGTACTGATGCACACCCCGTGGAAGGCTCAACAAACAAGGTCGGCGAGCGAGATTTTACTCCAGCACCTCTGGAGGACACTTAGTCGCCATGTTTGATAGCTTCGGGCGATCTTATAGGGTATCGCCCTAAAGGGAATACAAGTTTCGGCCAGGTTGTGAGTTATATCGAAAACACAAACCCTTATGCAATTGCCGAAACTGATCCCTCTACCCCTCTTGCTGTGGCCAACTTGTCTGAACAACGCTCACTCTTCCTCGATTGATGATAAGGGTACAAAAACTATTGTCAACACAACCACTTCGCAGGATATCCCAGGTTCTTGTGAAACAATGCCAGACATGATTGGGCTGCCTATGACTGAAATTCAAGATTGTCCGGAGCATCTCCTACCACAACTGAATGAGTCGGTTTCGCCCTCGGGCCTAGACGTCGAGAGTTTTGGTGGCTCTATTGTGATCAACTCTGTTCGCGTACAACCCAACTCCATGGGCCTGGCCTGCCTCTTGGCATTGATATAGCGAATTTTGGTGGCCATATGGTGGGTAAAATAGATAAATTATACTCTAGGTTGTACCATGTACAGTTTATATACTCAACATTGGCACCTTATAAAATGTATACCTTAAATTAACCATCCGTTTAAACATTATATTCCGACCAATTTTAACATCAGAAATGGCGCGCTTTGTTCAAACGCCGGCACGATTCACGCGATAGATGGGCAAAATAGATAAATTATACTCCAGGATGTACCTGATATAGTTTATATACTCCACATTGCCACCGTAAATCAACCACCCGTTTAAACATTATACTCCAGTCAGTTTTGTCATTGAAAAAATGGCAACACGTGTCGAGTTGTGGTTAAATATGGGACCTTTTTTTTAAATAAATGTAAATAATTTTTTAAATTTTACAAAAAATGGGATTAATTATATACTTCCATTAATTAAAAATGAAACAAAAAATCATGGAAGCTTGACAAATTAGAAAAAACAAAGATTAGCAAAAATGCAAGTTACATTCAGTCAATTGATCGGACATGTGTCCGATGTACTGTTGAGATTAAATATATCTTTTCAAAATTAGTATGAATTACCACGAAATAAAGTATGTGGTTTAGAAAAAAAATGTCTGAGAGAGCTCCGCCTGAGGAGATTCTTCCGAGAGGAATCTTGAGTTTAACCCGCTACAGTTTATAAATCTTAGAGAATCACATCCCGAAAAAGGGCGACTTTCCACCTACATGCAGCTACGGTCCGAGGACCCAACCTTCCTATACAAGGACTCTACGATAGTGGATGTCTTACTATCTAGGGCAGAGACCCCAACCAAGGACATCTAGGCTCACTTATCAAGGTGACCATGTAACTTAGTTGCATGTTTACTTTTCAATATTTACCTCCGAGGAACCTAGAGCATACTGCTTAGACCCCATCAGTTAAGTCTAAGACTGGTCAATCAAAGGCAGGCCAGCTCAACAGACTTGGAAAGAATCTTGGTTTGACTGTCATCGTAGGTTTCTACCAAGGAACCATCCGTTTAGGAAGAACAAGACTCAATTCTTGAAAAACAAAGTAGACAATAAAGGCCCCCCGAGACAACTTAATTACTGGTGCACAGATACTTGCGGAGATTGATAGGCTGGGTCTTATGAAAGTGACTGAACTTGGGTGGGAGAAGCATAACAAGAAAATTGGAAAACATGTGGATGGAAGAAGAGAAGCATCTTCTGGGACTTGCTTTATTGGAGCAGTTTGCTTATACGTCACATGTTGGATTTCATGCACATTGAGAAGAATGTGTTCGAGAACTGCTTCAACACGATTTGCAACATTTCCGGAAAGACAAAGGATCACGTTAAATCTAGAGCCGAGTTGGATACATGGTGTAAAAGGCCTGAGTTGACAACGTGGAATGAGAAGGGGCAGTGGCCTAAGGCATGCTACATGATTGATACTGAATCTAGGAACAAACTGTTTGATTGGGTTAGGGGATTGAAGTTCCCCGATAATTATGCCTCAAAGTTGGGGCGTTGTGTGGATTTGAAGAAGACGAAGATGTATGGGATGAAGAGCCACGATTGTCATGTGTTTATGGAGCGGCTTCTCCCGGTTGCATTTCGAGAACTGCTACCTAAACATGTATGGATCGCTCTCACCGAGTTGAGCTTATTTTTCAAGAATTTATGCACAAGGGTGGTTGACGATCAAGTGTTAGCAAACCTTGAAGGCAACATACCGTTGATTCTGTGCAAGCTCGAGCGTATCTTCCCACCGAGCTTCTTTGATTCTATGGAGCACTTGCCGGTTCACCTCCCACACGAAGCGAGGCTTGCTGGACCGGTTCAGTATCGATGGATGTATCCATTCGAGAGGTGTGTAATATATAAAGACAATCATTCACTTCAAATGTCTGAATTTTCCAAAGTCACATTATATTACCGAAATATATATGCATTGCAGCTACTTGGGAAAATTGAAGAGGTATGTCAGCAATAAAGGTAGGCCTGAGGAATTTTCCAAAGTCACATTATATTACGTGTCTATTGTATATGTTTTACCTGCCAATTCATCTCGTCTTTCTTACTAACACTTGTTGTATGCTTTTACAGATGCCGCGGCAGAAGAGGTCCTTATACCGTCCTCCGGTGTCTAGTGCTACTAGTGGTGGTCCTGGTATGGGCAGTGTAGGTTGCCTTCTGCAACTATGACATTGGTGAGCAACAACAGTGTTCTGAGACTCCCAATCGCTCGAAGTGGGGGACGTCACCCATGTTTGGTGACTTATGCTCTGATGGGTGTCCCTACACCGCTCGACACCGGCTACTTGGAATGGGAAGCGTGTTGTTCTTAACGGAAGAAGTGAGTATTATGCATTTCTAGAACATAACTTCAGATAATTAGTAAATGTTACATGAATTTACTAAGAATGTTTGTTTCATGTCTGTCTCATTGATAACAGGCTTTGGCCACAGGGTACAAGAGAATCCTTGGTAAGATTATAAGGCTCATGAGGGAGAAGTCGGGTGAAGGAGGCGAGAAGTGGTCTACGCCCCCGGACCGGATGAAGCACCATTACTTTGATGAGATGCGGGTAAGCTTAAATGTTACAATGCTTTATCCCGTGGTATGTTAGCCACTGTACTTGGGTGATATATTAGTCACCATTACTGGACTTGTTGTGCTGATTTCGTGGTATGTTAGCCACTGTACTTGGGTGATATGTTAGTCACCATTACTGAACTTGTTGTGCTGATTTCGTGGTATGTTAGCCACTGTAATTGGGTGATATGTTAGTCACCACTGTGTTAGTAAATTTTAGGACAATTTGAGTGGTATGTTAGCCACTGTACTTGGGTGATATATTAGTCACTGTTCTTTGACTTGTTGTGCTGATTGAGTGGTATGTTAGCCACTGTACTTGGATGATATGTTTGTCACCATTACTGAACTTGTTGTGCTAATTTCGTGGTATGTTAGCCACTGTACTTGTGTTTATCGTTAAATTCCTACTTTCATTAACCTATTTGGGATTTCTACTACTTATGGAAATGTTGTAGAAGTACTACTTCATTCCCAATGCCCTGATTCCCCAACTGTGGCCTGTTTTCGAGACTGTTGGATCAAAGTGCTTTAAGAGGATGGTTAGCAACATGAAAACATTTGGGTAAAGCCGTGATTCATGGGGATGATGAGGGCACTTTAAGGTGAGAATCTGGAGGGATCCATTTGTCAGGGACACGGTGGCGAAGAACAGAGCGAACCGGTTGACTGAGGTGTGAGATGGTACGGGCAGCTCCAGGCATCATTATGGGTCGCGGGCTGTTGTTACAGACCACCAGATATCGGTTAGTATATATGTTATTTATGACTTGGAATATGATTTGTACATATGTTTTTTGCTTTCATTTCTAACAACTTACTACTTGTTTGCATGTTCTTCAGCTCCATGCCGGGGAGCCCACTACTGCTCTTCACCACTTCAAGAAGGCAAAAAGGAAGAATGGCATCTGGAATGATCCTAGGGCCGAGCTAATTGGGGTACGTTTCTTTGTTAAGGTTCACATTTGCATTTGTGTATATTATATATCGAGCGTATCTTCCTAAAACTGTATCTCATTTTGTATGCACTACACTATTGCAAACTGAGGTGGAGCGGATCATGGAGGAGAGGATGATCGATGGTCATGAGCTCACAATTCGAGAGCAAGACCAGATATTCTTCCAAGTTAACCCGATGGACGCTAACGGTCGAGTGTATGGGATTGGCAGTTTGGGCCCTGCATTGACGGGTGGTAGCTTCTCCGTGTCTCAGGCATCCTCATCACGTGGAAATTTCTACAAACAAGAGCAGGTGAATGAGCTGATGAATCCTCTCAAGCAAACGATCGATCAACTGCTAGAGAATCAAGATCGTATCACTCGTCGGATGGATGAGATGGCACAACAGATGTTCGGTGCGAACCAACAACCACAGCCTCCTCCCGGTTCTTAGATGCTCATGTACTTATGTTGTTCTAGCTACATACTTTCACACTATCTCCTCTTGTTCGGATATTTAGTCTTCTGTTCGGATATTTTATCGAATCTCTATTTTAATTAATGCAATTTTATCACTTTCGGGTATATTATCTACGACTATATTGAGTGTAAAACAGGTGAAATGTGAAAAACAAGAAAAAACTAAAAAAAAAAAAAATTCAGTTTAGAGACGGATTGACCATTAGGGATGGATATAATCCGTCTCTAAATTAAGAGACGGATTTATCCGTCTCTAATGGTCTTTGATCCGTCCCTAACGGATTAGGGACGAATCGGGGGGGGGGGGGGGGGGTGTTTAGGGACGGATAAATCCGTCCCTAAACCCAATTTTTTTTGTAGTGCAAACTTGAACAGTTTGTCCGAAGGGGACTGAACGAGGATGGCAATTTGGGAACCCGTAATGATACCAAGTTCACTGGCTTTCTTGAACAGACCTGCTCTACGCTTAGAGAAGGTGACTTGCAGGTTGGTCTTGTTGGCTTTTGTAACTGAGGGGTACTGTATCGGAAGTGTATGAGACTGGAGTTAAACAGAACAAATAAGGACTGTTGCGGTGGGAGATGGCTCTCGGTCCTTAAGACAAATTTGCCCCGCTTAGATGCCAACGGTTGCAAATAGCAAAATGTCTCCCAAGATTACACAGCAGGTGAATTTGCAAACTTGCACTTGAACTCGCAAATTCGAGAGGACTACTGCAATATGGAAAGACAGGCTTAAGAGAATAAGAGAAGAAAGAAGGAGATGATTTCGAATTGTGTGTTTAAGAGTTGAGTCTAAGAGACATGACTATGCGCGAACAGGTCCTTGAAGAGTTGCTTCTCTTCTAACACATACACTTGTTCGAACAGTCACAACACAAGCGAATGGACTGCACCATTTCGTCAAAGCCCATACCAAACTTAGTAAGTTTCTGGCCCAAAAAGAATAATATCCAACTCAAGACCACGACCCGCGAACCCACGGATCCCGAACCCTACGACCCATGACCCACGACCCGTGACCCGAGACCCGGGCCCGGGCCCGGCTTCTGGCGGAGCCAGGCGGGCGTGCTTGGGTCAATTCATGGAGCCATCTAGTTCCTCCCCCCTTCCAAAACCATGGGTGCCCCTTGGGGCCCAACCCTTTAACCAAGTCTTGAATTTTTATCTAGTTCCTTCTTTCCCAATTTTAGCCATGTGGAAATTCTCCCATTCCAACTCTTGGCATTCCAATATTAATGCTTCAACCAACACACTTTGAGCTTTAATTACTCTTTCACCTTTCAATGAATTTTAGTAATTCTTTCTCAAGTGTCTTCTACTACTATAGTAGATTATACACGTTTAAAGAAACTTAATTTTCAACGTGTGGGGCCCCTCTTGGTTGAGTAGCAAAGTCATGGACTAGCCTCTTTGGAAGACTAAAATTCCAACAATCCCCACATGAAAGAGAATTGACGCTCATGGCACATCGGAGTGCTCCAGCCTCGACTTTCCAGTGGAAAACTTATTGCATCGGAAGAGATAGCTTTTCTCCTTGAATCTTTCCCTAGTAGACTATCATCGGATTTACTTGCCAACCGGTGAACGCGATGTCTTGAACCAGTCGGCGTTTTGTATAAACCAAGACAATGATAACTACACAATAATTCCCCTTATTGTTTCGTTCCAGGTTTGTATGTCCGTTAAAGGCCTTGGACACCCTTGGATTCTTAAGTGTTTCAGTAGAAGTGGCCAGACTTCATACACTTAAATAGGTGATCTCCTTCTAAGAGCATCCTGCCACTGATGCTCCGCTCGAAAGCTCTAGACGATCATTAAGAGTTCGATGACTCATCCTCCGCCGGATACGGCAGCAGCACTTAATGTCTATCACAGGAACGGCCTTATGGAGTATAACTCCTAAGTGCTCTTACCTTGAAGTACAAAATTTCACGAGGCTCTTAACTGGTCCTTTACAACTTCGTTTTCCACATTGAACCAAATTCTTGGGATCTCCAGTCAGTATGGTTGGGTTGCCGCTATAAATTTCCTTTAATCTGTGGGACTTAGGCCCATTCCCCTAGACAACTACATTACTTGATCTTTCGGTATTGCTTTTGTTAGCGGATCTGCAATTTTATCCTTTGATTTCACATAATCAATAATGATAACCCCCGTAGAGATCAATTGCCTTATGGTCTTATGTCTACGACGTATATGTCTAGACTTGCCATTGTACATACTATTACGTGCCCTTCCTAGAGCCGATTGGCTGTCACAGTGAATCGTCACTGCAGGCACAGGCTTATCCCAGCAAGGGATATCCTCTAAAAACTCTCGAAGCCATTCTGCTTCTTCCCCAGCTTTATCCAAAGCTATAAATTCCGATTCCATCGTGGATCGGCGATGCAGGTTTGTTTAGAGGATCCCCATGAAACAGCCCCACCACCAATGGTAAACAAGTAACCACTTGTGGACTTGGTGTTTGCACTATCAAATATCCAGTTTGCATCAGTGTATCCTTCCAATACTGCTGGGTATCTTCCATAGTGTAATCCATAATTTATTGTGTATTTCAGATACTGCAATAAATGATATAGTGCCTTCCAATGGTCACTTCCTGGATTACGCATGAACCTAGCCAATTTATTGACTGCTTGTGCAATATCAGGACGAGTACAGTTCATTAGGTACATCAGACTACCTATTACTCGTGCATATTGCACTTGGTCCATAGGATCTCCTTCATGTTTGTCCAAATAGAGATTCCTATTCATGGGTACCTTTTCAAATGGCAAGTCAAATGCGCCATATCTCCTTAGAACGTCTTCAACGTAGTGAGATTGCGACAAGACCAGACCATCGGAAAACTTAGAAATCTTAATTCCTAAGATCACATCCGCCACACCCATGTCTTTCATGTCGAATTGTTGTTTCAACATCTTCTTGGTTTCCAAGATCAATTCCAGACTACTTCCCGTAATGAGCATGTCATCTACGTATAAGCAAATCATTACAAACGAATCAGAGTTCCCTTTTACGTAGATACATTTATCACATTCATTGATGGAGAAGCCCTTTGACACTAACGTGTTGTCAAACTTTTCATGCCACTACTTAGGAGCTTGCTTAAGTCTGTACAGTGACTTGACAAGATGACAGACTTTCTTCTCTTGTCCTGGAACTACAAACCCTTCAGGTCGTTCCATGTAAATTTCTTCATCCAACTCTCCATTCTAGGAAAGCTGTTTTAACATCCATTTGATGTATCTCAAGGCCACGCAGAGCAGCAATAGCTATGAATACTCTAATTAATGGAAGTTAGCCTTGACACTGGTGAGTAAGTGTCGAAGTAATCAAGACCCTCCTTTTGTCTATAGCCTTTTAATACAAGACGAGCCTTATACTTGTCAACGGTTCCATCAGCTTTATACTTGCGCTTAAGTATCCATTTACAACCCAAAGGTTTACTTCCTGGAGGAAGATCAACTACTTCCCAAGTGTGGTTATGCATGATGGAATCCATTTCAGCTTCCATAGCTTCTTTCCAGAGTGATGCCTCTGGAGTCGACAATGCCTCCTGGATTGTCCTTGGTTCATTTTCCACCAAATAGGTAATAAAGTCTGGGCCAAAGTTTTTCTCAATTAATCCTTGCCCTTTTACTTCTTCTTGGTTCAACATCAGGAATCTCCACGTTCTCTTGATGTGAATTCTCAGGTTTTTCCTTTGAACTACTTGGTTCAGGAATATCCTCACTTAGACCATTTTCTATTGGTTCAAGAATTTCCTTATTAACAATTGGTTCAGGATTTTCTTCACTCGTTCCAATTGCATTTTCATAATCTCTCTTATGAATGATTATTTCCTTGTTAGGAAAGACTTCTTCAAAGAAGTGTGCATTTCTTGACTCGATAACAGTACCTTCATGGATATCAGGTATGAGTAATTTATGCACTAAGAAGCGATAGGCACTGTTGTTACTAGCATACCCAATGAATATGCAGTCAACAGTCTTAGGTCCTATTTTAACTTGCTTTGGTTTAGGTATTTGTACTTTAGCCAAGCACCCCCACACTTTCAAATATTTGTAAGTGGGCTTGTGACCTTTCCATAGTTCATATGGAGTTCTGTCACCATTTTTCCGAGGTATTTTGTTAAGAATTTTAGTGGCCGTGAGAATAGCCTCCCCCCACAAATTCTGAGGTAGTCCAGAATTTAACAACATGGCATTCATCATCTCCTTAAGAGTTCGATTCTTGCGTTCAGCAATGCCATTTGACTGAGGAGAATAAGGAGCAGTCGTTTGATGAATAATGCCAAACTCAGCACAATATTCTTCGAAAGGAGCTCCATATTCACCACCTCTGTCACTTCGAATTGCTTTAATTCGAGTACTTAGTTGATTTTCAACTTCCGTTTTGTAATGTTTAAATGCTGCTAAGGCTTCATCCTTACTTCTTAGCAAGTAAACATAACAATATCTCGTGCTCTCATCAATAAAAGTAATGAAGTACTTTTTCCCTCCTCTAGTTTGCACGAACTTTAGATCACATAAGTCGATGTGAATTAATTCTAGAGGAGTTGTGGTTCTATTCACTGAATGAAATGGTGTCTTAGTGTGCTTTGCCTCCACACAAACCTCGCACCTAGTTTGAGGATTGCAGTCGAAGGACGACAATAGTTTCAATTTTACTAATTTCTGAATAGCGTTGTAGTTTGCATGTCCTGGCCTATTATGCCATAAATTAGAGAACTCAGACAAGTAGGTAGAATGCTTCATTTCATTGCTCTCATAGGAGCTAAGTACAGTCATTACAGACATCTTAAAGAGCCCATCACACATGTAGCCCTTTCCTACAAACAAACTATTCTTAGTAATTACAAACTGTTTAGCCTCGAACGTCATCTTGAAACCAGCTTTAACCAGCAGCGGTCCGGACACCAGGTTCTTGCGAATGTCTGGTACATGCATCACTTCATTCAGAACAAGCTTCTTCCCCGAGGTCAACTTTAGAACCATCTTTCCAACTCCTTATACTTCCGAAGTAGCATCATTCCCCATGAACAATTTCTTTCCACTGACTGGAGTGTAGGTAGAGAAGGCACCTTTGTCTGAGCATATGTGGCGGGTTGCACCAGTATCAAGCCACCACTGCTTTGGGTTTTCAACCAGATTGGCTTCCAAGACAACATCAGCGTAGAAGACCTCCATGTTATCCTTAGCAGGTTCAGCCTTGTCTTCCATAGCATTTGCTTGAGACTGCTTCTTCTAAGAGCGGCAATCTGCTTTCATATGCCCAGGTTTACCACAGCTGAAGCACTTGCCTTTGATTTTCCTTGGCTTTCCTGGCTGCCCTTGAGACTTAACGTCCCCCGCATTCGACTCGCGTTTCTTGTTTGAACTCCCTTTGGCATCCACCAGGTGTGCCTTGGCTTCCATGGGCTGCTTTCCCTTGCCTAGAGCCTTCCGATTGTCTTCCTGAATCTGCAACTTTATAACCAGATCCTCGAGTCCCATTTCTTTGGTCTTCAGTTTGAGATAACTCATAAACTCATTCCACGAAGGAGGTAGTTTCTCAGTCAAAGAGGCCACCAGAAATGACTCGTTAGGCTTCATGCCTTCTTGTTCTAACTCGTGGAGAATCATCAGAAACTCCAGAACTTGACCCATGACAAAGTTAAAGTCATTCATTTTGAAGTTTAGAAATTTCCCCACGATGAACTTTTTAGTACCAAAGATCCCGAAGGCCAGATTTCGATTCTCCCACAAGTCTCTTATGGCATCGACAATAAAGCGTAATAAAGTGCATCAGAAAGACAATTAAGAATATAATTCTTACAAAGGAATTCGCTGTGCACCCATGAATCATAAGCCAGTTGCCTCTTCTTGTTGTAATCCAGTATGGCTTGTGTTGCTTCCGTAGCCACGGCATTTTGATCGACCTCTTTCAAGACCAGAGTTTCTGGAGTAGAGCAGTGCAGAAACCCGGCCATCCCAATGGTAGTGAGATAAAACAGCATTTTCTGCTTCCATTGCTTGAAGTTGGTTCCTGTGAACTTTTCTGGATTCTCCCCATGAACAGCAGAGTTGACGCGAACAGTTGGAGCAGCTTCCGGTCCAGTTGCAGACATTTTCGATACTTGCAGATTTGTCTTAAGTTGTTGGCTTTTGTAACTGAGGGAATTGTATCGGAAGTGTATGAGACTGAAGTTAAATAGAACAAATAAGGACTGCTGCGGTGAGAGATGACTCTCGGTCCTTAAGACAAATTTGCACCGCTTAGATGCCAACGGTTGCGAATAGCAAAATGTTTCCCAAGATTACACAGCAGGTGAATTTGCGAACTGGCACTTGAACTCGCAAATTCGAGAGGACTACTGCAATATGGAAAGACAGGCTTAAGAGAAGAAGAGAAGAAAGAAGGAGAGGATTTCGAATTGTGTGTAAAATTCGATCCTGGGGGGACCTATTTATAGTTTTCAAGAGTTGAGTCTGAGTGACATGACTATTCGCGAACAGGTCCTTGAAGAGTTGCTTCTCTTCTCTTCTAACAGATACACTTGTCCGAACAGTTTTTGCTTCTGGAAATCTCGCCGCGGCAAGAATATCCACTCACCGCGGCAAGCTTAAAACCTTCGTAACATTTCCAACAGACCGCATTTTCCTATGCTTCCAAAACAAAAGTTGTAGCCCTTTGAATTATCTTTGCATCGCCACTGAGATCATGTCAATAGGACATCATATGAGAGAGTTATGGCCAAAATGGCTAGACTGCTCCGTAAAATTTCACTTTTGCAAGTATCGCTAAAACGGCTCTCAATTCTTCGTCCGTACTCCGAATCCACTTCCGTTTTCGCCTAGTTAATCCAATTTCAATTCTCTAGAAGCATAGTTTTCACTCCGGTTTTCACCTTCGCAACACAAAAATCTTACAAAACACAAACAAAGTACCAAAGCATAAAAACGCACAAAAACACTACAAAATGCCAATAAAGACTAACCAAAAGATGGTAAAAAAGGTAAGATGAGACTCTAAATTATCATCTCATCACTACCTGATGTGGAAGAGTCCTGTACTTGACTTTAAACGCGTACAAATTTTGTAAGATGTTTCTTTCTCCTTTCTCTTGCTTGAGGACAATCTTCTCTTTGTTAGGGGGGATGAGATTTCATCTTGTGTGTTTCCAATTTCTATTTCGTCTTTTGTTATGTGTTTCTGCTGTTTTTAAGTTTGTTTCCTCTGTAAAAAGGAAGTCAAGTTAGATCTATAGTCCGAAAAGCCTGTGAGAAGCCTTTCCTGCTGATGAAAAATTTTGTACCAGCATTGTTTTGTGTGATTTCTGGGTAGGGCAATTTCTTGTTTTTGAGTTATTGCGCCACTTCATGCTCATGAGCCCTCTTAGTAATCGGGGATGACGAACGACACATTTTCTTTTGAGAATTCCCACCTTGTGACTATTGCTGGAACTGTAGCTTTGTTTATTATTCGAGTTTGTTTGCTACTCCCTAAAGCTGTTGATGTTTGAGTCTCGGGGTGGATCTATGGTCTTAATTGATCACCGTTGGTCGTGTTGCAAATACTACCACATACCGGCGTGGCTTAAAAGCTACATGTCCGTGAGGTTGATGGCACGTACAGCAAACCGAAACGCACAAAAGTGCGGACCTTCGGTAAAACAGACACCTGCAAAACATTAAGACAAAAAGAGTCCTATTAGGCCATGAAATGATTATGCAATGCAGTCCTGTTTGACTTTTTGGATGAATAATTTTGAATATGGGGAGCAACTTCAGTCTTTAACTCTTGAATATTACGTCGCCTGCCAAAGTCCTTTTCGACCTGATTACTTAAGCAATCTTAACATCAGGTATTAGTGTCACCTTGTAACGAAAGTTACCGCCCAGCTTTACCTTTGAGCATTTTGCCCTGCTGGACACTTCCAGTTGTGAGAGAGTGGCTTAATTGATTACCTGTGAGGGACTATCGGACTAGCTCTAAGTTCTTTTTACCTAGGAAACAAACTTGTTTGATTTTTTCTTTGTTTTCTAGCAACATTAGTGAAAATTCAAAATGTTTGCATCCTTTGGGGTTGGTATTAGCATTGTTGGCTCAGTAGCTTGGTCGTTTAACCCCTTTGTGTTTGTGTGTTTAGAGTCTAGTCAAGTATAATTAGTTTGTTCGGTTTGGGGGGTTTGATGAGCCTATATTTTAGTGTCTTGTGCGTTTTTATGTTTTTTTTTTTTTTTTTAGTGGTGTTGTGCAGGTTGTGTCATATTTAGGTATTTGTTGGAGTTTTTGGCTTGAACTTGGCATTTTTGGTGAAAAGAAGCCGAGACGCGTCCCAATCCTCATCCAGACGCGTCCCAGACAAAGTTCCCGCAAGACGCGTCACAATCTTATCGGGACGCGTCTCAACACATTTCCAGAACCTGCTTGCCGCAAGACGCGTCTCCAGCGAGCGCGAGACGCGTCTCAGTTATCTGGGATGCGTCTCACGTCATCAACCAGAAGAACTGAAGATCGCAAGACGCGTCCTAGGACGTGTCTCAGGAATGTGTAGGACGTATCCCCCTTTTCCCCGGACGCGTCTCACGCGGAAAACACATGAAACTCTGTTCTTTTAGTCATCGACTTAGACATTTTTCAAACACTTATTTCTTACGTTTTTTTTTTCACTCCCAAGCAAGATAAACCCTAGTTTGGTTCTCTTGCCTTAGTTTATCATCGATTTTCACTTGTAATCGCATCATTGACATTAGATTTTGATTTTGAGGTTAGATTATCAATTGAATTACTCTTTCTTTCGCAATTCCTTCTCTCTTGTGTTTAATTGATTGGTTTATGCTTATAATTTCTCATATCATGCTTACTTCGATTATGACTGTCATTGTGCATGTTATTGTTCGTGTTACGAATAACTAAACCTTCAATAGATGCGGTAGCAATGTAGGATTAATCGAATTAGGATCTTGACCTAGGGTTTGTTCATATGTGTTAAGCTTTTTCTCAAACTTCGTAAAAAATTCCAATTTCAGTATTCTTTTCTTGAATCTTCAAAACCATTCAGGTTAAGAATCAATCGTCTGACAATTGATTGATTTCCTACTTTACATCTTCAAAGAATGTCTTGGTTAAACTGAAATTGGTATTTTATCTGGACAAATAAATGTGACAACATATGAACACTTGGTCTGATCCGTATTTGATTATTCCGAAATGCTACAGTGTCTATTTCCCTTCTCTTGATTCAAAACTCATTTTAGTCTACTTAGTTTAATCATTATCTCAAACTCAATTCTACAAACCGGTACTGCAAACTTTTACGTTTGATACTTGAAAACGTCATAGTTGCCTTGTTAGCTCTTTGAGAACGATCTCGTAATTAAAGTTTGTTTATAATAACTGATTTAGTTGCTTCATTTTATCAAGTACTAATTTGAGCACATCACGTTATTTGACATGTACCCGTTGAAGTCTCTTGGCCCCGGACGGAATGTCAGCCTTATTTTTTCAAAAATTTTGGCATATAGTGGCCCCGCCTGTATTATGGATTTTTTTAACAACGACAATTTCCCAGTAAAGTTTCATCATACCCACATTATTCTGTTACCTAAATGTCTCAATCCCGAGGTTATGACGCAGTTCCGCCCTTTCAGCTTATGTAAAGTTATCTACAAGATTGCCTCCAAAGCCACAAAAAGAAATCCAAAAAAAAAAAAAGATTTATAAAAGAATCCATTATAAACCAAATCCTAATCACATTAATTAATCTCCAACAATGTATTACAACGAACACAATAAAGATTAATTACTCAAAATTCAAAAAAATTCTAAAAGCTCCAAAACATCTTCAGATTCACACAAATTCGAATCGGAAGGCTTCGGTTCAGCAGCCGGATTACAAGTAGCATTGAGATTCAATTTAGCAATATCGTCAGCCCTATTCAGCACTCTGCTTCCCAAGCTCTCCAAAGCATTGGCAAAATCGTGCAATTCGAACAAATCCATACCCTCATATGCAGAATCCCACCAACAGGAGGTGTTCATTCCATCCAATTCAGTCGCTCTCTTCTTCTCGGCCTCCAATCGCCTCAATGCCTCTTCATACTCGATTCGAGAACTAGTATCGGAAGTCGACTGGTGCAGTGGGAAATTGTGGAGGCCAGCATCGAAGCGGTGGTACACAGAGTCGAACTCAGGAGAGCCGAACTTGAACAGTTTGTCCGAAGGGGACTGAACGAGGATGGCAATTTGGGAACCCGTAACGATACCAAGTTCACTGGCTTTCTTGAACAGACCTGCTCTACGCTTAAAGAAGGTGACTTGCAGGTTGGTCTTCTTCTCAATCCGTTTGATTTCAATCTTTCGCTTGCCCAAAGTTTTCTTGATTGAATGCTCTTCTGCTACTTTCGTCATTCTCCTGAATAATTAATTACTAATTGGCTAATTGCGTTGATCAACAGCACAGATGTAAAATAGTAGAGTAAGAATGAACTGAATTTGTTGATCGATTGATGAATTTAAGTAGTGGGCAAGTAACTAGTGAGTGAGAATATATAGGATTTGGGGGAGAATTGAAATAAGGAAACACAAATATCGCGCGGGAAAATGTTGAAATGCGCGTTGTTATATTATACACAGATATTTTTTTGGTAAAACCAGATTCTCCAGATCTTTCTGTTAACGGATACTACTACTTGTGTAAGTTTTCTCTTTTCTTTCCATAAAATATGATCTTACCTCGTGTTTTAATCACTACTCTTGTATTAAAAAAAAAAAAAAAAAAAAAAAAAAAAAAAAAAAAAAAACCAAAACTTTAGAAAGTAAACTTAGGGATTTGGGGCTTTTCGTCTCCGATTCCAGCTACATCATCGACGGCCATAGAACCTATGGCGTTTAGGTCGGGTCTCGAACAGGCACGGGAGAAGAGGTATCAGAGGATTGAGGTGGAAATTTATTCTCAAGTTGGTGATTGAAGATGGAAATGGCCGTGTGGAGACGCTGTTTGTGGAATTGGTGTCTGAATTGTTTGCCTTGGAGATTCAAGTCAAATGGATAAGTGGAAAATGCAATTTAGTTTCACTTAAACTTGCTATGTTAGCTACTCCCTCCGTCCCATAAAAAATTACACATTTGGATTTTCTACGTTTTTTAAGTTGACTTTAACCATAAATTACTCCTAATTTATATACGAAAAATATTAGGCAAACCTATACATATATAAACGTAACTTAAAAGTCGACCTCGACAATTACTTAAAAATATCTGCCAAGTTAAATTTATAATTTTATTAAATATTTTTTCATGTATAAAGTAAGAGTAAGTTGTGGTCAAAGTCGACCTCGACAATTACTCAAAAGTCAAATGTGTCATTTGTTGTGGGACGGAAGAACTAGTTTTTAACTTGATGGGAATTTCCTTTGGTACACACCCCATTCCAAGTTGTACATTTTCTTAATTTTTGACATATTCTAAGGACTGCTCGTCTTTCTTTACCAAAAAATAAGAATAACTTATCTAATAACATTATTCAAAATGTCTATATAATGTGAGTCCGTTTTGCGAGAGACCCCTATATATAAGAGAGTACTGAAAGTCCCCTTCTAACGTTAAAACTAGAAAATTATACCTTTTTTCTCGACTTGGCTTCTGATGGTTTTTCGCGGATATTTTGACCCGGATTCATTAAAAACGGGTCAAGTAAAAACTAGACAATATAATGTAAATTTAATATCATGTAAAAACTAGAGAATTCCTTTCATAAACTAGACAATATAATGTAAAAACTAGACAATATAAACAATTATGTTACACTGAGTGAGTAAATTTCTGGACAGGTAATAAAACTAGAAAATTCATTTACAAAACTAGACAATTCAGTTACAAAACTAGACACTAGTTTTTCTTCAATTGCTTTAGTTTCTTCAGAGCATTATTCTTCAAATCATCCAATCCACCCTCTTCAAAATCATCATCAGCAACAGGTCTCTTACATCCTTGAGAAGCTTTTTCATCAGCAACTTTCTTTGCTTATAGCTTTTTCAACTTAAATAAAAACTAGACAATACATACTAAAAACTAGACAGTTCAACACAACTGCACAACAGAAAGATATAACATGAAAAAACTAGACAAATATTGCTAAAAACTAGACCATATGTATTAAAAGCTAAAATATAAGGTATTTACATAAAAACTAGACAATATATGTTAAAAACTATACAATTTCACACAAAAAAGGTGTAAAACATTAAAAAGTAGACAACATATGTTAAAAACTAGACAATTTCACACAAAACATTCAGAAAATTCAAACAAACAACAAATCCCCACAAAAAACATATACAGTGTACAGAACCACATAGAAAATCTAAAAATCATAAAAAGTAGGTGATACATGTTAAAAACTAGACAATATATACTAGAACCTAGACAACTGCACAACAAAAAAACTACACCAGCAACAACTAACAACATAGACAATTTCGAAAATAATCACGAAAAAAATTCACAACAGAAACATTTCAACCAACAACAACGAACAACATAGACAATTTCTACTAAAACATAGACCATTTATACAAAAAAAAAAACTAGACAATTTGTAGTAAAACATAGACAATTTATACAAAAAAACTAAACTAGTAACAACGAACAACATAGACAATTGTCATTCTGGTGTAAGAAGGAATTCATTATCATCACCACTATTTTCATAATTTACAACTCATTTATTGAATACAAAAAGTTCCAAAAACTTAGCCAGCAACAACGAAAAACATAGGCAATTTATATAAAAAACTAAACCAGCAACAACGAAAAACATAGGCAATTTCTACTAAAACATATACCATTTATATAAAACATTAGACAATATACAACACATCTAACACATCTATCTTTTCACAATAAACCAACAACAAAGAACATCATAGACAATTTATACTAAAACATAGGACATTTATAAAAAAAACTAGACAATTTTTACCAAAATATAGACAATTACTAAACCAGTAACACATTTGGACTAAACCATATAACAACATAAAAACATAGACAATTTATACATAAACATAGACTCATCAACTTTCTCCGCGCTTGATGCACGCAGATGACGAATGCAAAATGTTATACCTGACCAACAGCTCATATGATGTTCTTCGGCACTTGATGAGACTATAATTTAGAGTCTCATTTGATCCTTTTTAGCGGTCTTTGTGAGTCTTTGTCTTTAGTTTTATAGTCTTTTTAGTTCATTTTTATGCTTTGGTGGTTTATTTACATTTTGCAGGAATCGATGTATTTCGAGCTAAATGAGGACAAGCTACTTAGCATGGCTCACCGCGGCGAGATTTTACGAGCTTGAAGCTGGAAATTGCAAGAAGTCTCGCCGCGGAGAGATTTAGCGAATGTATATCTTCTGCGATTAAAGAAGGCTCGCCGCGGCGAGAGTTTTGTCCGCCGCGACGAGCGTCGGAATCTAGCGTTTTGATTTTCCTTATTAGCTTAGAATTAGGGTTCTTTCTGGCATATTTCTTTTAACCTAGTTGATAGAAAAAGCTCCACACATTCATACCTTGACATTGATAATAATTTGGAGCTTGGTTTTTCTTAATTATCGAAGGATTGATATCGAATTCCTGATTACTGTGGTAAATCTCTATTGTTTTATCTTATTCAATTCGTTCTTATTCGGTTTCTCGAATTGTTTGAGCTTGCATGCGATTATCATTCTGTTTGTGTTAAACATGAGCAATATCCTGTATTCCTTCATCCTTGCTTCGATTATGAGTAGCTAAATCACTCCGAACATGGTAGTTGCGTGATAGCTTTGCGTATTCGCTTCTAGGGTTTGAAATCGTTCATATAGGTTATGCTCGTTCAAAGATCTTTGTAAAAACCCTTCAATTCAATACTCTCGTTCAAAGATTCTCTAAAATGTTTTGGTTAAGGATCGTGGATTGACGACCCACCATTGATCTAGTTCAAATATCTTCAAACTCGTTTGGTAAAGGTTGAATTGATAGTTTTCACACAATCGTGTGATGAACGTATCCTAGACGCTTAATTAGCATTGCTTGATCGTAACTACTGTGTTCCTTCTAACTCAATCTTACAAGCAACTACATTGCTAATTTCCGTTTTCTAGTTTTAAGAAGTACTCAAATTCCAACAAATCAATGCTGTTTCACAAGTAACTGTTTGTTTTCAATCGTTGCGATAGCCTAATTGATTCTTTAGCGAACGATCTCGTGGTTAGCATTGTCTATTTACAACAACTGCTTTCTACTTGTTTCCTAAGTAGTAATTTGAGCATATCAAATTTGGCGCCGCTGCCGGGAAATCAATTTCTTCTGTAGCGCTTGATTGCAAATTGTTACTCGTTTTGTTTATAGTTTTCTTTTGTTTCGTTAGTTTTTGTTTTGTCGAAACTACTCGTGGTTTCTTGTTTTCGTGTGTGTAAGGACTTATGCAACCAAGAAACCGTATCTGATGGACATCTACTCTATCAGCTAGAAAGAGAGGGGACTGCTTCATAGTTTCCATCAGCTTCCTGGAGAAAGATTCTACGATGCGTGGTATCGGTTTAGAGTAGGGGTGTTCAAAAATACCGAAAAACCGAAAAAACCGAAAAACCGAACCGAACCGAAACCGAACCGAAAAACCGAACCGATAACAAAGGGTTCGGTTTTCGGTTTGCTATTTTTAAGCAAATCGGTTTTCGGTAATTTTCAGTACAATACCGAAAATTACCGAAACCGAACCGAAAACCGAAATTCTTAAAAAATTCAAATATTCTTACATTCTCGAAAAAGTATGGCCTTATTTCATTGAGTATTGCATTATTTATTAAAGCAAAAATTATACATTACTAACATAAAATAACAAGAATGCAATGTTTATGCATTGCTAACATGTTACAGTAATTAAGTTTGATAAAACAAACTACTACTTCTTCTAGTCTAACTACTGTGAGCTTATTTTCATACAAATATTTTCATGTAGGGAGGTTATTAAAACAAATATTGAAACGTAACGAGGTTATTTTTTCATTTTTAAAATGATTTTTCGGTATTTTCGGTTTTACTGCATGCTATCGAAATTTTCGGTATGGTACCGAACCGAAAAATAAATTCGGTTCGGTTTTCGGTTTTCATAATTTTTGCAATTTCGGTTTTCGGTTTTTCGGTTTCGGTTCGGTATACCGAAACCGAAATGAACACCCCTAGTTTAGAGAGCTTGAAAAAGGGTGCATAAATTCTAGATTGAGCAATAGGGATGTGATAGGATGTTTTTATTTTGGATTGACCAAGGATGAACAAACAATATTAGAAGAAGCCGCGGGACAACCCATAGATGAGTTTAAACTCAAACAATTGTTTGAGTTAGCTAATTCTTTGAGTTTGTCGATGTTGCTGATTGAGGACATCCAGCGTGAGAAGATAAACCATCCTTTGGTGACTTGAATCGCCCCCTGCATAAGAAGAAACCCATTCTACTCCCTTACTTGCTGAGCTGACTTCTGAACCTGCCCCTACGGTACAAGAAGAAACACATTCTACTTGCTTACTTGCTGAGCTAACTCCTGAATCTGCCCTTACTGTACAAAATCAAACCCATGATTCGCACGTCATAGTCCCATCATACACATTGGACTGCCCAGGGAGTTTCGACCCACTTTTTCATTTTTATTTTCCCTCTGATTCCCATAGTTATTTTTTAGTTTTTGAATTTTCTGATTTGTTTAATTTTAGTTTGCAGGGAATCATGGAACTGTTAGAGAATCTGAGGAGAGGAGCTAAGGATAGCTCACAAAATGCTGAGGATACCGGGACGGATGCAAGGGATTCGTTCCCGTTTGATAATGGATAGCAGCATTTCCAAAAGTCGAGCCAACGACTATAATAAAAGACGCTTCCCGGGAGGCAACCTGGGGGTAAGTTTTCCTTTACTAACGTGTCTGCATTCTATTTTCCTTCGTTTGCTTAAACTTGAACCTCGAGGACGAGCTGAAGTTTAGGTTTGGGGAGGGATTTCATATGTTTTGTGTTGTCTACGTGGGGTGGTATGTTAGCCACTTTTATGTGATTCTTTTGTTTTCAGTTTATGTTTGTGTCTTAGCTTTTTAGATAGAGTCTTTTGGCCTGCGTTTTTGGCCCATTTTCATATTTTCGTGATGAGTCTGAGTGTTTTACCAAGTCGAACATTCATTGTAGATGATAAATCCACTTGCTATTTACGTTTTGCTTGATGATTAGCTGGAAGTAGGACAGTGTATTTTTAATCCTGCAAGGTCGTTTCTCTTTTAAATAGCAAGTTTGTTTAGCTTCTTGGTCCAAAAAGCCTGTGAGAAACCTGAGAGCCGATGAAAAATTTTTGTACCGGCAAATGTATTGTGTGATTTCCTGGGTTGTGCAAGTTTTACGTATTACTTGCGCCTTTTCATACTTATGTGTACTCAGTCTTGTTAGGGATGACGAACGGCATGCTCTTTTTAAGCTCTTCCCCCTGTTCCAATGAACATGTTTGGGGAGAGAACTGTAATCTTGCAACTTTTATGTGTTGTTTTGCATTATTGCTGAAAAGTTTGTTTACTGCTCTCTAAAAGCTTATTGATATTTGAATCTCGAGGTGGATCTATGGTCTTCATTGATCACCGTTAGTCGTGTTAGGCGTGTTTCAAATACTACCTATATAACGGCGTGGTTCTAAAAAGCCATATGTCCGTGAGGGTTGATGGCACATACACTAAACTGACACGCACAAAAGTGCGAACTTTCGGTAAAATAGACACTTGCAAAAAAGTTGAGATTAAAAGAGCCCAATGAGGCGAAGCACTGAATATACAGTGAAGAATTTGATTGAGATTTGAATCGGTTAACGTGATTAGGGGGAGCAGTTTCAGCTATTGTTTTCTGAAAAATTGAGTCGCCTGGTAAGTCCCTTTCGATTTAATGAGACGAGTACAAAAGCATAAGATATTTTAGGCACCTTTGTGATGCAAGTCACCTTCCCAGTTTATTTTTGAGCTTATACCCCATTTGGATATTCCAAGAGATTGAGAGATACACTGCATTCACCTGTGAGGGACTAGCGAGCTACACTTAAGTGCTATTTGTCTGGGAAACGATTGTGTTTGATTTCTTGTACACTGTTTTGCCAAAGTTGGTTTGAGGACAAAATTTTTGCATCTCGTGGACTTACTGTTTGCAATGGTAGATTCGGTCACTTGGGACCTTGACTCTTTGTCTGTTTTCGTGGTTTGAGTCTAGTTTTTGTCTAGGTTTGTTTGTTTGCTCGAGGATGAGCAAATGTTCGTTTTGGAAAGTTTGATGAGACTATAATTTAGAGTCTCATTTGGTCCTTTTTAGCGGTCTTTGTGAGTCTTTGCCTTTAGTTTTATAGTCTTTTTAGTTCGTTTTTACGCTTTGGTGTTTTATTTACATTTTGCAGGAATCGATATCTTTTGAGCTAAATGAGGACAAGCTGCTTAGCATGGCTCGCTGCGGCGAGGGATTCAGTCCGCCGCAGCAAGATTTTACGAGCTTGAAGCTGGAAATTGCAAGAAGGCTTGCCGCGGCGAGGAAATCAGTCCGTGGCAGCGAGATTTAGCGAATGTATATCTTCTGCGATTAAAGAAGGCTCGCCGCGGCGAGAGTTTTGTCCGCCGCGGCGAGCGTCGGAATCCAGCGTTTTGATTTTCCTTATTAGCTTAGAATTAGGGTTCTTTCTGGCATATTTCTTTTAACCTAGTTGATAGAAAAAGCTCCACACATTCATACTTTGACATTGATAACAATTTGGAGCTTGGTTTTGCTTAATTATCGAAGGATTGATACCGAATTCCTGATTACTGTGGTAAATCTCTATTGTTTTATCTTATTCAATTCGTTCTTATTCTGTTTCTCGAATTGTTTGAGCTTGCATGTGATTATCATTCTGTTTCTGTTAAACATGAGCAATATCTTGTATTTCTTCATCCTTGCTTCAATTATGAGTAGCTAAATCACTCCGAACATGGTAGTTGCATGATAGCTTTGCGTATTCGCTTCTAGGGTATGAAATCGTTCATATAGGTTAGGCTCGTTCAAAGATCTTCGTAAAAACCCTTCAATTCAATACTCTCGTTCAAAGATTCTCTAAAACATTTTGGTTAAGGATCGTGGATTGACGACCCACGATTACTCTAGTTCAAATATCTTCAAACTCGTTTGGTAAAGGTTGAATTGATAGTTTTCTGTACACCGACCGTGTGACAGTATGAACGTATCCCTAGAGCGAATTAGCATTGCTTGATCGTAACTACTGTGTTCCTTCTACCTCAATCATACAAACAACTACATTGCTAATTTTCGTTTTCTAGTTTTAAGAAGTACTCAAATTCAAACAAATCAACACTGTTTCACAAGTAACTGTTTGTTTTCAATCGTTGCGATAGCGTAATTGATTCCTTAGCGAACGATCTCGTGGTTAGCATTTTCTATTTAGAGCAACTGCTTTCTACTTGTTTCCTAAGTAGTAATTTTAGCATATCATCACTCTTATATCTTTTTCAATTTCAGCTCCTATCACAACAAAGATATTCAATGACAACTAAAAGTAGTACGGAGTACATATCCAACTAAACATACACATCTTAAAATATTACCAGAAGCTATATGCAACAGAAACTGCTTAGTTGCATCCGGTCATACAATGTTATAGCGACTTGTATTAACTTTCTGCCAGCAACAAAACCAGTATTACGAAGCAAATGATCAAGGATCACCAACACATCTGTAACAAAACCGGCACTCTTATTATCTTGCTAACGAACAACAATAGCATTTCCTCCATCCATAACATGTTCGACATTGTCAAATGAGTACAAATCCGTCATCGAATCACCTAATACAACAAATACAAGATACAATCCACACGAACACTCGAATCAAATAAAACAACTACATCAACATCAGAAAAACTAAAATGAACCAACTATAACCTCAAGAGACACAAAATTCACACGAAACAAAAAGTAAATCAAAACTACACATACTTAACATACATTCATACATACCAAATTCATATCAAATTACGTACTTAACATACAAATTTATCCAATCAAAACTACACACTTCTATACTTAACAAACATATCAAATTAACTAAACTAACTATATATACTTAACACACAAATCAAACTAACTACATACATTCATACATACCAAACTTAACATACTACATACATTCATATCATACCTATCATATATACATATCATTAACTAAATTAACTATCAAATTACATATATATATATATATATATATATATATATATATATATATATCAAATTGAACAAATTACATATAATTGATGAAATTAACTAAACTAACTACTACATACTTATCATATATACATATAATTGCTCAAATTAATCAAAATAAACAAAATTCCCAAATTTTTAAAAACTAGGGTTTTAGCCAAAATACCTTGATTAATCGGTAGAAATATGAAATTGATCGAAGAATCAAACTCCTTGTCACACGGACTTCGATTAGGCACTAAGATTGGCCGGAATAATGGATGATTGGCCGAAAAACGGATTGAGGAGAAGAATAAAATGAGGATGGAAGAATGAAGAAGATGAAGAAAATGAGAGATTCTGCTCTCTGTCCGAACATATGAAAACTGGGCCGACGGACACGTATCCGTCGGCCCAGTGGGCGACGGATAGGTATCCGTCGCCCCATAGCGACGGATAATCTATCCGTTGCCCAGTTTGTTTTTTAAAAAAAAAATTAAAAGATTAATGATGGATAAAATTATCCGTCGTTAATAATTTCCTTTTTTTTTTTATAAAGTCAAACTTGGGCGACGGATAATTATTATCCGTCGCCCAATTTAGCGACGGATAAGTTATCCATCGCTAATAAGCGACGGATAACTATTATCCGTCGCCCCAATTAGCGATCCGTCGTTATGGGGCGACGGATAAAATCCGTCGCCCCATAACGTCGGATTTTCTGGATTTTCTTGTAGTGGTGCTCCCATATATGTCTTCGTATCAACCTCTGCAACAATATATCGTATAGTAGCGGCTCGCAACTCGCATTGCTTGCCATATACCTCAATAGTGCAGGTACGAGCGTGAATATTAACAATCATGCGGGTAGACTTGATGAAGGGGCACCCCAAAAGCAATATATCCTTCTCCATGTCTTTTCCCTTGACCCGAGACGACTCCACAACCACAAAATCTGTCATAAACACAACACCGTCCAGTTTAACCGCAACATCTTCAACTATACCCATGCACCTACTCCTTGTTCCATTTGTTATAGCAAACCAAAGAATTTACGGGGCTCCAATCCGTTCAATTTCAGCTCCTCGTAAGCAGCAAAAGTCATCAGATTACAGGCAGCCCCCGTGTCAACAATACCAGTCAACTCAGACGAGTTACCAATGCCGACAATCAAGTCAAAGCTATCCGCATGACTGATGCTTTATTCCACCTTTTGAATCACATGAGTAGTGGAATCCACTGTAAAGTGATTTGGTTCCGCATTCGCCTTCTCTACTAGAATCGCAGAACCAAGTGTGACCACTTCCATCTCCTTTTCCTCAACTCTCACTTCTACCGGCTTCTTAAGTGCCGGTGTAGGTACTACCTTAACTACCTCTGGTGCCTCAACCTGGGCCACCGTATTCTCAAGCTGGCAAGTGCAGGTAGCAAGAACGGACTTCACCTTTCCTGGCTCATCAAATGTCACCTCAGTAGCTAGAACTTTGTTGGTTTCTACGTTCGCCGGGAACTTACCCTTTTCCCATTGCTGAAACTGACCAACTAGATCCCCTAAAGTATTCACTAACCGCTTCTATGGCTGCTCAATGCTATCGAACCACTGATCATTCCTGCTCTGAATTCTCTGCGCTTCTAACCAGAACTTCTCAGATCGCTCCATGTGGTTCCTGATTTCTTTGTCCAGCTCAATAGTACACGGCCCTGAGGTCTCTTCAAATGCTCTGGCTACCGCTCTCCTAGCCTTAAGTCGAGATATCGCTACAGTCTCGAAAACACCATTTAATTCATCAGAGGATGCTTCCAGAAAAGAATTTTTGCAACTCATATCGACCATGTTTTGACACTCCCAATCCAGGCCTTCATAAAATCTGATGCATAAATTCATATCGTCGATCCTGTGGTGAGGGCATTGTGACAATAACTGCAAGAAGCGATCCCGAGCTTCATAAAAGGTCTCATCGTACATCTGCTGAAACTGCATTATCTGAGCACGAAGGTGCTGCGTTTTCTCGAGGGGATAGAATTTATTCATGAAGGCTTTGTAGAGCGAATCCCAAGTCGGTAGAGAACCCTCAGGTTGGTTTAACAACCAACTCCTCACCTTATCCTGCATGCAGATCGGAAAGACCTTCTTCCTTATCTCCGTCGCAAGGACGTGCTACCTCCTAACACAACGAAATCCCTACAATCAGTAATTCGAGCTCCTTGAGGAATCTTATTACATCCTCATCTGTCATACCGTAAAATTTGAGAAGATTATGGAAGTGGTGAGCCATGAGCTCTAAATTTCTAGCTTCATCAGACAGAACAATCGCTACTTTGCCAGCCTTAACCTCGACGGGTTACATGTAAGCTCCATAGGTCTGCTGAGCCATCGAAATTTCCTTTATGATAAACATGTTGTTAAAGCTACACAACTCAAAAGCCTTGAAATATTCTTAGTTTCTGTTAGTGCACTAAACTTCATGTTGGAAAAAAAACAAAAAATCAACAGTAGGAATTAATTCCCCGGCAGCGGCGCCAAATTTCATAAGCTCAAATTATACTCTATTAAACTTAAGTCAATAAGTTGTAGTTGTAGACTATGCTTAACTCGGTATCTTTCTCTAGGGAATCAATTAAGCTTCCACAACGAATGAGAGTAAACTGTTTGTTTGTGAGTAACAGATGAGTTTTAAATGTTTGTACTTCTAAAACACAAATTAATACGAAAAGCAAATAAATTGTTTTGATCAATGAGAGAGAGTGAACACGGTAGCAATGATGCGGTTATGCTAATTCAAACTAAGGTTAACGTTCATATTGTCACATGGTCGGTGTACAAAAAAGCAACCAATCCAATTCAACCAAGCTGTTTTTCAAAGATTTCAAACTAGAGAAATCGTAAGGTTTGTTAGATCGACGATTCTTAACCAAAACAATTTAGAAGGTTTTAAACTAGCGTATTGGATTGAAGGTTCTACGAGAATATCAAACTAGACGAACCTTCACGAAGATAAAGCCTAGATTCGAATTTGCATAACCATCACACAACTACCGAGTTCTGGAGTGGTTTAGCTACTCATAATTGAAGCAAGGACGAAGGAATTCATAATCTTGGATACACAAAGCATAAACAGAATGATAATCGCAAGTAAGGGCATACAATTCGATAAATCAATCAAGCACAAGAATTGTATGGAAGCAATAGAGAATTATCAAACTTACTAAGAATTCGATGTCAATGATTCGTTACAAGAGAAGAACCAAGCTCCAAGATCAATCAATGTTCAAAAACTAGGTTTTGGGAGCTTTTTATGTGTCAAACGTAGAAGGAAGTTATGTCAAAAGGGGATTAGAATCGAACAGAAAACAAAGATTTTCGATATATATACTCATGGAAGCGATTCTGCCCCTACGAAGTCTCGGTGTAAGCCTCCTTTTTGCTTCTGGAAATCTCGCCGCGGCGAGAATATCCACTCGCCACGGCAAGCTTAAAACCTTCGTAACTTTTTCTACAGAGTACAGACCGCATTTTCCTATGCTTCCAAAACGAAAGTTGTAGCCCTTTGAATTATCTTTGCATGGATACCAAGATAATGTCAATCAGACATCATATGAGAGTGTTATGGCCAAAATGGCTAGACTGCTCCGTAAAATTTCACTTTTGCAAGTTTCGCTAAAATAGCTCTCAATTCTTCGTCCGTACTCCGAATTCACTTCCGTTTTCGCCTAGTTACTCCAATTTCAATTCTCTAGAAGCATAGTTTTCACTCCAGTTTTCACCTTCGCAACACAAAAATCCTACAAAACACAAACAAAGTACCAAAGCATAAAAACGCACAAAAACACTACAAAATACCAATAAAGACTAACCAAAAGACGGTAAAAAAGGTAAGATGAGACTCCAAATTTTGTAAGATGTTTCTTTCTCCTTTCTCTTGCTTGAGGACAAGCTTCTCTTGTTGGGGGGGGGGGGGGGGGTTGAGATTTCATCTTGTGTGTTTTCGAGTTTTCTTTCGTCTTTTGTTATGTGTTTCTGCTGTTTTTTTCTTTTTCTTTTTTGTCGTTAGTTCTTTCCCTTTGAGTTGGAGTTAACTGCTAAGTTGAGCCCCTTTTGCTAGTGCTAAAACCACTTGATGCTTATACCTTGAGTCTTTGCTAATCAGTAGTGGGGGCAGGAAAATTTTTTATAAGTTTGTTTCCTCTGTAAAACGGAAGTCAAGTTAGATCTATAGTCCGAAAAGCCTGTGAGAAGCCTGTCCTGCTAATGAAAAATTTTGTACCAGCATTGTTTTGTGTGATTTTTGGGTAGGGAAATTTCTTCTTTTTGAGTTATTGTGCCACTTCATGCTTATGAGCACTCTTAGTAATCGGGGATGACGAATGGCACATTTTCTTTTGATAATTCCCACCTTGTGACTATTGCTGGAACTGTAGCTTTGTTTATTATTAGAGTCTGTTTGTTTCTCCCTAAAGCTGTTGATGTTTGAGTCTCGGGGTGGATCTATTGTCTTAATTGACCACCATTGGTCGTGTTGGACGTGTTGCAAATACTACCACATACCGGCGTGGCTTAAAAGCTACATGTCCGTGAGGTTGATGGCACGTACACCAAACCGACATGCACAAAAGTGCGGACCTTTGGTAAAACAGACACCTGCAAAACAGTGAGACAAAAAGAGCCCTATTAGGCCATGAAATGATTATGTAATGCAGTCCTGTTTGACTTTTTGGATGAATAATTTTGAATATGGGGAAGAGCTTCAGTCTTTAACTCTTGAATATTATGTCGCCTGCCAAAGTCCTTTTCGACCCGATTATTTGAGCAATCTTAACATCAGGTATTAGTGGCACCTTGTAACGAAAGTTACCGCCCAACTTTACTTTTGAGCGTTTTGCCCTGCTGGACACTTCCAATTGTGAGAGAGTGGCTTAATTGATTACCTGTGAGGGACAATCGGACTAGCTCTAAGTTCTTTTTACCTAGGAAACAAACTTGTTTGATTTTTTTCTTTGTTTTCTATAGTGAAAATTCAAAATGTTTGCATCCTTTGGGGTTGGTATTAGCATTGTTGGCTCAGTAGCTTGGTCGTTTAACTCCTTTGTGTTTGTGTGTTTAGAGTCTAGTCGAGTCTAATTACTTTGTTTGCTCGAGGTCGAGCAAATGTTCGGTTTGGGGGGTTTGATGAGCCTATATTTTACAGTCTCATCTCGTTCTTTTTATTAGTCTTTATCTGCATTCTTTTTGTGTTTTTATGTGTTTTGTGTTTTAGTGGTGCTGTGCAGGTTGTGTCGTATTTAGGTACTTGTTGGAGTTTTTGGCTTGAACTTGGCATTTTTTGTGAAAAGAAGCCGAGACGCGTCCCAATCCTCATCCAGATGCATCCCAGGCAAAGTTCCCGCAAGACGCGTCACAATCTTATCGGGACATGTCTCAACACATTTCCAGAACCTGCTTGCTGCAAGACGCATCTTAGGATGCGTCTCCAGAGAGCGTGAGATGCGTCTCAGTTATTTGGGACGCGTCTCACGACATCAACCAGAAGAACTGAAGATCGCAAGACGCATCCTAGGATGTGTCTCAGGAAGCGCGGGACGCGTCCCACTTTTCCCAGGCCGTGTCTCACGCGAAAAACACAGGAAGCTCTGTTCTTTTAGTCATCGACTTAGACATTTTTCAAACACTTATTTCTTATGTTTTTTTTTTCACTCTCAAGCAGGATAAACACTAGTTTGGTTCTCTTGCCTTGGTTTATCATCGATTTTCACTTGTAATCACATCATTGACATTGGATTTTTATCTTGAGGTTAGATTATCAATTGAATTACTCTTTCTTTCGCAATTCCTTCTCTCTTGTGTTTGATTGACTGGTTTATGCTTATAATTTCTCGTATCATGCTTACTTCGATTATGACTGTCATTGTGCATGTTATTGTTCGTGTTATGAATAACTAAACCTTCAATAGATGCGGTAGCAATGTAGGATTAATCGAATTAGGATCTTGACCTAGGGTTTGTTCATATGTGTTAAGCTTTTTCTCAACCTTCGTAAAAAATCCCAATTTTAGTATTCTTTTCTTGAATCTTCAAAACCATTCAGGTTAAGAATCAATCGTCTGATAATCGATTGATTTCCTACTTTACATCTTCAAAGAATGTCTTGGTTAAACTGAAATTGGTATTTTATCTGGACAAATAACTGTGACAACATATGAACACTTGGTCTGATCCGTATTTGATTATTCTGAAATGCTACCGTGTCTATTTCCCTTCTCTTGATTCAAAACTCGTTTTAGTCTACTTAGTTTAATCATTATCTCAAACTCAATTTTACAAACCGTTACTGCAAACTTTTACGTTTGATACTTGAAAATGTCATAGTTGCCTAGTTAGCTCTTTAAGAACGATCTCGTAATTAAAGTCTATTTATAATAACTGGTTTAGTTACTTCATTTTATCAAGTACTAATTTGAGCACATCAAATTTGGTGCCGCTGTCGGGGACTTAACTCCTACTGTGGTATTTTTGAGATGATAACTGTGTTTGTTTGCTTGACTACCTTTGTTTTGTGTTTCCTGGACTAACAGAAACTAAGCCTTAGTTTAGTTTTTCTATTCTCAAACATCCAGATGTCAAACTACATTGATTACACCCCCTTTCCTAGGGGAAGAGGGCCTACTATATTGATGGATGAAGAATCCAGAGCTTACGAGCTTGAGGTCGAATGGTTCTATTCGTTGCCACAATTTTCTGGATGGCCTGGGGAGGATGTCGTGGGGTTTATAAAAAGTCTCACCCACACAGTCCGGAACTTGCCAGTGCACAAATTGAGCGAAGATAAGATGATGGCAAATTTGTTCCCTTTAACCTTGAAGTACCATGCCAAAGAATGGCTACTGAGCTTACCCCCTGGTTCGTTGAGGACATGGAGTGAATTAGACAATGCTTTCTATCGAAGATTCTTCCCGCACTTTCTAACTCTGAAATTGAGGTGGAAGATCGCTAAGTTTGAGCAAGGTCGTGATGAAAGGTTTGACCAAGCATGGGAACGGTTTTCTAATCTATTGAGGGAATGTCTGCATCATGGATTTTATGAATATGAAACCACCATGTATTTCTATGAGGGGTTGGATAACATTAGCCAGAAATTTGTTGATATGCTGAGCAAGGGAGTAGCCGAGAAGACATCGGCTGAGCTGAAAGAGATTTTCTTTGTAATGGCTAAGAATGTGATGACAAAAAGAGATTACAGAAGGGCTAAGGAGCAGGAAATGCATTCCAAGGCTGATGAGGATGAGGAGATAGACAAGCTCATTAGGGAGCTGTCGAGCTGCATGAGACTAGAACTGTCGAAGAGGTCGAGAATCAACAAGTCTTGGAACCGGAGGCTAACTTTGATGAAGAATCAATGGCTGCACTCTGTGAGAGCTTTAATGAAAGGCAGGTGCAAACTGACGCCGAGCATGAGAGAATGAACAACAGGGTGTCTGCTTTAGTGGAGCTGATCCTGGAATGGAATGCACGCCTTGATGAGGAAGACCGAGTCGAGCAGGAGCAGGCAGAAGCAGCCACTACACTACATAGTGGAAAGGTAATACAGAAACCTGAAATCGAACATACTGATAGTCCTATTGATGTTTCAGGAGAACAGGTGGAGGAGACAGAAGAGCCATTGATTACCAAAGGGAAAGGCGTGGAGGCAGATCAGCAGTTACACAAAGCAGTGAACCCTTTCCGAGAACCTGGACCACCAACCAATGGAATTCTTCCATACCCAGGGAGAGTCAAGAAACCAAAGGATAACAGCAAGTTCAATGCCATTCTTGTTATGCTGGCGAAGGTCAATGTCAATCTACCGCTATTGGAGTTGATAAACAATGTTCCAGCATACGCCAAGTTCTTCAAGGATTTGAATGCAAGTAAAAGGAAGTATCTGGCAAATGAGAAGCTGATTCTACCGGAAACCTCCAATTTGGTGGTTGGTCTACCAGTGAAGCAAAAAGATCCAGGGAGCTTCATGATTGACATCCAGATGGAGAATGATAAAGTAGCCAAAGGGATGTTGGACCTTGGTGCCAGCATCAATCTGAGGACTCACGCTCTATACAAGGAGTTGGATTTAGGGGAGCTCAAACCAGTGAACATGACAATTCAGATGGCGAACAGAACTCTGGAGCGACTTCTGGGGATAATAGAGGATGCTTTGATCAAGGTTGACACCTTCTAGTCCCGGTTGATTTCGTGGTACTTACCCCCTACAAAAGTCAGCTCGAGCAGCAAAGGACATGTGATACTTTTTGGAAGGCCATTTATGAAGATTGTGAAGATGCAGCTGGATGTAGCAGAAGGAAAGATAGCTATGGAAATCGGAGGTGAGAAAATAAGCAAAGATCTGAAGCCTTCATGAGGTAATTCTAATGCTTATTATGTGGAAGAATGTAACGCTATTGCTGAGGTAGAAATCGAGTTTGCTGATGATTTTGATAATGTGATAGATTCTACCTGTTAGGAATATCTGTTTAGATTTTGATCAGCAACCTAATGACTTATCTTAGCTCAGAAAGGTGGTTAGTACTCTTGGTTCACTTGAACACTGTAAAAGAGGAAACTCACTAAGTATGATAGTCTAGCAAATCTTGTATAGGATGTTAGGTCTCTGAATGTAATTTTTATTCCTCTAAAGAAGACCAAGAAGAAGGCATCCAGTAGGAAAAGTTCAACGGATTTGAAGATTTGAAGACTGCACAAGATTGCTGAAGCAAAGGGTTTTGAGATACCTATGACCAGATATCTTGAAGACACAGGCGTTTTTAAATAAACAGTGTTGCAAAAGATATCTAAGAAATAAAAGGTTTCTGAAACGAGGAAAGTACCCACAGATATCTACACTCAGATACCTTGGACATAAACTATGTTTCTGAAAAGAAATATATTATAACAAGATGTTTCAACAAGTGGTATCTGGAGTTGTGATAATCTCTGGAAAAGGACATGCAAAGCTTCGGAGAACTATGATAGTATAAGATCTCTGATATAATGCATAGTTCCGTTGGCACTACAGGACAAACTATAGTACAATGCATTAAATGCGCGATGTAAATGTCGAACAAAACGGTAGAAGCTTCAAGAAGAAGACAAACGTACTACAGTACTATACTCAGATATCAATAGTTTGAATTTGATTTAAGACTAACGGATACTATTCAAACGACACTCAAATTCATCTAGAAATATCAACACTTAGACTGCTTGAGAACACACCTTAGAACACTGAACTTGCATTGAATACTCTCACACAAGCTCTCTCAAGCACACTACTTATCTTCAAGCTTTCTGTTGTGACCAAAGCTCTTGATTCTAAGTAGCACAAAAGTTCTAAGTGTCCTGATCCTTAACAAGCATTGCTATTTGTGAAAGAGTTGAATTAAGATTTAATATCTGAGATTCATTCTCTTGAACATGTATCATAGACTTGGGTCAGTAAAGAACAAGATACCATACATTGCAAAGTGTATTAAGTATACTTGATTCTTAGAGCTATCTGCATAACTGAACAAGTTATTAAAGAAGCTCACCTGACAAACTACCTTAACCAACACCTTAATCATGGAGTATGTGAAGTACTTAGTTTGGGAAACTAAGGAACAACTCCAGGAAAGAGGTTTTTGAGTACAGGAAGTACTTGGTTGTGAAAGCCGGGGAATAACTCAGGGGGAACACTTGGTTGGGAACCTAGTGTAATTAGGAATCGAGAGAAGATACTTGTAAGGTTACCTCAATTATCTGTCTTAGTGGATTCTTGGTCTGAGAAAGGCCGAAGTGGATTAGTTGAAGGATTACGCCACCTTCAGATACCACTATAAAAAGACTTGTGTTATTGACTTTCTGTTTTTATTACTTGCTATATTTACCTTGCAAAGTATTTACACCTATCTTGCTGAGCACATGCACTTATCACAGAAAAGTCTTCCGCTCTCTGAAAATAAGTATCAGATATCTTCACATATATCTGAGAAACCATATTTATCGACAAAAGTTTTAAAAGACTATTCACCCCCCCCCCCTCTAGTCTTTTACTTTGCTGTTATCTGGACCAACAAGTGGTATCAAAGCAGGAGGTTCCCAAGCCTTCTGCACTGAACCTAGATCCCAGATAAGTGCCCAGTAACTGCTTTTCACCTTCACTTGATTTTTTTGTTTAGTGTGTTTGCCGCAGGATGTCTTTAAGTGACGCCCCAATTCTCAAGCCAGAGAATTATGAGAAATGGAAGAACAACATGATGCTCCACCTAGAAGCCATCAGTGACGAAATGATCGACGTGATAAAGAATGCCCCAATAGTCATTCAACAACTCAAGCAGGTCATGGAGGTTTCTAATGGTAGAGATAGAGAACAAAGTGTTATTCAAGCAGTGGGTCTTCACAGACAGATGCGTCAACCAGTGGGAGACCTGCTAGTCAAGTTATTTACGAACCAAAGCCCAGAGAGCTCTGGACATCGGAAGATGCCAAGAGAAATCGACTGGATGGTCAGGCTTGTAATATCATCATACGTTCTACTCCAGAGCACATACAATGTAAACTGTGGGGTGCAAAAATGGCGAAATGGTCTGGCAACTGATTGAAGAAATCTGTGCCGGCACTGAGAAAATGAAGGAAAATAAGTTCGAAGTTTTGAAGCTCAAATTCCAAAACTTTAAACAAGGTCCCACAAAGACTCTTGAAGAACTAGATTTCCGGTTTACCACACTTATGAGTGACATGAATGGACTTGGTGAAAGTAATAGATATACTCAGTCAGAAAAGATTAAGACTATTGTGAGAAGTCTAAATCATAACTGGGAGCACACAAAGTTTTTCTACTTTAACCAAAGAATGCCAGATATCACTCCAGTGGAACTTTTCTCTCACCTTGCCACTGTTGACTATGAGACAACTCAAAGAGAACAAACAACTGAAAAGTTGCAGAATGTTGCTCTAGTTGCTCAAGGAACTTCTGAAAAGAAGGAAGGAAAGGAGCTGACTGAGGATGCTCTTGCTGTAAAGCAAATGAGAAAATATGTCAGTCGGGAAATAGAGAGAAGAAAAAAGCCAAAGAGAATCTGAAAAAGTATCTAGGCTCGAACTATCACCTGTACAAAAATATGCAAAGCTCAGTGAACAAGCCGGCTCAGAAAGCATCAAGTACTGAGGAAGTAGAAATCGGAAAGGATATCTGTTTCTATTGTCAGAAACCTGGTCATTTCAAGAAGGATTGCCCTGCCTTCAACAAACTAAAGACAGGTGACAAGAAAGATAGAAGAAATTTCAAGAGAAGTCAGAGAGCTATGCTCACTGAAGAAAGGAAAAAGATTCAACTCCAACTGGATGCTCTAGACATTGAGTCTGATTCTGAGGATGAAGACTCAGATGATTCCACAGTGCCTTCTCCAGAAATGTGCGGTGTTTCTCATGAAGTGATTGACTTTGGTCAAACGAAGAAAGAAGTGTGTGGAATGGCTGAAAAATCTTTCCAGATATCTCCAACATTGAACCTTGTCTAATGACTGATGAGGTAACACATATTTCTTGTTATACTTACGAAAGTGATGAGGAAGGAATCAAAGATCTGGAACATCTCAGAAGAGAACTTGATCTCTATGAAAGAGAATTTCTGATGGTCCGATCTAGAGCAGAAATCCTTGAAGAAGAAAAGAATTCTCTTGTAAAGGAAAATTCACAATTACTCAAGATATCTGAGAAAAAGGATGATGAAAATGCATTTCTCAAGGCTCAGATATTTGAGACTGAAAAAACACATAAAGAAGCATTGCCAATCTTCAAAAGAAATGTGAAGATCTTCTTTCTGAGAATAAAGAACTCAAAAAGAAAGAACTATCTTTTCAATCTTATGGCAAAGCTAGTGACACTCTTACTGAAGTACAATCTTATTTAAGAGATCCTTCAGAAAAGAGAGGACTTGGGCTGGACACACAAACAGATAGTTCTACCACTCTGAATAAGAGTGATGAAAGAAGAACATTTGTCAGTGCTCAGCAAGGTGGTTCCCAAACAACCTACAGTATCAGTCAGAAAGCTAAGGTTGTTGACAAAGGAAAGGCAACTGCGACCAAATCTTTGTGGGAAAAACAAGTCCAAAAGAAATCTGTTGGGAATGTTTCTGAAAAGTGTAATCACCCACAGTGCTATGTCTCTCAGAAAGGAAGAATTGCAGGAGCTGACAAATTCTCCTATGTCATATTTTCTGGAAAGAAAATAGATTACCCAGAGACTAGCAAAGCTGCTGAGAAAAGATCTCAGATAGCACCAGGTGCTCGGAATGGTATTGGCTATAAAGCCATCGGGAAACAACTTGCTCGTGAGTACAAACAAGAGCAATAACGATGGTTAAAGGCTAGAATTGCTCACAACAATTATCAGAAGTGGAAGAAGAGTCAAGCTACTGAAAATCTGAATGCCAGGGCTAGAAGAAATCTGGCAAGGAAAGCTAAGTTTGTTGAGAAGCAGACTCAAAAACCTAACAGGTATCTAAAAGAAGCAAATGGAGCACCTAGGAACACACCAAGGAAGAAAATAGTTCTTGATAACAATGATACTAATCATTTAACTAGAATTCCTCCTTATGTTCCTGTTAGACAAAAGAATGTTCCTAAGAAATTCATTCAAAAATGGATTCCTACTGGAAGATTCTTTAGTCCAGATGGTTCCATTATTGGTATGAGAACCTAATCTCCCGTTTCCTGTTTTGTGCAGAACACTCTAAAGACTAATCCAAAGTGGCATTTTGATAGTGGATGTGGGAAGCACATGACAAGAGACAAAGAAAATCTGATTGACTACAGAAAGTTCAATGATGGACCAATTATCAGGTTTGCTGGAGGAGATGAAAATCCAACCATAGGATTTGGCAATTTGAAGTTTGGAGCCCTTACAATCTCTGAAGTACTACATGTAAAGGGATTGAAATATAATCTCCTAAGCATGAGTCAATTAGTAGACAAAGGGTACACTGTCAAGATCAAGTCAAAACTATGTAAAGTGATTGACAATGAGTCAAAGCAGACAGTCTTGGTTGCAAGGCGTAAAGGAAATCTTTATGTTGCTGATTGGGCACCCGCCACAACTGAAGAATGTCTCATGGTAAGACAATCTGGCCACACTGAAGAAAATTGGCTATGGCATAAAAGAATGAGTCACTTGAATTTCAAAACTCTAAACAAGATAGCCAAGAAAGAGTTGGTGGTTGGTTTACACAAAATGGCATATAGAAAAGATGGTATATGCTCAGCTTGCCAAATGGGAAAACAAACCAAAACATCTTTCAAGTCTAAAACTAGACATTCCAGTGAAAAGCCACTGCAAATGTTATATATGGATCTTTTTGAATCCTCTGTAACTAGTTATGCATGAAAGAAGTATGGTTTAGTTGTTGTTGATGATTACTCAAGATTCACTTGGGTTGTCTTTCTCAAACAAAAATATGATGCAAGGGTTGAGATATCCAACTTGCTGAATAAGCTCGAAGTCATGAAAAATGACAAGGTATTTGTAATTAGAACAGACCATGGTACTGAGTTTGTGAACCAGTACATAAAAGAGTTATGTACCTGCAAAGGTATACAACATCAACTATCTTCTGTAAGGACACCACAACAAAATGGTGTTGCTGAAAGAAAGAATAGGACCCTAAAAGAAGCAGCAAGAACAATGCTTGCTGACACTGAAATAAGTGAAATCTATTGGGTTGAAGCTGTTAACACAGCCTGCTATACTCAAAATAGATGTTTGATTAACAAACACCATGACAAAACTCCTATGAGCTTTTGATTGGTAGACCCCCTAGTATCAAACATCTAAGAGTGTTTGGTTGCAGATGTTTTGTTCTTAACAATGGAAAAGAATACTTGAGAACATTTCAACCAAAGGCAGATGAAGGAGTATTTCTTGGTTATTCTTTGAATAGCAAAGCCTATAGAATCTACAACAAAAGAACGCAAAATATTGAAGAATCTGTTCATGTAGTATTCTATGAAGAAAACAAGAAAGTACTCTTGAATGATGATCTCTCAGATAGGTTCAAAGAACTGATGATTAAAGATTCTGAAAAAGGATCCTCAAAAGGAAACAATTCTATCATTCACTTAGGGGATGAGTCTGACGATGAAAAACAACCTATGCTTAGTAATAACCAGATGACTCTAAGACATGATGAAGAATTTCCTATGAGAAATCCAGAAATGGAACAGGTTACTGAGAACCTTCATCACGAAGAGGTATATGAAAATGAGATTGTTGAAATGCAAGTTCCAGATATCTCTAACACTGAAAGAGTGTCAGATATCCATGGCATTTTCCATGTGTCAGATATCTCAGATACTGCACAAGTATCCCATCAAGATCATATTGATTCACATTCAAATCAAAATGATATTGATCCTACTAGTTCAAAACCCATTATGAAATGGATAAGAAATCATCCTACAAAGGATGTGATTGGTCCCATAGACCAAGGAGTTAGAACTAGAAGAGCAATCGCTGAAAATGCAAATTGTCTCTATGGATGTTTCATATCAAATATTGAACCTAAAACTATAGAAGAAGCATTAAAGGATCAAGATTGGATCTCTGCAATGCAAGAAGAGTTGGATCAATTTGAGAGAAATAAAGTCTGGAAACTGGTTCCATTTGTTGACGGAATATCTGTGATCGGAACCAAGTGAGTTTTCAGAAACAAAATGAATGAGTCTGGTGAAATAACCAGAAACAAAGCTAGGTTGGTTTCCAAGGGATTCACCCAGACTAAAGGACTAGATTTTGATGAATCTTATGCACCAGTTGCAAGATTGGATGCAATAAGACTCTTTCTAGCCTTTGCAGGTCATAATGACTTTACAGTTTATCAAATGGATGTCAAAAGTGCATTCCTAAATGGTGAACTTGCTGAGGAAGTTGAGCAACCACCAGGTTTTGAAGTTTCCTCAGAAAGTAGGATGGTCTATATGCTTCAGAAAGCTCTGTATGGGCTGAAACAAGCTCCAAGAGCATGGTATGATACATTGGTCAGATACCTACTAGAAAATGGTTTCAAGAAAGGAGATGTTGATAAAACACTCTTCACATTGAACCATAAGGGAAACTACTTTTAGTTCAAGTATATGTTGATGACATTATATTTGGATCTAAAGACAAGCAACTTTGTGAAGACTTTGCTGAACTCATGAAATGTAAATTTGAGATGAGCATGATGGGAGAATTGAATTACTTCCTAGGACTGCAAATTAAGCAACTCAATGATGGAATATTCATTAGTCAAACAAAGTATGCAAAGGACATGCTCAACAAGTTCAATCTAAAGCCTTCTGGAAAGAATGCTAAGATACCTATGAGCATTGGAACCAAAATGACCTATACTGAATCTGACAAGAGTGTTGAAGAACACAAGTATAGGAAATTGATTGGGTCTCTACTGTACCTCATTGCAAGTAGACCTGATATTCAATATGCAGTTGGAGTGTGTGCTAGATTTCAGACAAATCCAATGCAATCACACTACAACATTGCTATGAAAATATTGAGGTATGTAAAAGGTACTGTAGAAGTTGGATTGTGGTATCTAAAAGATAGTGGATTGAGTTTGGTTGGCTATTCAGATGCCGACTATGCTGGATCATTGCTTGTAGAAAAAGCACCTCAAGAACTTGTCAATTTCTTGGTGCTAGATTGATATCTTGGTTCAGCAAGAAACAAAATTCAATTGCCACATCTACCACAGAGGCTGAATATATTGCTGCTGGGTGTTGTGCTTCACAGATATTGTGGATACAACAACAACTCAGAGACTATGGACTCAATGAAGAGAAAACTCCCATTTTTTGTGACAACACGATTGCTATTGCCATAACTCAGAATCCTAAGTTCCATGCAAGAACAAAGCACATTGATGTCAGAGACCATGTTGAAAAAGGCAATATAGAGATACTCAAGATTGGCACTGAAGATCAACTTGCAGATATCTTCACTAAGCCACTACAAGAAAGTAGATTCTTAGCCATGAGACATAGTCTTGGACTAATGGAGCTACCAAAGAACTGAAAAAGTTCAGATACCTGAAGAAGATATCAAAGGAGAGAAAAGAGGAATCTGGAACGGGTATCCAGAGAAGAGGAATCTGGAACGGGTATCCAGAAACCAAAGGCTAAAGGGTAAAATGGCTATTTGAAGATTTCTGAGACGGTACTCAGATATCTAGATCACTCAGTGAGGGGAAACACAAAAGAGAATAGTACAACTGTCTACAGTCAACTACCATCTTGAAATTTGTATTATTTCTATCTTTGTGTAAAACTGTGAAAAGACAACAAGTATAAGACAGACTCAGATACAAATAGTGTTCTCATTCACAAACGTGATTCAGATAGCTAATAGCCAAAATTCATTAAATGGGCACAATTACAATTGTTGATTGTGATCATTGCTGAAGAAGCAATGGTGACCCTTGATGAAATGGGCGATTGATCTTAACGGCGGAGATTAATTCTCTGTAAATAGTGGACTGTAGAAATTCAGATGTGGCCCACTATGCATTTAATGCCGAGCAAATTTTTACCCACGCCTTACTGCAATTCACAGATACGTACATACAAAACCAATTTGTATGTATATGTTTGTTAATATTACGTTGCTATATATATATATAGGATTTTGGCAAAAGAAATCACTTTCGCCTAATCCTACATTTTGCCTTGCACAAGAATAGCAAAAACCATTCTTCAACCTCTACAAATCTCTGTTAGTCTTTCTGCAAAGAATCACTAATCTCTCACCCAAATCTCTTTCAGACTTTCAAACACTTGCACTATATAAAGAGATGGCTCCTAAACGTTCGTCTACCCAGAAATCCCAATCTTCTACCACTGGTACTACTGAAAAGCAAGCACCAGAATTTGTTATAGTGAACAATCGATTGGTAGGAGACTTTAATTCCGATCATTGGACTTCATGGTTAAGGAGTACCTCACGGCTGCTGTTGAAAACCAAACCGATAGGAAACTGATTCTTGACATGCTTGAAAAGGCACAAATCAAGGGTTTTCTATCTGCTCTTCCCAGTGGAGTTTCTTCACTGGATGTATTAGAATTCTACAATAACTCCAGGATTATATCATGTGTTTCTGAAGGCACTGCAATAGTGTCTATAAAAACTAAGGTCCAAGGAAAGGAAATCCTTTTGGACTTAACAACTTTTTGTAAGTTGTTTGATCTTCAAAATCTTGGAAATGATTTTGAAATAGATACCAAGGATGAAGATCTCCTTGAAGGTGTAAAACAGCTGTACAGTGGTGTGTGTGACACTGATAAAAAAGATACACCCACTGATTTCAAGCTTGCTGACATCAGAACCAGACATTTGTTAGTTCACTGGGATGTGTTGGCATGCATTCTTCACAGATGCTTTGATAGTCTGCAAGGAGGTGCTTACCAGATAAGCCAAGAACGTTGGATGATGATGTTCTTGTTGCAACAACAAGACAAAAGGCTGGAAAACCTTTTCAATTGGGGCAAGTATGCCTTTATGAAGTTTGTGAAGAAGATTGAAGGCTTTGAGCCTAAAATCGCTAAGGGACTTGCTGAGCCAAAGGCCACAGTAAGCTATGGTCTAAAGATATGCTACTTGCTGGAGAAGCTTGGCATTGAGCTCGGAGAGAAGGCTGAGATAGCCAACAATAACCTACTCTACAAATATGAGTATACGAACTTGATAAAAAAGGTTACTGGATCTCAGAAAGGTTCCAAGAAGCGAAAAACTGAAGAGGTATCTGAGGGAAAAGTTGCAACCAAGAAGCCCAGAACTTCACGAAAGAAGTCTGCTGGCAAATCAGAAGGCACACCAATTGAGGGTGTCGATTCCCAGATACCTGCCGCCACTGCTGATGACCTCATCAATGCAGATGAACTCATTAATGCTGCAAAAGAGGTATCGACTACTGAACAAGTAGACTCAGCAAGAGAAAGTGCTTTCAGAAACGTCAAGACTACTGCCGAAAGCCTTGCTGATGAACTTATCAATGCTGCTAAAGAAAGTAGTGGTAGGTACCAAGCCCTATCTGCAGAAACCGCAGGGATTATGGACCAATCAGTTCCTAATGCTGATGAGAGCTCTGACGATGAAGATGATGATTTAGTTATCTCTCAAGTCCTACGAAAATCCAAAAGAGCTAAGGTTACTGAAAAAGTAACTAGTGTAGAGGTATCTGAACAAGAACCTACACCACAGGTTGCTGAACAAGCACCTGTTTCAAAGGTTGCTGAACAAGCAACTGTGTCCAAGGTCACTGGACAAATTACACCATCAGAACAAGAAAGACTAAAGCATATTGGAGATGCTCTAATGAGTGATACTCTAGTGTTGGAGGATACTGCCATTGCCTCAACACTCAAAAGTCTGTCTCAAGCACAACAGCCAGATGTGGATACTGCTGAAATGGTACTTGAGTTACAGATACCAGCATCTTTCCTTGCTGAAGAAAATCCTGCAAAAGAGCAGGTTCCCCAACTCAATGAGAGGGATCAAACTGAGACATCTACTCAGAATGATCAACTAAGGGAGACAACTGAGTTGCATACTCAGGAAAGGTCTGAAGTACCTGAAACTTCCAACAAAGAAATGGTCCAAGAACAACAAGACCAACGCATGGAAACTTCACAAGTTCCAGAGACCAATCAGCCTGACATTGCTCAGGTAGCTGAATGGTTTAACTCTTTACTTGTGATATTTTTTTTTGTGTCTGATAAATCTTGTTATTTAATGAAATTTCTTTGTTACAGGCTGAATTAGAAACATAACAACAAGAGGAAGCTGCAAAGCTTACCTCAGAATCTGAGAAGGAGGCTTCCATAGCCTCACCACTTAAGGAACATGAGCCTGTCTCACAGGTAGAAAATAGTTCCTTAAGATATAACTCAGATATGTGCTTTATACACTTGACTAATAAGTGTTTGTTTCTAATAGGCTCCAACTGAGAAGAAAAATGAAGAGACTGAAAAGTCTATCTCTTCAGAGAGGAATCCAGAGACTTCCAAGGTCTCTGAAGAACGAGTATCTGAACCTTATGTAGAGAAGGTATTTCATTCAGATATCTATATTCTTCAAAGAACAAATCTCTGATCATTTTTCTCAAACTAACACATTCTACTTAACTGGTTCAAAAAGAAGTAGAAGTTGTTGAGGAGTTGCCCACTCAATCCTCACAACATATGGAAATTGATGAGGCATCAAGGCCTTCATCACAAGAAAAGATTCCAGAGACTGCACAAGTCTTTGAGAGACAAGTATCTGAGCCTCCAACGGAGGTAATTGACCTCTCAGATATCTGATTTGTCAATAAAACTTTTCTTGATAAAATTTCCTAAGTGTTATGTTTCTAATCTCAGGTTCAAGCGGAAAGAAAGGTTGATGAGGACCAGACTTCCAAGTCCCCACCTCACAACAAGATATCTAAGGAACCCCCTACCTCAGTAGTACAAGTCTCTGAGCCTGATGCATTCATTCAGGTAACTCAGAAACCTAACTACACAAATACTCAGATATCTACACAAGTTTTGAATCTAACTCAAAACTCTTTCTTTCAGGCTCAAACAAGTGTGCCAAAGGTTTCTGCATTCTCAACAGAAGACCTGCTTACATTCTTCAAGAACCACACACTCAAGAAACATCTCAAGTGTTTCAGAAAGTGGCAAAAGCTCAGAAGCTCAGATCTGACTGAATTAACAAAGGTGACTGATCACCAATTAAGAAGAGTCAGAGCTTTTGACTTGTAGAATTATGTCCATGCTATGTTCCCAACAGAGAAGTACTCTTTTGCTACTCTGATGCATAAGGACTTTATCAAAGAAGCTGCACACAAGCTCATAGAAGCTTTTGAGAAAGCAGATGGTCAGACCAGAATGCAGATGGCATTCAAGCCCACTTTGCCCCAGACCATACAATGCATACCCTCTGAACAAGAGGAGGTAAATGGGCAAATGATCACTATTCCAGAAGTGATCAATCTGGTCTCTGAAGATGAAGAAGAGAAAGAGACTGATGAGAATGACTATGAAGATTCTCCTTCTGATCATCACAAGGATGAGGATGATAAGAAGGATGATGATGATGCCCCGCACTGTGGAGGGATTACACAGAGGAAGAATGCCTCAGCTGCTGAAAAGCACACTGAGAGGACATCACAACAATCCCCTCCTCCATCTCCTCAGAAATCTACCCATGCATCTTCCCAACAACAAAAGGACACTACTGAACAAGTAGTTGAGCACTTTGAGGAAACAACTCAGAAGATATATATTGAATACACAAACCAGAGCTGTTCAACTCAAACAATTGTTGGAAGAAGAACAACAGCTTCATCTTCAACTGGAAGAAGAGCTAGTTAAATCCAGAGATAAGCTTAATAAGCTTCAAGATCAATACTTGCAAGAAATGGTAACTTACTCTGAAGTCAAAGAGCTCCAGGATGCTGTAAATGCCATTGCTAAGGAGCTAGATACTGAAGAAGTATCTGAAGAAAAGCATGATGTTAAGGCTGGATCACCATCAAAAGATATACCATCCTCCTCTCTGAAAGGCAAGAAGCCCATCTCTGAGATGGTTGCTGGTCTAGAAAATCTTGAAAATATCCAAGAGGATGAAGATCACTGGACTGATGACTCAGATGATGAAGAAGAGAAGAAATTGGCAGAACACCGCAATGAACACTTAGCGGTTTCTCATTTGAAAACGAAGCTGATTGCTCCTGAAATATTCAGCAAGCTGCCAAATGTCAACTCCAATGAATACTTGAACATATATCAAGTACTGGCTAAATTGAAAAAGGAGTTGTTTTCTCAAGATAAAGTCGCCATTGCATCAGTCCCTGTAGAAATGAAGACATTCACTGAGCTCATCACTCAGAGAACAACCAGTCTGGTCGTTGCTCAGAAAGACCTAGGCATGGTTAGGGATGATGACCAAAACTTGGCTGCAAAAGCCTTTGAAGAGGCTAGCTATGCTGCTGGAAAAGCAGATGCTATTCAAGGCCCATTGCCAGAGCTCACTGATAAGGAGAATGGACTTATCAAACAAAATCAGGAGCTCAAAGCTGAACTTCAGAAGTTGGTCACTGCCTATAACTACTTACAAGGACATTTTGAGTCTCTCTCAGAATCCTTTATGAGACTTAGTCAGCCAACAATGACTAAGGGGGAAGGATTGTACAAATCTGGACCTCAAAGTCAGGGGGAATGGGAAGAAGGGGAAGGATACAAGAAGAAATTTAGAGCTGGTGCTGCTCAGAGAGGAAGAGGAAACAAGAAAACTTCCCAGCCACCACTCAGAATCAATGAGCCCTCCTCAAGTCAAGCTGCTTTGCAAATAGTATCTACTTCCCAGAAACCAACTGAAGGAACTTCAATGGTAACAAGGGCCATGGCACAAAAACCTCCAAGGAGTACCAAGGCTCCAAGGAGAAGACAAGTAAGAGGGTTTGATGAGTCTGAAGAAGAAGAAGAAGAAGAAGAAGAAGAAGAAGAAGAAGAAGGAGAAGAAGGCCAAATCAAATCCCAAGGCCATGAAGAAGGCTGCAAAATTCTCACAAGAATTGATCTTGATGATGAAGAGACTGATGAAGATGAAGCTCCTCTTCACAGAAAAAGAAAAAGGGTTGATAGCCTATCTGAGCCCATAGCTGCAAAGCCTTTGGCAGCTATAACACTCTCTGGAAATACCAAGTCAATCCAGACAAAGACAAAGGAAAATTCAAGACAAAGGAGGAATAGGATAAGAGCTGAAAAGAGAAAAAGTCAACTTCCACTTAGGCCAGAAGAAGCCAAAATTGAGTATGTGAAGACTAACAACAACTCCTCTGTCTACAGGTGCATAAATCAGAAAAATGGCTACTGGATTCTGGAACTCAAGCATTTACTACTAAATTCAAGGTTTCCAGAACCAATCCATAAACAACTCATGGCATGGAGAAAAGACAAACCATTCCTGATTAACACCAGCCACATCAAAAACTGGTTGGATTTTGAAGTTATCAACAGGATAAAAGCCATGAAGAAGGACCTCTCTGATGAATGTCCTTATGAAAAGCCAGATGATGTGCACAAAATTCCCAATCTGATTAGAACAGGCACAAGGCCAAGACTTTTTGTGGAACCCTATGAGTCCTTCTACATGGATGAAGAACAATACAAGGGTGGCATCAAATATCTGAGGATCATATATGATTATTTCAAACTATCAGATATCAAGATTGTGCATGCCTGGATATGGGGAAAGTATCTATGGGTCAAGCATTTTGTCAAGAAAAATCCTACCAAAACCTACAAAAAAGTCTGTGGATTTGCCAGAGACACAGAGATGATTGTCAGAACTCTTCTCTATGACTATTCTGATGATATAAGAAGATTTGGTGATAGGAAATTTGCAGATTGATCCATGGAACTGTTTTGAAGACTTGAAGACTAGTTTGTTAGGATGTTCACTTGGAGCTTGGTTACTCCTGTTGTCCTAATTTACTATGTAATCTTTTGTATCTTGCTGACTGTACCTTATTGTTGTTTTATCTTGTAAAAGTTATCTGAACTTTCATTGTAACATATCTGATGAATCTACTCTCAGATATCAATCTATAAAAGATAACTTGTCAGCAAAGATCACACCTTGTGATTTGGTTGATGTTTACTTTCTGCACTTAATTATATGAATTGAAAGATCATAAGAAATGATTAAGTGGTGGATTGTTTCCTCATCTAGATTTGTAATAGGTCAAATAGTCATCGTTGACTGATCAAAATGGGGAAAATTTGTTAGGAATATATGTTGAGATTTTGATCAGCAACCTAATGACTTATCTTAGCTCAGAAAGGTGGTTAGTACTCTTGGTTCACTTGAACACTGTAAAAGAGGAAACTCACTAAGTATGATAGTCTAAGCAAATCTTGTATAGGATGTTAGGTCTCCGAATGTAATTTTTATTCCTCTAAAGAAGACCAAGAAGAAGGCATCCAACAGGAAAAGTTCAACGGATTTGAAGATTTGAAGACTGCACAAGATTGCTGAAGACAAGGGTTTTCAGATACCTATGACCAGATATCTTGAAGACACAAGTGTTTTTAAATAAACAGTGTTGCAAAAGATATCTGTGAAATAAAAGCTTTCTGAAACGAGGAAAGTGCCCACAGATATCTACACTCAGATACCTTGGACATAAACTATGTTTCTGAAAAGAAATATATTATAACAAGTTGTTTCAACAAGTGGTATCTGGAGTTGTGATAATCTCTGGAAAAGGACATGCAAAGCTTCGGAGAACTCTGATAGTATAAGATCTCTGATACAATGCATAGTTCTGTTGGCACTACAGCACAAAGTATAGTACAATGATTTAAATGCGCGGATAGAAATGTCTGAACAAAAACGGTAGCTTCTGAAGAAGAAGACAAACGTACTACAGTACTATACTCAGATATCAATAGTTTGAATTTGATTTAAGCCTAACGGATACTATTCAAACGGCACTCAAATTCATCTAAAAATATCAACACTTAGACTGCTTGAGAGCACACCTTAGAACACTGAACTTGCATTGAATACTCTCACACAAGCTCTCTCAAGCACACTACTTACCTTCAAGCTTTCTGTTACGTCCAAAGCTCTTGATTCTAAGTAGCACAAAAGTTCTAAGTGTCCTGATCCTTAACAAGCATTGCTATTTGTGAAAGAGTTGAATTAAGATTTGATATCTGAGATTCATTCTCTTGAACATTTATCATAGACTTGGGTCAGTAAAGAACAAGATACCATACATTGCAAAGTGTATTAAGTATACTTGACTCTTAGAGCTATCTGCATAACTGAACAAGTTATTAAAGAAGCTCACCTGACAAACTACCTTAACCAACACCTTAATTGGCGTGGAGTACAGGAAGTACTTAGTTTGGGAAACTAAGGAACAACTCTAGGAAAGAGGTTTCTGAGTACAGGAAGTACTTGGCTGTGAAAGCCGGGGAATAACTCAGGGGGGACACTTGGTTGGGAACCTAGTGTAATTAGGAATCGAGAGAAGATACTTGTAAGGTTACCTCAATTATCTATCTTAGTGGATTCTAGGTCTGAGAAAGGCCAAAGTGGATTAGTTGAAGGATTATGCCACCTTTAGATACCACTATAAAAAGACTTATGTTATTTACTTTCTGTTTTTATTACTTGCTTTATTTACCTTACAAAGTATTTACACCTATATTGCTGAGCACGTGCACTTATCACAGAAAAGTATTCCGCTCTCTGAAAATAAGTATCAGATATCTTCACAGATATCTGAGAAACCGTGTTTATCGACAAAAGTTTTAAAAGACTATTCACCCCCCCCCCCCTAGTCTTTTACTTTGCCGTTATCTGGACCAACACTACCTATCTTGAGTATCTTACTACTGATAAGCTTGATTCTGCTCTTACTCTGTGCTCTGATAGTAATCTGCTAGGAGAGGAAACCTATGAGATAGTATGTTCTCTTGATTGTGCTGAGGAAGTTTTTGAGGGGGAGTCTGTAGATATTTCTGTAGAAGCTGTGAAGGGGGATATGATAGAACCACCGAAACCTTTTCTTAAGGAACTCCCATCCCACCTTAAGTAGACCTTCTTAGGAGAGAACGACACCAAGCCTGTGATAATATCCTCCAATTTGAAAGAAGAGGAGGAAACCTAGTTGATTGCTGTCCTTAGGAGAAATTTTGCAGCCATTGGATGGAGCATAGGTGACATTAAGGGAATTAGTGCCACTAGGTCTACCCACAGCATATCCCTAGAGGAGGGCTCGAAACTTGTGAGACAACCCCAGCGTAGACTCAACCCCGTTCTCCAGGAAGTTGTGAAAAAAAGAAGTTCTTAAACTTCTGGAGCACGATATGATCTATCCAATAGCTAACAGTAAGTGGGTGAGTCCAGTCCATGTGGTGCCTAAGAAATCTGGGTTAACAGTAGAAAAGAACGATAAGGGAGAGTTGGTTCTTGTGCGGATGACTACTGGGTGGCGGATGTGCATAGATTATAGGAGACTTAACGCAGCCACTAGGAAAGATCATTTCCCACTACCCTTTATCGATGAGATGCTTAATAGACTCGCAGGGCGAGATTTATATTGTTTCCTTGATGGTCTTTCAGGTTTCTACCAGATTCCAATAGCTCAGGAGGACCAGGAGAAGACCACTTTCACCTGCCCGTATGGGACCTTCGCATATCGTCGGATGCCTTTCGGATTATGCAACGCTCCAGCTACCTTCCAGAGATGCATGCTTTCAGTCTTCTCAGACATGGTCCAGGACTTTATAGAGGTATTCATGGATGACTTTTCTCTTTTTGGGAACTCTTTTTCTGATTGCCTTGCTAAACTGGAACTTGTGCTTAAACGATGCATAGAATGTAATCTTACCCTTAATTGGAAAAAGAGTAATTTTATGGTTAGAGAGGGGGTAGTTCTGGGTCATGTTGTTTCGAAACGGGGCATCGAGGTTGATAAGGCAAAGCATGTGATTATGAAACTCCCACCCCCTACTTCTGTCAAAGAACTTCAATCCTTTTTGGAGCATGTGGGGTTTCATAAGAGATTTATACAGGATTTTTCAAAAACTGCTAAGTGCCTTAGCAACCTTCTAAGCAAAGAAGTGCCATTTGTTTTTAATGAAAATTGTCTAGAAGCTTTCAATTTTCTCAAACAAAAGCTTGTCTCCGCCCCTATTGTCATGGCCCCTGACTAGTTGATTCCTTTTGAGATCATGTGTGATGCCTCAGATTTTGCTATAGGCGTCGTTCTAGGTCAGAGAGTTGACAAGCATTTTCATGTCATTTACTATGCTAGTAATACCTTGAATGAGGCCTGGGTAAACTACACTACCACTGAAAAAGAGTTCCTAGCCGTCATTTTTGCCCTGGATAAATTTAGGTCTTACTTGAAAGGATTTAAGGTTGTAGTGCACACTGATCATGCTGCTATTCACCATTTGATGGCCAAGAGTGATTCTAAGTCTAGGTTGATTAGATGGGTTATGATGTTACAGGAGTTTGACGTTGAGATAGTTGACAAGTGTGGTAAGAATAATTTGGTAGCTAACCACTTCTCCCGGCTTGACCCTTCTACGATTAGTCCTTCTGCCCCCATACCTGATTACCTCCCTAATGAACATCTTTTTGTAATTGGGGAGGAACCTTGGTTTGCCGATATTGTGAATTTCCTTGCAACAGGTACCTTTGCTTCTAACATGTCTTCGCAGGACAAGAGGAATTTTACAATTCACTACAGGTCCTACTTCTGGGATGACCCCTACCTTTTCAAGGCAGGAAAAGATAGCATAATGAGAAGATGCATCCCAGAGGAAGAAGTCGAGAGCATTCTGAAGTTCTGTCACATAATGCAATGTGGAGGACACTACAGTGGGCGGAAAACAGCTTGAAGGTACTCCAATCAGGATTTTTCCGGCCTTCTATCTTTAAGGATGCCAACAAATTTTGCATTAGTTGTGACCCCTGTTAGCGTAGTGGGAATATTAGCAAGAGGAATGAGATGCCCCCCTACCAGTAATTTGGTTGTTAAACCCTTTGATGTTTGGGGTATAGACTTTATGGGACCTTTTCCCAAAAGTGGGAACTATGAGTATGTCCTGTAGCCGTTGATTATGTTACGAAATGGGTGGAATCAATTCCTACCCAGACTAATAATTCAAAAGTTGTTGTCTCTTTCCTTGCCAAGAATATTCTTTGCAAGTTTGGCACCCCCCGAGTAGTTATCAGCGACGGAGGATCCCACTTCATTAACAGGTCATTTGGTAACTTGCTCAAGAAATATGGAGTGAACCACCGCGTTGCCACTGTCTACCACTCGCAAACTTCTGGGAAGGTCGAAGTGAGCAATCGGCATATCAAAAGCATCCTGGAGAGAGTGGTGAAGCCGAACAGGAAGGATTGGGCTGATAAACTAACTGATGCTTAATTTATGGGCATACCGCACCAGTTTCAAAACAGTGATTGGCACTACCCCCTTCAAGTTGGTGTATGGGAAAGCTTGTCAGTTACCTGTGGAGCTGGAACACAAAGCTGTCTGGGCAATTCGCACTCTCAATTTCGATATGGAGAAAGCTGGCAAGGAGCGACTTCTCCAAATTTCTGAGCTGGAAGAACTCTGGAATGACGCTTTCGAGAATGCGCGGATATACAAGGCCAAGACCAAGGAGTACCACGACAAAGGTCGTTTATAATTGAATGCCGAAAAGTAAACATTTTAATCTCAGACAGAATAATTGAATTGCAGTAAACCCTAAATTGCTTTGTTGTAAATCAATAATGGATAGGCGTAAAGGATCCCCAACCTCCCTCTGCTATGCTACTCCCAACTACTTAGAATCAAACAACGTACTTGTCGTCTACAGGTACAAAGAAACATGCCAACAAGATCAAGTCGTAGTTAATCCAGACACCCTTACTAAAACCAACAATGTGTTTTGTCACTCAACACACTATCTCACCACGTTTTCAGACAAATCACACAGGATAATAAATTATCCGTTACCAAGTCGTATTAGTAAGGATTTCCTACATAAAGAGTCGGACGAATAAAGAACAAGCACGAATTACGTTTTAATACTAATTCATTAATATATCATAGTATATATTGAAGTAGCAAAAGCAGAGTTACGGCGGTTCGCCTTTACAAAAGGAAATTAGCTACTCATAGTAACAAAGAACAGTAATCGAAATCTAAGAAGAAAGGAAGAAGAAGCTTAGTCTCTGATGTTCTTGATCTCTTTGTGCTGCTGCTTCTAGGGTTTCCTCCTTCTGGGTGCCTGACGGCCAGCAGGTTGGGGTTTCACTTCCCCGAGGACTGGTTCTCTCTCAAGGAGTGTTGCTTTGTGATCTATGTGGAATCTGAGACCCCTGAGGTCTTATTTATAAGTGGAATTTCGACCTCCAAACCCCCATTCTTCAATAAGGAAGGTTTAGGAAGGCGGGCCTCAGCCTGACAGGCTAACAGGGCAGACAAAGAAGAGCCCAGAAGGTCCACTGCGTCCGCCTTGTGGACTCCATCATCGATTCCTGCAGATTCGATTGTTCTTCAATTTCGGGCTTCATAACTTCGTTTCCTCGGAAAATGGTCTCCTACAAAGTTGTTCCTCCTTCTATTATTATCTTCGCATCGATTGGTCGCATGACATGTTATGCCTCCTCGAACTCCGTGCAACAGTCAACCCGGTGAATTTGCTTCCTTATTCCCGATTTGGCACAATTATGCTGTCTTGGTGCCTGAAATCGTGCAAATCCTCAAAATCGCAATCATGACCTACATACAACACACAAAGTTGGTAATTGACAATAAAACGACACAAATATTGCATTTAGGGCAAAAAATGAGGGTCTAAAAGTATGCTATATCGCACATTTCATTGTCACATCACACATCATCAGCACCTATCTTAAAAAGGTTCGGATCATCCCATTATACTTGCATCACCTGCATATCTAAAAATGTATTTTTTAATTAGTTTTGCCTGCGATATTTGTAATTAAATATGTTGTCTTTATCAGATCTCTCCAAGAGTCATGATTTCACAAAAGATGCTCAAGCGCACATAATCATATCTACAGTAAAAACTCCATAGATGAATACTCTATAAAGGAATAAACTCCTTATAGTAATAAAAAATTCCGGTCCCAACTTGGGATCAGTTATAAATAAGAATAAACTCCACATTGTAATATTTCACAACTTTAAAAAAAAAAAATATATATATATATATATATATATATATATATATACGTATATATATATATATATATATGTATATATATATATATATATATATACGTACATATATATATATACGTATATATACGTATATATATATATATATATATATATATACGTATATATATATATATATACGTGTATATATATATATATATATATACGTATATATACGTATATATAAATATATATATATATATATATATATATATATATATATATATATATATATATATATATATATATATATATATATATATATATATATATATATATATATATATATATATATATATATATATATATATATATATATATATATATATATATATATATATATATATATATATATATATATATATATATATATATATATATATATATATTTAAGTATATATTTTAGCTGTAATTAGTAGTTGATCGATGTGTGAACGTTTTTGTTGCACTAAAACATCTCTAACTTGTCAAGTAGGTTCAAGTTTATTGACATGAAACTTACTTTCTGAATTATGTGCTATCGTCTTTGAATTATCCCCTCCACTTCTTGTCTAATTGATGTGATGATTTCGTCATATGTTAAAACATCCACAATTTGTTATCACCCTCTGGTTCTTGTCTAATAGATATTTTTACTTATTTGTTAATATTTTATATATTTTTATTATATATATATATATATATATATATATATATATATATATATATATATATATATATATATATATATATATATATATATATATATATATATAATAAAAATTTATTATACAAGTTAGTGATTTTATACAAGATATATAACATTTAAATTATGCATGTGATTTTTATTTAGAAAAAAAAAAATTTTGATACGAGACTTTAATTAAGAATAAACTTGCTGTAGGAATATTTTTTTTCGATCCTGACAATATGATTATATAGAATTTTTACTGTATATGTAATTTTGACTTTAAAACTAAATTCTATTGTTTGTACTTATTTTAATTACGAAAATTTATTTGTTCTCCAAAACTCAAATTCGAGTTATTTAAATTGTCCAATACTAAAAGTCATAGTTGATTGAACTTGAGTGGCTCCTTAAACTTTCCCTTTATTAGCCAATGAATATCGAGTGTTACTCATATGATGAAAAATAGTATATTACAAAATAAAACTTGTAATTAAGAATGTGGCTACGTTTTTCATAAAAAAATGTGTGTGTTTGATATTCAGATCGTGGGTTTACAATGATTATGGACTGTTGAAAATTTTATGTAAATGGAGTGCTACAGTACTCCGAAAATTTACAGAGAATTGGTCTCTCAATAAGTTTGTTATTGATGGACTTTTTGAGACTTAGTCCCTTAATTGGTTTATTTAGGTGTAAATTAAAAATGTGTTTTATAGTTTTATAAAATATAGGTTTACTTTTAGTATCAAAGATAGATTTAATTTAGGCATCGATATGCTAAAGAATTAAATGAAAGAATAAGCGTCACCCTGAGGAGTCGATGTGTGGGCGCAAAAAAGAGCTGGAGGAATACAGTCAGCTTTTATTTTTTTCCTAGCCAATCAGAACATTTCATTTGGCCAACACTAATAAATTTCGACCAATCAGAATCAAGGATTTTGCAAGGTCAGCATATTACATGGCTTCACCACAAGGCTTGAAAATGTCTTCTTTTTATATAGATATAGAATAATACATATTATGGAATGATCTACTTAAACATATTTGAAGATTTCTGGTCAGTGAAAACGTTGGCATTTTTTAGGTAAACTAAATGATTGCAATTTAGAAAATGGCTGGCAGTTGCGGAATTGAGGGGAATAGTATAAAGATAGATTTCTTTCCTTGAATATAATTATTTTGGTTTTTTTAGTCAAATAAATACAAAAAAATTGAAAGATATTCTAAGATTGATTCTTGGCTTCAGGCTCTGTTCTCTTCAACTGCAGTTTTCTAAACTGAACTAAACTGAATTGTAGTATAAAATATAACTAAGCAGAACTGAACTGAACTGAACTAAATGAGTTTCCAGTTGAAGAGAACAGAGCCTAAGTCGTATACAAAATGGATGGAATAAAAACTGAGCTTTATATAATAGATCAATAAAAATAAGGGCAAATTACATCCACACCCCCTCTTAGATTTTCTTATTACAGATGTATACCCTTTAGTCAAAGAATAACATGTAAGTCCAGATCGATAAAAATCAATTACATCTAAGTCCAAGGATTTGACTTTTGGCGAATTAAATCTAGGAAAAACCTTTTTTGCCCTTGTTCAATTATCAGCTTTTGCAAATAGCCAAACAATGTATTTACAACTTAAGTCCTTGAACAACACAGAATTTTCAAAAGGCAAACCCTTCAATTTTCTGGTTTTCAGAATATCACCCTTCAACTTTCTACAAGTTCAATTCAATCCCTATAACGTTTTCAATTTTGCAATTAGGTCTGTCAAATTCTCAATTGTAAGCGTTTTTAGTTTCCATAACTTTCATTTGAGTCCCTGCAACAATGAACCACCGGAAACTTAACCAAGATCCAATCAGACGAATTTGACAGAAATCTAGGTTCCTAGCCAAACGAATTCAACCTAAATCTGAATTTTATGTTCAAAAGTCTAGCAATGGAAGCTCGGAGAAGAAGAGACAGATCGGAGAAGAAGACAGAGAAGAAGAACGGAGAAGATCCATATATTAATATATATTAATGAAACCAGAGATCCTTCGTTTCTACAGCATTAACAAACAAACACAAGACGGAGTTTACTTCAGAGATCCAAGTATGAAACTCTAGTCAACCATGGTGCCTGGTGATCCGTTCGATGCAGAATCTCTTCGGAAAGCAGAGGCCAAGCTTTTCATCGATATGATGCAGTGCCATTGCGGTCGTAAGCGCCATTGCGGTGGTTCGACTTCCGATTTCAAATTACTTCTCAAAAAGGCCAACAACCTGAATATTGATGATCAGAAGAAGATGGAGAAGAAGATCGGAGAAGAACAGATAGATCGAAGAAGAAGAACGGAGAAGAAGAGAAAAATCGGAGAAGATCGGAGATGAAGAGACAGATTGGAGAAGAAGAAGAGACAGATCGGAGAGAAAAATAGAGAAGATCGGAGAAGAAGAGACAGAAAAGAAGAAACGAATGGGACTTTGATCAATTTTCTGAAAATTGGATAAGGGCCTGATTGGTTTTGACATAAGTTACTGTAGCAGCTTATTTGGTCAACGGATTTTCAGCTTAAAGGACCTAGATGTAATTGTTTAACTAACGGGTATCCATCTGTGAGAAAGGGCATCTAACATGAGTATATGTAATTGATCCTAAAAATAAACACAGATTGAAACGTAGGTTTATAAGCAAAATTAGAATGCACGATACGCGCTGTGTTATGCGATTTTTAGAACATAAATGATTGATTACACTGATCATGTACTCTAAAACCGTAAATTAATAACAAAAAGCAAATCATTCAGAGCAACATCAATCAGAACAAACCCTAAATTAATAACCAAAAGAAAATCATCTAGAAATCAAAATTTGTTTTTCAGCCGTCATTTATTAGGGCCGGATCTGGGCATGTACGAGGAGGACCTCCGCACATGGTCCAAAATATTTGGGCCCATTATCTGTATACAAATAATGAACTTTTAAAAAAGTTTGTAAATTATTTAATTCAAAATGTATTATTCACCCTTTAAATTTTTATGTTTTAGTTTGTTTCTATAGAATTTCATTAGTTTCTATGTGATGATTTATAAAGGTTGAAAAAACGATCCTTCTGTTCTAGTGAAACAAATTATTCAAAATCGTTTCACATTTAATTTCACAGATTATAAATACACTTAAACCATCCATAGACGAAACATTAGTTTTTTACTTGAAATACATATATTTGAAAACGATTATCAATATATTTAAATTATTCATATTTATTTAAGGCGAAATAATAGTTTTTCACTCAAGACACAAATATTTGAAAACGATTTTATCACTTCGTTTTTAAATATTTTTTATGTGAAGATGTAACTTCTTGAATTTTAAGAGTCAATATTCACTACAAGAAAAATCAGGTTTAGGGACGGATTTATCCGTCCCTAAACCCTTGCCGATTCGTCCCTAATCCGTTAGGGACGGATTAGGGACGGATAGGGACGCCCGTCCTTAAAACGGGCGTCTCTAATCGCTTAGGACGGATATATTATCCGTCCCTAACGAAGGCAGTTTTATCCGTCCTAATGGTCAACACCATTAGAGGCGGATAATATCCGTCTCTAATGGTCATGACCATTAGACGGATAAATCAAATCCCTAATCGTCTCTAAGGTTAGGACGGATAAATCAAATCTAATCAGCAGGATGGTTTAGGACGGATTTATCCGTCCTAAACCTATTTTTTAATTTTTATTTTTATTTTATGTTTTTTACATTTCACATTTTACAATGTAGTCGTAGATAATATACCCGAAAGTGATAAAATTGCATTAATTAAAATAGAGATTCGATAAAATATCCGAACAAAAGACTAAATATCCGAATAAAATAAATAGTGTGAAAAGTATGTATCTATAACAACGTAAGTAAATGAGCATCTAAGAACCTGGAGTAGGCGGTGGTTGTTGGTTCGCGTGAACATCTGTTGTGTCATCTCATCCATCCGACGAGTGATATGAGCTTCTTGCTCTAGAAGTTGATCGATCGTTTGCTTGAGAGGATTCATCACTCATTCACTGCGCTTGAGTGTAGAAATTTTCATGTGATGAGGTTGTCTTTGCGACACGGAGAAGCTACCGGGTGTCAATGATGAAGGACCCAAGCCGAGCCCATACACTCGACCCTTAGCGTCCATCGGATTAACTTGGAAGAATATTTGGTCCCGCTCTCGGTGTGAGTTCATGACCATCGATCATCCTCTCCTCCATAATCCGCTCCACCTCGTCTACAATAGTGTAGTGCATACGAAATGAGATACGATTTTAGGAAGATACGCCGAGCCATAATATACACAAATATAAATGTGAACCTTAACAAAGAAACATACCCCAATTTGCTCGGCCTAGGATCACCACATGCCATTCTTCATTTTTGCCTTCTTGAAGTGGTGAAGAAGCGAGTGGGCTCCCCGGCATGGAGCTGAAGAACATGCAAACAAGTAGAAAGTTGTTAGAAATGAAAGCAAAAAACATAAGTACAAATCATATTGCAAGTCAGAAATAACATATATACTAACCGACATCGGCGATGCAGAACAACGACCCGACCCATAATGATGCCTGGAGGTGCCTGTACCATCTCGCGCCTCAGTCAACCGGTTCGCTCTGTTCTTCTCCGCCATGTCCATGACCAAAGGATCTCTCCATTACTCCTGCCAACGTGCCCACTCATCATCCCCATCCATCATGCTTTACCGGAGGCTTTCATGTTGCAAACCATCCTCTTATAACACTCGACCCAGTCTAAAAGCCACAGGTTGGGGAATGAGGGCATTAGAATGAAGTAGTACTTCTACAACATTTCCATAAGTAGCAAGCCCAAATAGATTAATGAAAGCTGGAATTTAAAGTAAACACAAGTACAGTGGCTAACATACCACGAAATCAGCACAACAAGTTCAGTAATGGTGACTAACATATCACCCAATCATGGCTAACATACCACGAAATCAAAAGCGAAAGAAAAACGTTGACTAACATATCACTCAATTACGATGGCTAACATACCACTCAAATTGTCCTAAAATTTACTAACACAATGGTGACTAACATATCACCCAAGTATGGCTAACATACCACGAAATCAAGACAACAAGTTCAAATGGTGGTGACTAACATATCACCCAAATCACGTGGCTAACATACCACTCAATTTTTCATAAAATTTACTAACACAATGGTGACTAACATATCACCCAAGTACAGTGGCTAACATACCACGAAATCAGCACAACAAGTTCAGTAATGGTGACTAACATATCACCCAAGTACAGTGGCTAACATACCACTCAAATTGTCCTAAAATTTACTAACACAATGGTGACTAACATATCACCCAAATGCATGGCTAACATACCACGAAATCGGACAACAAGTCAAAGAACATGGATAAAGCTTTGTAACATTTAAGCTTATCCGCATCTCATCAAAATAATGATGCTTCATCCTCTCGGAGCGTAGACCACTTCTCCCTCCTTCACCCGGCTTCTCCTTCAAGTCTTATAATCTTACCAAGATTTTCGGAGGCACCCGGTGGCCAAAGCCTGTTACAAATGAGATAGACATGAAACAACCTTTATTAGTATATTCATGTAACATTTAGTAATTATCTGAAGTTATGTTCTACAAATGCATAATACTTATTTCTTCCCGTTCGGGAACAAAACCGCTTCCCATTCCAACTAGCACTGGTGTCGAGCGGTGTAGGGACACCGTCGGAGGATAAGTCGGCAAACATGGGTGGCGTCCCCACGCTCGAACGGTGGGAGTCTCGGCACTGTGTTGTGAACTCCGCCAATGTCATAGCCCAGAAGGGCTACCCGCATCAAGACCACTACTAGTACCACTAATGGCGGTGGGCGGTATGTGGACCTCCTATGTCTCGGCATCTGCAAATTCATACAACAAGTGTTAGTAAGAAAGACGAGATGAATTGGCAGGTAAAACATATATAATAGACACTTAATAAAGCATATATAACAAGTTGTAGTAACAAGTTGTAATCAAGAACCACCAGTATACACATACCCTCGTCCTCCTCGCCCGTGGTTAAGTCTACATATTGGTCTTCATGCAGCTCAATGTACTCATCAGGAGCATGTACAACATTTCTCATTTTCATCAACAACCTCTTCTTGGTACGAGTTGGTAATTGAGTCGTCCTTCTTAACGTACTCTACTCTGGAGCGGGCCCGTATATGTATCGCAGCCAACCAGTCTGCCTTGTCACGTTTCAGGCTTGGATATTCAATGAATACCACTTGGCGTGCTTGAGTAGCCAAGATAAACGGTTCGTACTTACGGTACCTCCTCCTATGGTTAATGTCAACCATCTCATACATTCGTGCTTCCTCGTACCGGTGAGTAGGATCATACCATCAACATCAAGCGAAGGTTCTTTTCAAAGGCAAACCGAATATTCAAGCCGCACGATTCGCTTCAACTTTCCGTAGAAATCATACAAATCAGATAAATCTTGCCCACTAACACACACCCCTGAATTGCTTGTGGCCTTGCTCGTGTTAGATTCAACCGTGTCGAACCTAAGACCATTGACTATGTACGATGAGAATGTGGAAACCTTTCTATTTGGTCCCTCCGCTAGAGCTACTAAGTAAGGAGATGTGATGTTGTTGATAGGATCTCAGACATACTCCTTGAACCAAGGTGGGAATTCTGTTTCCAATTTCGCTTTAAGTTGTGACTCAATCTCATCATCTGTCAATATTGGATTCTTCTCCAGACAACGCTCTTTGAACTCCCTGTGGACACGATTGGTATGCATGATTAGTTAACTAGTAGTTAGATATTCAAATTCATGAAGCCCCTAGTAAGAAAGCTACTCACCCAGCAAATTTCACCATAAATTCATCAACTTCAGTACAGTTCGAGAGAACATAATACTGGGCTGCCAACATTTCACTATCATTCAGCCATGATGTATTTTTCTTCCCCAAGTGTCTCCCTGAGACCCTAAAAACAGAAATAGCATCATCATCATCCTCTTGAACTTCAAATGTGTCTGCGTTTCGAGACGGCCTAGATGCCTTTGTGGGAACGTGGTCTCCAAAGTAATAGGAGCAGAAGGTTGCAGCTTCCTCTCGCACGTATGCATTGGCCATCGATCCCTCAGGCCTACCTTTGTTGCTGACATACCTCTTCAATTTTCCCAAGTACCTGCAATGCATATACTTTTGGGTAATATAATGTGACTTTGGAAAATTCAGACATTTGAATTGAATGATTGTGTTCATATATTACACACCTCTCGAATGGATACATCCATCGATATTGAACCGGTCCAGCAAGCCTCGCTTCGTGTGGGAGGTGAACCGGCAAGTGTTCCATAGAATCAAAGAAGCTCGGTGGGAAGATACGCTCGAGCTTGCACAGAATCAATGGTATGTTGCTTTCAAGGTTTGCTAACACTTGATCATCAACCACCCTTGCGCATAAATTCTTGAAAAATAAGCTCAGCTCAGTGAGAGCCATCCATACAGGTTTAGGTAGCAGTTCTCGAAATGCAACCGGGAGAAGCCGCTCCATAAACACATGACAATCGTGGCTCTTCATTCCATACATCTTCGTCTTCTTCAAATCCACACATCGGCCCAACTTTGAGGCATAATTGTCGGGAAACTTCAATCCCCTAACCCAATCAAACAGCTTGTTCCTAGATTCAGTATCAATCGTGTAACATGCCTTGGGCCACTGCCCCTTCTCATTCCGCGTTGTCAACTCAGGCCTTTTACACCATGTATCCAACTCGGCTCTAGATTTAACGTTATCCTTTGTCTTTCCGGGAATGTTACAAATCGTGTTGAAGCAGTTCTCGAACACATTCTTCTCAATGTGCATGAAATCCAACATGTGACGTATAAGAAGACTGCTCCAATAAGGCAAGTCCCAGAAGATGCTTCTCTTCTTCCATCCACATTTGTTCTCAATTTTCTTGTTATGCTTCTCCCACCCAAGTTCAGTCACTTTCATAAGACCCAGCCTATCAATCTCCGCAAGTATCTGTGCACCAGTAAGTTGTCTCGGAGGGCCTTTAATCTCTACTTTGTTTTTCAAGAATTGAGTCTTGTTCTTCCTAAACGGATGGTTCCTTGGTAGAAACCTACGATGACAGTCAAACCAAGATTCTTTCCCGCTCTCCTTCAGTCTGAATGCATCAGTGTCCTCCAAACAATGTGGACAAGCATGAAAACCCGTAGTCTTCCTTCCAGATAGCATTGAATAAGCAGGAAAATCACTCACGGTCCACAATAGTGCTGCTCTCAAGGTAAAGTTCTTCTTCGTTGACACATCATATGCAGTGATACCATTTTCCCACAACTCAATCAGCTCCTTAATTAAGGGCTGCAAGAACACATCCGACACATCTGGATCGGTGGCCCGCACCAACGCGATCGAGAACATGAACGGTTCCTTCATGCACTCACCGAAGCGGGTTATGCGGTGTCGGCATGATCGCCAACAAGAGTACTTCCGGTCACTTCAAGCGGGTTAAAACCATCCGCATAAAGCCCCAAACGTACATTTCTAGATTCGGCCGCAAACTCGGATATGTCTTGTCGAACTCTTTCCATGCCGGTGAGAGTCGATGGGTGCTCCATTATACCCATTGCATCCGCCTCCTTACTCTCTCCTTGTGCACGCATTTTATCGGACAAGCACTTGAAGCGTCTGACCTCTTCAAGCGTGGTGCTAGAGGAAGTACCACATTTTCTTATGTGGGAGATTTTCTTCCGGCGTTTCTTTGAAGCCCCTCCTTGTAACGCTTATAGCGGTCCTTACCACAAAACTTGCACTTCATGAGATCTACATCCTCCCCAATAGATCATGCATATCCGGACAACGTCTATGGTTACCATAGCAACCCCAACCCGCATCTTTTCTTCTTGGTAAAGTTGGTGGGTACTAGGTTTAGTTCAGGCAACACTACGATAACAATTATGCGTAGTTATTGAAGCTCACTTCAGATTGGCCAACCTCGGCCTTACAACTCATTAGCCGAGACAACAAAGACAACTCAGTGTGCTTCTGACACCCCAGCCAAATTGGCTTCTTTGAAGATTCCAACAAGTCACAGAACACCTGATCCTCGGAATTCGGTGGCTCCTCCACATCCCGATCGGTGTCCATGAACTCTGGACCCGCAACATCATACACCATTTGCTCAATCCTCTCATGATCAGGATTAGCATCAGATGTGGACGTATTTTGAGTACTACCCATCACATTTTGCTTTCTTCTTTTACGCTTAGGAATACTCCCATAGTCCATGAACGGTATTGATTCCTCACCATGATAACACCATACCTCATACTCACTACAGACCCTTACGTTTCAAGTGCTCGACTACCGTTCTAGGAGGCAAAATTGTCTATTCCTACATTTGTTCGCATTGCAAGGGCACTTCATCATCCCCGACTCAAACAAGTAGTGCAAAAGCAATGAAGGCTTCAACCCCTTCCACAAAACTAGATTGAATTCTGCCATTAACAGTGCGACGGTACATCCATGGACGATCGGGATTCATAATTCAACAATTAACCTGCGTCTCAATTTATTAGATTTATAACATTTATACAATTACGTATTTAGTTTCATTACAATTACAATTACATTTTTAATTATGATACGGTAACAATTGGTAATAAATTACATGCATTTTACTATTACAATTCAATCCCACTGGTAGTTATAACATTTATACCATTACGTATTTAGTTTCATTACAATTACAATTACATTTTTAATTATGATACGGTAACAATTGGTAATGAATTACATGCATTTTACGATTACAATTCAATTTTCTAGTAGTTAAACTTCCATATATCTATTAACATTACAAATTGTAGATGAAAATATTATTGATTGTTTTTATGTTAATACTCCAAAATTATATTAAAATCACCAAAATCACCAAATTGTCTCCAAACACACAATTAAATCTTCATAATCCTAAATGCATTATCTGAAAATAGCTAAGTAAATACCTACACAATTACAATAATAGTAACATCATACTAGCAATCCAATTTCACAATAAATATATCAATTTCACACCTCAAAGCTAACCCAATACGTAATATAAGCTAAATTATCTACTACATACTTCCTATAACAATCCAATTGATCAAACTAGTCAAAATTCATAAAATTCCCAAATTTTAAAAAGTAAGGGTTTTAGCCAAAATACCTTCAATTTCGGAAAAAATAGCGGATGAAAGTTGAAATTGATGCACAATCCGAGCTCCTGGTCCGAGCTTGAAACGAGACCAAGATTGGGAATCGTCGAGATTTGGCGGAAAATGTTTGGGGCAATTGGGGAAGAAAGGAAGAAAGAAGAAGAAAGAAATAAGATGAAACTGCCCGTGTTCTGTTATGTACACTTGACTTTTAGGGACGGATATTTATCCGTCCCTAAGCCGTCTCTACAATTAGGGACGGATATCTATCCGTCCCTAAAAAAATTTTTTTTTTTTTTTTTCCAGGTCAACTGTTTTAGGGACGGATAAAAAATCCGTCCCTAAAACAGGGACGGATTAGGGACGGATTACATAATCCGTCCCTAATTAAGCACGGATTAGGGACGGATTACAATTAAGGACGGATTAGGGACGGCTTAGGGACGGATAGGCCTATCCGTCCCTAATCCGTCCCTAAACTCGCCGATTCGTCCCTAAATTAGGGACGGATATTATCCGTCCCTAATTTCCGTCCCTAAAACCGACTTTTCTTGTAGTGATTAAAATTTGCACAGAGCCCCTAAAACCTTGAGTCGGCCCTGTCATTTATAATTCTTGATAATAAATGTCGTCATCTAGTTGAAATCTCAAGCATCAACATTAATATTCAGCAGTTTGTCAATGTCGATTAATTTGTTCTCCTGAACAATATCGGAACCATAATCACCATTCTCCATTGAACAATTCAGCAGTTCATCACGAAATGCCAGCAACTTCAAGTATTCAACACCACTTGAATTTGAATCATGATCAACAACACCATTCAATATTTGATACTCCATCTCCTAAATATGATCAACATGTTGAACCAACAAATCCTTTGCGAAATCTTGCAGTTCAAACAAATCCATCCCTTCAAACGTGAAGTCCCACCAGCAGTACTAACCCCACTCTCGTATCGGTGCAAAACCGATTCGAACTCAGGAGTACCAAACGTGAAGAATTTATCAGAAGGAGACTGGACCAAGATACCGATGTGAGCACCACCTGTAACAACACCAAGTTCGCCATGGAAAACCGAGTCGAACTTAGGAGTACCAAACATAAAGTGTTTATCAGAAGGAGAGTGAACCAAGATACGTGATGTGAGCACTGTAACAACACCCAGTTTGCCATGCCATTTCCATCTCCAAGCTTCACAACAAGCAAGCCCATAAGACATTTGTTCCAACCCAAAACTTCCTTGATCTACAAGCCTCGACAAGAATAATCTTGACATACATTGGACCAAGCCACAATATTCTTTCTTCCAAACTCTGAACCTGACCACAAATATCTTCTGCAAATAGCCTCAGTTTGCCTAATCACTCCAATAGGAATAGGAAAAATCCCACACCAGAACCTTTGAATACTCTGTAAAACTGATTTCACTAACACCAGCCTCCCAGCATAACTTCTGTTTTTTGCACACCAACCTTGAATCTGGGAAATCATTTTTCTGATAAAACTATCATACTCATGAATCTACACTTTCCTGATAAAACTATCATACTCATGATGTAAATCTTTATATATAATTTAATTGTACATTTTATTTTTATGGTAAGTACCAAGAAGTGACATTAATTGCGTAATAAAAATTCATTTGTTACTGTTAAAATGTGTTTACAATTTAGATCCGCTTCTTCCCGCACTATATAACTCGGCTCATCTGTTTCCTTATTGATAATCTACTAGGAGAATGACGAAAGACAGTACTAAGAAAGTTCTGGGTCAACGGAAAATCAACATCAAAAGGATTGAGAACAAGAGTAGCCTACAAGTTACGAACTCAGTGCCAAACTGGTCTGTTCAAGAAGGCATGGTGAACTGGGTGTTGTTACAGGTGGTGCTCACATCGGTATCTTGGTTCAGTCTCCTTCTGATAAACTCTTCACGTTTGGTACTCCTGAGTTCGATTCGGTTTTCCACCCCTGGTAAATAAAATGACCCTCTAATAAAGAGTAACTCTCCTGAGAGATGTCTCTTGATAATTTATCTAGACACGTACCTATATTATTAAGAAAATCATCGATGTTATTAATTAAAAAAGCTATGGTCTCAACATTGTTGTTTTTCCATATTACAACAAGACTTATTTGATTTTATTGATAACATAAGTCATCTTTAACCCGTCTTCTATGAGACTTTAATGAGACTTTGTGCTAATAGAAGGTTCCATGATAATTTTGACAAAAAATATTTTTAACAGTTACATGTTAACTGAAATTTTGACCGAAACAATTAATATTTTTTTTTTTTTTTTTTGAGAAACCTGAATTCATTCAATATATGAAGTATCAGTACAGAAACAACCAGCCTAAGAGGGCAAGTGTGAAGTCCCATCTAAATCACTAACAGCCTTTCTAGACAACTCATGAGCCAATACATTTGCTGTTCTAAAAATATGAGTGAAAGAAACATACTGAAAAGAAGAATTAAAAGCTTTGATGGCATCCACGAATTGCCCTGCAGCAGTTAAACATACGGATTCCGAATTAATAGCTTTAACAACCATAAGGCAGTCACTTTCCACCGTGATGTCCGACCATCCATAAATCAATGCCAATTATTTCTGAAAAATGCTTTGAGCTTACATGGAAGCTCTGTTATGTAAGAGAGCTTCAAAAGCTCCAATGTGAAGCTTGGTCAGCTCCTCCAACGACGTAGTGATTTATGGGGTGTAAATGATTCTACGTTTTGGCCATATCTACGTAAGCAACAAGTCATTCTAAGTTTAAAACACTTCATACAGATATCAACGGGTCCAATTAATCTAAATAAAGTAATACAAAATGCATTTCCTCATAATAATACTCCTTCCATCCGCCCCGAATACAACTCCACACATTCCATTGAATGTGAGATGTCTAAATTTCAACTCTTCATCCATTTATTTACTATATCTCATAGTTTATTCACTATATCTTCTACTTTACTTTCTTATCACCTTTCCAATTTTATTCACGTTTTTTTAAAACCTGTGTCCGTCACACCGGGTAACTGAATCTGGAACGGAGGGAGTATAAACTAGTAAGTTAATGCTTCCTCTCTGTCCTGTCCAATATTTCACATTTGATTTTTGATAAAGAAAAGGAAAAGACGGAAGAAAATAAGTACTTCCTCCGTTCCAGACCAAATGTCCCATTTTGACTTTTTGCAGTGAACATTTTTCAACTTTGACTACGATTTAATCTTAAACCGTAAATGTTCAATTAAATTATTTGATGTAAATATTTTTTTTTTTTGGCAAAAAGTTGAAAAATATTGAAGCCCAAAGGAAAGTACAAATTTCAAGGGGCATACCCTAGGAAAATATATAAAGATTCACACCCAATCCAAACATAAACTCAGCACCAAACAACCAAAACTCGGCACTTGGATTTGTAATCAATCTCCTAGGCTAAGCCTACTCAATGTTACAATCCAACTGAATCAAAACAAGCTAAACTCACTAGGGAGATACAAAAGACACCGTCTAAGTATCAACCATCATAGCAAAGTGCAGGAAAATCCTCTGCCACCCTGGGGAACTTGCGAACAAATTCCAAACTTGACTCCAGGAAACCTGTGATCAAGCTGCAATAGACCCACATAGTCAAATTTACTATCCCAGGCATGTTAGCTGTTTTGTGCCTCTTTCCAGGCTTCAAAAATCTGTTCAAACCACCGCAAACCCAAAAAGTCAGCAAAGTCGCAGGTCACCAACAAAACTCACAGCAGAAATCCTGAAAATAACCACACTCCACATACCAAACAATCAAAAGTTCAAGACACTAAAATTCTATTCAATCTGTACTCTATAGTTCTAACAAATCTATTAAACGGTTGTTTACACTTAACATGAAGAAGTAAAGAAAACTCAGTACTTACCTCTTTACAAACCTGATCAAAGTTAACTTGTTTCTGATCAAAGCACATCCTATTTCTAGCTCGCCAAATATGATCCAGAACGCAACCAAACAGAGCCATCCTTATTCTAAAAACTACTGAATTCTGCCGGGAAGCCTCAGCAAACACACTGGTCCACTGTTCAAGTGTATTACACTGCAACCTGATGCCCACCACCTTCATAAACACCTGCATAATACTAGCTAGAACAGCACAACTACAAAACAAGTGTCATGAGTTTCAGGCTCAAGATTACAAAACACACACACAAATTACAATCCAATAAACCAAACTTGAATAATCTATCCCTAGTAGGTAATCTCCTCCACATGATCAACCAATGTATAAAAGAAGTTCTAGGTAAAGAAAATTTATTCCAAACCTGACCAGCCCAATGAACAAGAGACCTAGCTGGGACAAACTCACCATACAACTGTTGTACCACCAAAGAAGATTTCATGCCTCTGAACTGAGTTTGAATATCAGGAAATAAAATGCCGATTGCATCCCTAATCTTCAACAAATACTTCCACCAAGGAGAATCCCAATCTTACTCTGCACCTCCCAAATAGAGTGTTCCTGCAATTTATATTTTCCAACTCAATCAGTCCAAACAGTAGAACTATTGTTAGAAGTCTTAACCACAACTGGGAGCATACTAAATTCTTTTATTTCAATCAATGTATGCCAAATATCACTCTTATCACCAGTTTCTGGAGTTTCAGAAGTATCAAGCTAGCATTATGGAATCTCAAGTTGCTAATGCAGCTTATACAGTGGCTACTGCTATAGCTTCAACATCTGTTTCACCTACTACAAGTATATCAGGTAAATCAAGGAAGTTTTATTGTTTAAATGTGAATAGCAGAACTAAAATCACATATAGTTGGATTTTAGATACTGGTGCATCTGATCACATGATTTGTGATAAAAGTTTGTATAGTTCTATGCCTTCTACTGTAGATATTAGTATTAATTTACCCACTGGTGATCAAACTAAAGCAACATTTATTGGATCTGTCAAATTATTGGATAATTTGCATCTTGAAAATGTTTTATATGCTCGAGCTTTTGGACTTAATCTTTTATCTATATCAAGTCTTACTAAAAATGGCAGACTGGCTGCTATATTCTTATCAAATAGATGTTTTTTTACATGATATGATCCAAAACAAGCCGATTACTTGTGCTGAAGTTAAAATTGGGCTTTATCATCTTAAAGATTCACTGAATGAAGTCAGAGTTGATCAACCAGTTGGGCAAATAAATGTTGCTGTTAAACATGTTTTAAGTGATATATGGCATGCTAGATTACGCCATGTACCTTACTCTAAGCTTTGCCCTTTGCAAATTCCTGGTGTTTCTCATTGTAAAACTACTGTTTGTGACATTTGTCACTTTGCAAGGCAAAAGAGATTACCATTTCCAGATAGCACAATTGTACTTCTCATGCTTTTGAAATAATAAATGTTGACATTTGGGGCCCTTTCAGTTTTATTTCACATGATAATTTCAGATATTTTCTCACTATTGTTGATGATTTTATAAGGTGTACCTGGATTTTCATGATGAATTAGAAGTTTGAGGCAAGACAATATATTAAAGATTTATGTTTAATGGTTAAAACTCAATTTAATTGTGTTGTTAAGTATGTCAGATCAGATAATGGTCAGGAATTTTTATTCTCTTATTTCTACAAAGCAAATGGCATTATTCATCAGAGGAGTTGTGTGGCAACACCTCAGCAAAATAGTGTTGTAGAAAGAAAACACCAACACATTTTACAGGTGGCAATATCTCTTCTCTTTTCTTCTCATTTGCCATTATGTTTCTGGTCTGATAGTGATCAATGTGCAGTGCATTTAATCAATTGATTACCTTATGCAAACCTGAAAGGTAAATCCCTTTTGAAATGCTCTATAATGTTAAGGTCAATTATGATTATATGCGCACTTTTGGATCTCTTTGTTATGCAAGTACTTTACATACTCATAGACATAAATTTGCTCAGAGAGCTGTGAAGTGTGTTTTTCTGGGATATCCTCTTGGTGTTATGACATTGACACACAACAGGTTATTATATCAAGAGCTGTTATTTTTGAGGAACATGTGTTTCCTTATCAAGCTATTTTTTATCATAAATCTTCTACACAGGTAGATCAATTTTCTCATTATTTTGATACACCTGTTCTTACACCTGTTGTTACTCATCCTCCTGTTTCATGCACATATACTTGTGGTTGATACAAATGCAGGTTCTAGTATGTCAATTTTATCAGATGACAATCACTGAGTCAATTATCTCAGATATCTCTTCCTCGCCTGATTTACATACTTTTGATAATACTGATCTCTCAGTTGATGATAATGTTATCTCAGTTATTTCACCAGTTGGTAATGTCAGACAATCTACAAGATCAAGAACTATTCCTGCACATCTCAGGGTGTATGAATGTGCTTTACCACCTTCTTTACAACATTCAACTAATTTTGCACATAGCAATTTCATTCACACTAACTCTACAGGCAAACTTTATCCTATTTCAAACAATTTATCTATTGATCAACTTTGTCCTGAGTATGCTTGTTTTACAGCTTCTATAACTCAAATAGATGAGCCAAAGTCCTGTAAAGAAGCTATTAATCATACAGAATGGCAGAAAGCAATGCAAGCTGAGTTAGATGCTCTTGAAACAAATAACACTTAGGTGTTAACACCTCTTCCTACAGGAAAGAATGTTATCACCGCATGGATACTGTAAACCCAATGACAACAGAGTTTGCAAGCTGATTAAATCATTGTATGGGCTCAAACAGGCCTCAAGACAATGGTTCTATAAACTTACAACTTGTTTTCTAGATTATGGGTATATAGAGTCTAAAGCTGACAGTTCTTTATTCATCAAAAGTACTACTGATTCTTTCACAGCACTAGCCGTGTATGTTGATGATGTGATATTAGTAGGTAACAATTTACATGAGATTGAGCTGGTGAAACATCATCTACACAAGCAATTTACTATTAAAGATCTGGGAAAGCTCGGATATATGCTTGGATTGGAGGTAGCTCAGTCAGAGAAAGGGATCATATTAACTCAAAGAAAATATGCCCTAGACTTGCTCAAAGAGACTGGTTAGCGGTGGGGGTTTGGTATGGGACATTGGGAAAATCCCGATCCCGAATGGGATTATCCCGAAAATCCCGATCCCAAAAATCCCGATTGGGATAAATCCCGAATTCCCATATTAAATATTGGGATGGGATTGGGATTGATTTTGCGTCCCAATTGGGATTTGGGATCCCAAATGGAATTTTATATATGAAGAAGTCCCTGCAATTTTTCAAATTAGTTACTAGTATTAGTTAGTGAAATTATTATAAGTAGAATTGAAACATTTAATCAAATTTGATAGTACAATATTTTGAGAGTGGAATTACTTGTATGCAGTATGCACTTGCAACTTTTGGATCAACATTCAACCATTGGTGTTCTGAAGCAACTTTAGATTGTCTTATTGGTCTAACTTGTACTGGAATTACTTGTATGATGATGTTCAAATTCTGAATCAAATTTCTTATGCTGCCTATATTTGTCTAAGAAAATAGCGCACAGCTACCTGCAAATGCTATATTTGAATTGGGTGATGAATATGCTTTAGGCTTATTTAGGATCCCGAAATCCCGCCCGAATCCCAAAGTCCCAATCCCGAAAATCCCGACTTTATTTGGGATGGGATTGGGACGTGAAAAAAATGTCCCGATCTCGAATTCCCGATCCCAAAATCCCAAAGTCCCAAATATCCCGTCCGACCCCCAGCCCTAAGACTGGTTACATGGGGAGATAACCTGTCAATACTCCTATGGATTGCAAATCAAGACTTATAGCAACATCTGGCACACTATTACCAGATGCAACAGTTTACAGGACACTCACTGGGAGATAGGTTTATTTAAACATGACATGGCCTGATTTAAGCTTTGCAATTCAAAACTTAAGTCAATTCATGAGCAAACCTACTACAGATCATCTGGAAGCAGCTTATAGAGTCTTAAGATATCTCCAGAATTCTCCTGGTAAAGGCATATTATTATCAAGGCATGAAGATTATCAACTAAGTGCCTACAGTGATAGTGATTGGACCACATGCCCTTATACAAGGAAGAGTGTTATAGGTTACAATATATTCTTAGGATCATCTTTAATATCCTGGAAAACCAAGAAGCAACCTACTATTAGTAGAAGTAGCACTGAGGCAGAGTATAGGGCTCTTGCAAGCACAACTTGTGAAGTGCAATGGTTATTCTATTTGCTACAAGATTTAGGTGTTACATCTACTATTCCTGCGCATATATATACAAATAGCAAGTATGCTTACTGTCTTGCCAACAATCTAGTTCAATATGAAAGGACTAAACACATAGAATTGGATTGTCATTTTATAAGGGAGAAGATTCAAGTCTTTCAAATTCCTATAGAACAAATGATAGCAGACATAATGACAAATAGACTATTTGGGATAGAACTACACCTCCGTTTTAATTGAGGCGGCAAGGTAATCGTGTTTGTTTTGCAATTTTAATTGAGCCGGAAAAATATCCATTTTAATCCACCTACTATTTACAACTCAATTAAAACTTATCTATCTACCTACTATTTTTCTCTTATTTCACTTTTTCATTTATTATAACAACCTTAAATCAATCAAATATCATTAAAACCAATCAAATAATCTTAAAATATCTTACACATATCAACTCACTCTTACCCACCCTATATAACAACCCTAAAAAACCTATAAAATTTTAACTCTATATCAAACACAAATTTTCACTCAATTATAATCCCGTCCCAAACAGGCCGAAAGCCTCTTGGTGATCCTTTATTTGATACTCATTGTTCCAAGTTGAGCTTGTTTGATATCCATGGCTCAATAATTTTGGCCCCAGTACGAATTTTGTTATCTTGAGTTCTATACTTTTGTTCATAGGTAAACAACGTATACAAATATACAAATGTCACTCATAATTTTAAAATGAAGTCATGAAGACCAAATATGTAGTAGTATTAACAAGAATTTTCAAATGTTTCACTAAAATCTTTATGTTTTACTAAGATATAAAAACGACACCATATTTCACTATAACTAAATATAAGATGTTGGAACTTGGATAGGTAAAGTTTCACCTTAAATTTCTAAGAAATTTTTAAACAATTTGATAAATAGAAAAAGAAATAAAAGATCATGAATCAAATGTCACATTTGTATTTAACACTAATATTAAAGTGCAGTGTAAATATAGTGGCAAAAAGATGTAAATGAGTGTAAAATATGACCAAGAAAGAAATGTAATAGTTGTATTAGAACTGTATAATATATAAATAAAATATAAGTCTCAATAGATGGATACTGGAATTTAAGAGGAGAGGAAAATATTTTGCACACCCATTAATATTGAACTTTGTAATAAAATTTACTAACATAACAAAACTAGAATGATATTTAAAAGAAATTGTAAAATAATGAGTAAAGAAAACGCTATAAGGGATAAGTGATTAATCGTAATTAATAGAATTAGAGTTTGGGGAAGAAATCAGATAAAAATGAAATTGGGGGTAAACGAACGTAATGAGAGAAAAATAGAAAACATAAAGAAATTATACATCCAAGCAGGATCGAACACGGGACATCAAAACAAAACAGGAAGCATGAACAAGTACCATAGCCACTGGATAGGGGTGATCATAAAATTCGAAATTCGATCTGAAAATCCGAAAATTCGATCCGATCCGATCCGATTACATCGGATCGGATCACGGATTATGATATTTTTTATCCGAAGATTTTTGGATTAATGCGAAAATCCGAATTAATAAAAAAAATATATATATATTTTTTCCCCTTATCCAGCCAAACAAAATACAAAATACTTAGGATGCTGGGAAGTTGGATTTTGGCTGTTGGAAATATGCACTTTCTATTTTTACTTCAAAGAATGTAATCGACTAGTCGTTATTCTAGAACATGAACTCCAAACTTTTCATATTTGTTGTTTTAGACTTGAAGTAAACTTGTGAACTTTATTTTGTTTATTTTGAATGTGGAACTACTGAACTAGTATTTAATTTGGCTACGAAATGATATTTCAGTTTTTTTTTAATTAAAGTTCGGATTATTCGGATTAAATCCGATCCAATCCGAACTTTTTCGGATTAATCCGAAATCCGATCCGATCGTTCGGATCGGATTTCGGATTGAGCCTTTAGTGGTCCGAAACTTCGGATTGATCCGAACTTCGAATCGGATTGGATCGGATTAATCCGAACGTGCACCCCTACCACTGGACAACAAGAAATTCTCTACATTTTTTACGACATAGGTATCACACTATAACTGAAATGAAATTTTTGGGCCCCCGGATATGTTGGGCCCTGTGCGAGACGGCTCCTCACACGGGCCCTAATCCGGCCCTGGATAGAGATACCACATTTTGTGACTAGCTAACAGATCAATTCAACGCCATGAATTCTCCTGCTCTGCTCTGCTCTTCGTCTTCCTCATCCCAATCATCCTCATCTCTGCTGCTGCAGATCCACCGCATCCACCACCCTCCGTCCATGTCCTGTGTGAAATTCAATAACCGAATTGTATTGATAACAAAATTGAATTACAGAGAATGCTTCAATCTCTCTTGAAGAGAAGAATGAGCAGTAAAATGAAAATGAATAATGAAAATGAATGAGTGAATCTGTTCTACGAGAAGAAAGGTATATATGTACCTACCTACCTAACTGCCATAATGTACAACTGATATAGCTAATAGTACAAACATGTAAAGTTGCCATCAGACTAACTAATAGAATACAATACAATAACACGCTTCTTCACTTTACAAAGTTATGGCGGGAAACAAAGAACAATTCAATCAATTTCGAAACTAACCTCTGCTTATTTAGCAAGACAAGAGATTAATATTACACAATTGATCAAAAGTATAATCTAGATCATTAGCCTGTGTTTGCATATCAAATGTCTCAGTGATTTGAACAGCAGCAGCTGTAGACTTATATGGTGCTCCACTATAAGATTGAGACTTAGTAGGATATCTTTCCATCCTGGTGGAAAACCATGTAGCACAACGCAACTATCAACTGTATGCCCAGGTTTCTCACAATGAGAACATATAGGACGTTGTCTGCCTTTATTATTATATTTGACAAACTTGTTTACAGCACAAGCTGTACCATTGCCTTGATAGACATTTCCACTACCTCCATGACCAATTGCAGACTGATTTAAAGACATGCAAACACCTCTGACTTTCTTCTTGAAGCAAAATTGAATGAATCTTTGACAATGATGGAAGAGGAATATTCATCAACAATTGACTTCTTAAATGAGCATATGACTTATGTAATCCAACTAAGAATTTCATACCACAATCTTGTTGTTGCGTAGCATACATGAACTTGAACAAATCACAAACACACTTGCTCATAGCTCCACAAGTACATTGAGGCATAATTCTGTAAGTACTAAACTCATCCCATCAGCCTTTAAAACACATTATAGTAAACAGTTACCGTTTGTGAGCCCTGTTTGATAGAACTCAACTATTTATTCAGCTGGAACACCCTTGGACCATCACTCCTGGCATATCTAGAACGCAACTCCTCCCAAGCTTCATATGCAATAGTAATGTACATAAGACTATTGCGAATCTCCGGAGCAACTGCCATCATCAGCCAAGATGGCACCAAGCTATTATTTCTCTGCCAAGCAACCACCATTACAGGATCTGTTGTAGCAATCGGCGGAACAGTTATTGAGCCATCAACAAATGAAGCTTTATTCTTAGCCTGCAGATTCATCATAATCGTTTTGCTCCAAGAAAGGTAGTTATCACCATTAAAATTTGAAAATAGAAATACTCATGTCTATATCAGCAGCATGAATAAAGTATGGTGAAGTTGAATCTTCAACCGGATTTCGAATCGAAACATTTGAAACATTGGGAATTGACGAAACATTAGGAACAACATCAGGATTCGGAGTAGAGTTCTCCATTGATACGAACCAGAAATAGATCAAATCGATCAAATGAAACAGCGATGCGGAAGAACTCAAGATCGAATAGCGAATGATACCATGTGAAATTCAATAACCGAATTGTATTGATAACAAAACTGAATTACAGAGAAAGCTTCAATCTCTCTTGAAGAGAAGAATGAGCAGTAAAATGAAAATGAATGAGTGAATCTGTTCTAGGAGAAGAAAGGTATATATATATACAAGAGTTTGTATCCAGTTAGACTTGTAACTAGATGAAGTATTATCTGTTGTGAATACTCTTCTAGATGTAGTCAAATACCTTGTAGATAAGTTTTAGAAGATTCTCTCATACTTGTATATATACTCCCATGTATTATCATTTGAATATACAGAATAACACTACAATTATTTATCAACACGTTATCAGCACGATAGTGCTCAACCAAATTTATCCTCCGGCCAATATCACGAAGAAAAGAAAAAAAAAATTCTCCCGACCATCCAACTCCTAATCCTTTAGATCTAAATGAATGAGACGGCGGTGATAAGCATTGGATAACCACAGTCCACACAGTAATCAATGATGACGGCGGTGGATGATGATAATCATCAATAGAGATTATTAATTCTACTCCTTCCAATACTGGCGCTAATTACTTCTTCCACCTTTTCTCATATTAATTTATAATCATCAATTGTATTAATTATTGATTTTTTTCAAACTTCAGGTTGGCGGAGGCTTCACTGGCGCAAGTCAATGCACACTATGCCGACTACGCGCCATATCACTTGCATATGCCAAGCACTACTTATTCAACTTTTTCTTTCCTTTTCTTTTCGATATCGATACTATGAGCTTACCTTTTGTTAATTTGCTAATTTGTTGAAAGTTGAATTAGTTGAATTTTTCTTGAGCCTTCATGTTACAATACTGAGTTTAGGGAAAGAATTGGTGCATGGGAAGTGATTGTTTTATTGTATCGCATGTGATATCACGGTCACAAGCTGAGTAGCATTTTACTTCTTTTCGATTTTGTTCATTCTATCTTTTGATAAATTCTAATATATTTCATAATTGTTCTTATGAGGTAAAATTGCATGGCATAGATAATCGAAGAAGTTCTAGTAGCCAGAAGTCTAGAAGATAAAGATAAATATTCTAAGGGATGTACGTACATAAAATCATGACACTCAAATACTTACACCGGTCGAGATAAGTTTTATTTTATTCATTGTTCTTTATTCTTATTATATAATATTATCTTGAATATTAAAAACAATCTACCATATTCCCTGAGGTGAATATGTGATACAAAACATCATAAACCGGAAGTGGTCGAGAATTGAAGATTGAGAATTTATGAAATTCCAAAGAAGTATGGAATAACCAACTGACGTTGTTTGGGATATATTATGCACACCCATATTGGACGATATTATTGATGGTGATGCAAATAAAGTGTGGATAACCAACCGACGTTGTTGGATATATCAAAATCACTTATGTTGTGAGACAGTTACTGATGATGGTATGCTAGAAAAGCATACACTATTTTTCATACCTCCAATATGCTAACATAGTAGCAATATCGCAAAAAAAGCATGCGTCATTGCATGAGGCAAAATATGACATATACGAGGCAAACGAGGCCAAAATATGCTTGGATGATAGTGTTGGATGATATTGCATCAACACGTGACTGCTTGTCAATGATAAAAGCTTGCATTGAGTTAGCTTGTCATATATCGTGAGATATATATGATTACCAACATGAAATTGGTAAAACATTAATGATGCCATGAGTATTTGAGGGGAGCATTATATTGCAAATACTCAAGTTTTTATATATACCCTCTAGATATGGATTATGTCGAGAAGACATAACGAAAGTGTATGGCTTGAGTTCATCATCATACAAGAGCTTGTACTCTAACAAAACTGTGCTCAATAACATATATTAGACTAAATTCCTGAAGGAATTGATATGATTAGTCTTGCCAATTATGAAAGGCACAACGATTGTGTCCAAATGTCACATTATTGAAAGGCCAAATTCAAGTGATGTATGAGAGATATAACTCGATGTGACAGATTAGGTCATCCGGGTATAAGTACCCGTTGTTGTGAAACATGAAGTTTCCACATGATTATGTGCTGAAAGCTTTCTCATGTTGTAATTATTATTCCTATGGCAAGACACAACATTGAGATTAAGCATGATTATGGAGATCTTGAAATGAGCAAAAGTCACACTTTTAAAGTTGACATTTATTGATATATAAGTGGCCGGAAACCCACAAGTATGATCTCCAATTTTAGGGCAAATTTATTTTCAGCACAAGAAATCCAACTGTGCAAATATATTGACTCCTTATTATATTGTTATTCGTAGAGAACTAATGCGTGAAGTATACTAGATGGTTGTATGCATATATGATTATCTAAGCTGGGCATGAAAATTTCTATTTTGAGCCCTTATTACTAGTATGAGCTAGTTTTTCCCAGCTTAGGGGGAGGAAGAACATGAGGAAGCTGGTAAAAATAAATTCGTAGAGCGAATTGATCCCAATATATTTGAAAGTTCGAAATTGAACTAAATATTCAGCTTCATGTTACTATATCAAGATATGTTCAAACATGAAACTTTATGATTTGAATGTTAACCCGCTATGACCCTATATTTTGAGGCATACAGAGTTGCATATTAATTATAGAATGACATGTGTTGAACATTGAGATAACTTGCCAATTGTACTAATGATTCTCAGTGAAATACGGTTCCAATGCTAAGTACAATACAAAAAGATTGGCAAGATCGAGCAGTTGGTACTCTTGAGGAGTAATGAATGTCATGAATGGCATATATATCTGAATTAAAATAGATGGCCTATATGAAAGGAAGTGGTACCTCCCAACAATATTCAGATATCGATGATCAGTACTGACATGAACAAAAATCTAGGAAAGAGATTTGATATACCGGTATACATGGAACCGAGAAAGCATATGCGAAATTCGATGGATATGTAAATGGGAATCTTACATGTGAGTCCATTCGATGATGATGATGATGATGGAAAATGAGCTCATGGACTTGAGGTCCTTTTGATCAAACGAATTCGAGATACGTACCGTTGTATAAATGAATTGTGACTAGTTTGATATACAACTCATATGGTTTGAGAAAGTTCAATGAGGGGAGATATCATCTCCGACAGTTAGTCCCAAAAGGAGACTAAAAGTATCATGTCGGCGAACATTGATTGAACGAGGAAAGTTCTTGAGGAACTAATATTTACCTCTATACTGATTTCATAATCAACTTCACATTGACAAAATACGGATGAGATTCACCACAGTGAATAGTGAAGTATGAGATTTTTTTTTTTAAATAAAGAGCCTACGCTCTCGGTTGTATTATACCATCCTCATGGCGGTTTGTGGGAACCCGCAAAAGCCAAGTATCTTTTACAAGTTACATCCCAACAAGAAGCCCAAGACCATAGACTAAACCTATGCCTACTAACCATTACAAAAGTCCTATAGCTAGAATTATAATCTCCAAAATATGTGCTACCTATGTACCAAAAGTTAGTGCCAACCAGTTGCCTGTGTTGTGCCAATGTGTGCCCGTCTGGGCCATTGATGTGCCAGATTAGTGCCATCTGCATGCCAAGAGCTTCTTCCTGTGCCAAATCTCTATAGAGCCAATGGTGTGTTGTTCCTGTTCCAGAGTGAGAGAAAGAGATACCAACGCCGTGCCACTGGTTAGCCAAACTGTACCATGAGATATGATTCTCATGACTCGTGAAGAGTATTATTGGTTACATCGATGTTAACTCAACCTAAAGTTTGAGCATGTAAGGGATTATTACAAGGTGTATTCTTGCTATCCTTGAGATTCACATGGTCCAGAATTACCACAACCAGTTGAGCTATCAAGAGCTACGATGATCCTTACTATACCTCATGAAGAAGGTACATGAATTAATGGCAGTCAAGCAACATTGACTACTTTTGCGCATTCCATGAGAAATGGTTGCACTCTTTTTCCCTTTCTAGGTTTTTATCCCATTGGGTTTTTCCTAGCAAGGTTTTTAACGAGGCAACATTATAAGCGCATATATACCTCCATGATTGTGAAACTGTTTGGTAAAGATAAGAGTTATGAATTTGTTGGATATCTTTACAATATTATGGATTGATGTTATGGAACATTGAAACTATATGATGTTTCAAGTGTTTGGAAAAGTTCTTCCTGAAGAAGACAATGAGTATATTATAGAAGTTCTGCTCCGCCATTGTCTATGAGAAGAAGATTACATCGAAGTACAACATATCTGAAGATTAGCTCAACCACATCACATTCGACATCATCATTTGGGAAGTTAGTTTGGAAGGTTGAAATTTGCAACAGTTCGAAGAAGTACAATGATACATCAATCAGGGGAGATGGATACGGACTGCACTCTTTTTTCCTTGACTGAGTTTTTATCCCAATGGGTTTTTCTTAACAAGGTTTTTAATGAGACAGTATTCCCACAGCATATCAAGTATCAACGATCGTCAACTTATGTTCATTTAAGGGGAGTGTTAGAGATAAATGTACAAGAGTTTGTATCTAGTTAGACTTGTAACTAGATGAAGTATTATCTATTCTAAATACTCTTCTAGATGTAGTCAAATACCTTATAGATAAGCTCTAGAAGATTCTCTCATACTTGTATATATACTCCCATGTACTATCAGTTGAATATACATAATAACACTACAGTTATTTCTCAATATATATATATACATATATATATATATATATATGTATATACATATACATATATATATATATATATATATGTATACATATATACATATATATATATATATACATATATATATACCCAACTAACTAGGGCTATTCTATTCTCAGGTCGGCTTCGTACCGACTTGAACACAGGTCACCGTTAGATGATCAGCAGGTACGATCTCACAAATTACGTTATCATAATTATATTTTAATTGTTAAATAAGAATGTACAATTATACCCCTATTCAAATTTAACTATTACTAATAAATAAAATTTTCATTTATATTCAAACTTCCAAATATACACTTTTAATAAACCCTTTCAATCATCTGCGTCTTCTTCTTCTTTCTCTCCGACTTCGTTCTCCGACGTCTCTATCGGCGCCGCTTCTCTACTTCGTTTTCCTCGGCACGTCGCGTTCTCAAAGGTAAAAGATTTCACTCATCTCATTTTCAATTTTTATTTTCGTTTTAGTTTTCAGCTCTTTGAAAAAATTTAGAGTATCCCAAAATCTGTTTATCGAGCAAAATTGATGTCCCTGAAATATATGTCTTACTCTTACTTGAATCGATTCCGTCTTTAGGCTCTGCAAGTATTGGAAAAATTTTCCCCCAATTTTAACATCCAAGAACCCTAGAAATTTTCCTCAATTAATGATGGTGTGCATATAAATTTGAATTTGGTGGATCATGATTCATGGATACAAGTTTTTGGAAAGAAATCTCCATCTTGAATTAACCATAGGCCTCCCAACCATGATACCTCATTCAGTCCAATCAAGTAGATAATTATAAATGAAAAGCTTAGGGAAAAGGTATCTAGTACAGGCTTGTAGTTTATAGTAGGCTTAACACGACTACAAATGTATGTTACTTTTCTCTTCCAGGAGTGACTGCTCTGGTTGTTGGCATGGTTGAGCTACAATATCCTATTTAGCCCTACTAGTTGCATTGCTTCCGCCAGATTTGTTTCAACAAAGTTCTTCTTGATCTATTTATTTGAACTTTTTACACTTGGTCTTCTTAGGGAGAATATTAAAGAATAGGTAGTACTGTTTACTAATTCAAAATTCAGTGGCTGTTTCCTACGACAAATTTCGCGTATTTCCTTGCCTTGCGCCTAAGGAAAGCTGGAAAAGAATTTCTAGCTCTTTCGGTTGATTTAAATTTATAAGGTGCCATAGGCCCGATCTCTAAACAACGAGAACGCTAGGAATTCTGCGCAAGAAAGGTTCTAAATATGGACTAAAGCTCTAAAGTTTAAGGGAGAGGCTGTAGGTTTTGAAGAGTAGAAGTTGGGGTTAGTTTGGCTTACTCAGTTTTCTGGAATCAATGTTGCTGAATTTATTATACTCCAGATGATGCTACTGCATCAGTCCTGATTGGAATGGGTTTAGAGGTAATGACGGGTTCCAAAGTCTCTGGTCCATGACTGATTTGTCTTTTGGCATGGGTTTTTGTTTCTGACTATTGCTAAATGATAGTGCGCATATAAATTCGATTTCTGAATTTATGGATGGACTTTTCCATAACTATGATTCAAAGCAACAGGGGTCTCTTTAATTATTATTATTTCTTTCTAGGCGTTGTTGCTTCTTTAAGCTATTGTTGTATTCAACTATCGACACTAATCAGTTAACTTGTTTTTTTTAATTAAGGTCATTTGTGTCGATGGCACCTAAACGAATGCGTGCTCCTGCATCAACTAAGCAAGTAACCAATACAAGGAAACGCCCAACAACCAATGAATTGATGTTGCTGTACGTGAAACGAAGACACCTGCTGGGTAACAGGACAGTATGGCCTGAAAGGGGTGTCACTGTAGAACCAAACATCTACCCCTTTCTGGATGAAGCTTGTAAGATGCGCAATTGGGGTAAACTCTTTGCTACTCCAAAGAAGTATCATCAGAAGACTGTGATAGACTTCTACGTTGCACTCCCGGATGTCTCAGATGCCGGCATAGTTGGTGTAGGAGGTTCTCGAGTCAAATTTAGTGAAGAAGTCATAAATGACTTCTTTAGATTTCCCAGTTTTAGGCTTCAAACTTCTGATGATTCCGATGATGCTTGCGATGTTGATGAATATCATAGCATTGATAGGAAAGCGATTGATTGGGACGTAGTTTTGAAATACAAATTGAAACTAGAAAAAAAAATTACATTGGTTACGTTCATTGTCACTTTATCGGAAGAATGACTCGTCCTTATAGTAACGCTAAGTCTCAAAAGATCGACACGTCATGTAAATCTCTTACCTTGCCTTGTGATATTATAAATTTACTTTAACGTTTTATTTTGTTAATACGTAGGACAATTTTAGATTTTCAAACTATATTCCATTAATTTACCTTAAGTACTTACGCAAAATATAAATTGAAACTAGAAAAAAAATTATGTTGGTAGGATATGCATAATAAAGAAGAACGTACATAAATTGATTTTTTTTACTATTGGGCCGAATTCGACCCTCATCAGCCCGTGCCCGGACCCAAATTTTCAGTCTCGAGAATGGACCATGGGACGGGCCTGGATCTTCGAAACATGGTGGGACCCGGACCGGGCCACTGAAAGCCCGAATAGTCCCAGCCCTTACCGTAACGCTATGTCTAAAGAAAAAGACACGTCACGAAAATACGTTAGAGTGCATTTTAATATTATGAATTTTGATTTAACGTTTATCTTGATAAAATTTTGTGGTCATGTTCATTTTCAAAATTAGTAGCTATTGGGCTACTCATTTGCATGCATTACATTTTATGGGCGTATCCAAGCCCAATTTATATTGTTGATCCAATCTATAGCAAGTCCATAGCATATTTTACGTTTGGTTATTTACTGATAACGTTACCGCAGCAACGATGGTTACGTCGCACGGCAACAGATTAGCAGTGGACACCGTAATCAATTGTCGCGCTATCCAACCATGGTTGTTGTGGCAACGTTATCAGATTGGTACACTTACACACATCAATATGGAACATCCATCACAGAGGTAACAATGAAAATAAAGCATACGCCAACCGACAAAATAGTATATTATTAAAAACTATATCCAAGCATACCAAGTCCAATTTGTATTGGATATATAAATCGTTCGCCGAAAAATATTGTATGAGTCAAATCATACTTATTCAATTGGGCCTTCATCTTCAATCTCATCATCTTCCCCCACTATAGTTCATTTTCGATGTCATCAATACCGGGCTCGTTCATGTCATGAGGATCATTATCCACCCCATCTTTTGACTTTTTATTCAATGTTTTAGCACCATTGTTGCCTCTTCTCAAGCAAGATCCATCTTTATGTCCAAACTCGCTAGATCAACACGAAAAGTAATCAACTCAGCATAACCAATAAACACTGTTTGAACAATTATATGTAACTACATGTTCTAGATCAATAGCAACATCATATACAAATATGAAAAATATAAAGGTACATACCCACATGTACCACATCTTCTCAAGCAAGATCCACCTTTATGTCCCAACTCCCTTTTTCAATACAAAACACAAGCAACTCAGCATACCGTTCTAGGACAGAACAATATTTTGCGCCATAATGCCGCGGCAATAAATCAGAAACCGTGCGGCAACAACTTAACAGAAAAAATTCAAAGGTTTGTTGCTGTGCCGACTGTATTATATTGCCGCATGGCAACCGAACATAGTTAGCGTATGGAATAGACATCACTCGAATGACGTGAGAACAGAGAAAAAGCCAACACAGATGGAGATGATTATGATTATTTCACATATCAATATCCAACATCACAACATCGAATTCAAGTGAGAGCAACATCATAACATCGATTATGTTCGAGTTGAATTGAACAAATATCAGAAAACATCGATTCTGATAAACTTTCGGAGTCAATTTCAAGAGACAAACTGTAGTAACAACGGATTGCTTGGAGAATATTTACAAACCTTTAAACTCCTCCATCAATTCAAGTAGGGTTCTTCAATGGAGAATTAGGGTTCTTCACTGGACAATTAGGGTTCTTCGTGTTCTTCAGAAAGTATCTGCAATGAATTAACAGATAAACGTTTTTAGCTAACGTTTTAAACGTTTTATTTAATGTAAATATTATGTATTTAATTTTTCATATATATATAGGTTATTTATGTAATTTTACAATATCGAAATAATTTACTATATATACATATTTTAATAAATAATTATATTATTAAGGTTATTATAGTCCATTTGTATATTTTTGGGAATTTTTAAATATTAAAAAAATAAATCATAAACCTTCGTACCTAAAAGAATTGAAATTTTGACTTCGAACTGAAACGGACGGATCGGATTGAATTACATGCCACGCGTAAAATTCAATGGAGACTGTGTTCGCGACGTTTACCGGTACGAGAATAGATTAGCCCAACTAACTAACTAACTACTAACCGCCATAATGTACAACTGATAGAGCTAATAGTACAAACATGTAAGTTGCTAACAGACTAACTAATAGAAACGTAATAACACGCTTCTTCACTTTCGTTCATCTGCGCTTTCCCAGATCATTATCTTATGTTATCCTGCTCCGACGAGCTTGCCAACTTTTCACAGTGCCTCTCATTCGTGGCCATGGCTCCCAACAATAGCACCTTTTTCCATCACCTCACTGCTGCGATGAAAACTGTAAGGTTTATGTCCAACTGTTCAGTTTAAATTAACTTGGACTTTTCTTTACTGGAATGATCAGGACTAGCTGCCTTGCCTCCTCTACAGAGCGTAAGAGATACCACTCATGTCCTCTTGGTTAGCCTTTTCAATTTCCAGTCTTATTAACTTGGTGGATGATCATAATGATGGGTTATTCAATTGTTTCAGTAACTTTGCAAAATCAGTAGTTATGTTTGAGCAAGTACACTAGTTAACGAACAGAGTCGTGGTGACAATGATAAATTGATATTGTATGCAGGGGTAGGATCTGTTAAAAGCCCTCCAGTACAAGATGTGGACTCATCTCAAGGACCTGCTCACAGTTCACCAACTGAAGAAGAACCTGCTGTCAATCACTCAGCTCGACCAGCGTCTTATATAGGCAAAGCTTCTCCAAATGAGAACAGCAAAAGGATTGCATGGATAATATCTTTCATTGTTTACTTTTGTGCTACTGCAAGGATATAGAGCTGTCACGTGTATCCCTTCGTATCCGGTTTCTTATGTTGGAGTTGCTGCATTAGCATCTTAAAGCTGTACTGTCTCTAGTTCTACCTCTTGCATGTTCCCACCGGGTTAAATTTGTGAACAACTTGTAACGAAGAAGTTAGACCATCTAATGGAATATCAACAAGAAATTCATATATGTACACAAAAAATTGAAACTTTAGTTGTGTATATTAATCTCTTGTACATTGGATGTTTCTGTATCATATTTTTCTCTTCCCATCTGCAGTCTCACAACCATTCGTACTGCACATTATGGGCCCTGAATTATCACATGTACCGGACCAAGATACAAGAAATACAAGCAACTCAAACAGAAAAGGTTGGCTGCAACCCAAGTCCTAAACTAGAGGTCATGTTTTCAAATATAGAAAGGTCAGGCATAGAAGTATCACATACTGGTAAAAGCAACCACATGTTCTGCTAAAATATGAAGTTACAAATGAGCTATCTATGACCATCTGATTCTTAACTCTACTATTTCCACCCAGTTGGTGCAATTTTTTTCCCTTTACCCCTCGACTTCAACTTGGATAGCCGATTACTGATTTCTTCCACACCTGCCATAGTTTCAGAAGATGCATTCACATTGTCTCCTGATTTTACCCACTAGCTTTTAGAAGACTTCGTAGCGCTTTGTTTCGCACCCGCTGGCCATAAGATTGCTCCCTGGTCTTTCCTTCATCACCCTTTTCAACTAGCAAGTCCCGGCCATTTTAGTGGGAAAAAACAACTAGTTCAAAAACAGAAAAAATTACCGGCCAAATAATCGCGGTAAGAATTAAAAGAAAATTGATTCTAAAATTTTTATTAATTACCGGGTGATGTGATCATGTTGGAATTTGAAAGTGCAGATGTGCAGCTGTTTAAGTTATTGTTGTAGCAGAGGCTATGGTATCATTAAGAACAATCGATCGAAAATCTGCACTTTAGAGGACTTTATTGATAATGCCTTTTTTTCACTAACTATAACCTAGTTCCACGGATCTGAGTTTGTGTTTTCAGATAGGAATCGACTTATATTTAAGAAAGTCATGGAGTCTTAGAAGACAAGATACAAGGACTCTTGGAAGTCAAGATATTATGGACTCCTAGAAGATTGGATTATATGAACTCTTGAAGATAAGGATGAGCAACAAGATCTGATTGGACCTGATATTATGGACCTTTTTCTACACTATATATACAAGATCAGGGCCATCACAAAGAGTGTGCAAGTATAGAGCAATAGAGCAATCATATACATCATTCTCTCTTTACTTGTAACCGTTTTTACTAGTCTTTGAAGTATCTAGTTTAGGTGCTTTGGAATAGTTAGCTATTCCGACTAGATTTTTGTAAATCCTCTTATTTTAGTGGATATTTGTCTTGGCCACAGTAGGTATATTTATATACCTGCTAGAAATCATCTTGTTTGTTGTTCACTTTTACATATTTCTGCTGTGCAAGTGTTGTTCATGTCACTGTGACACCAACTGTTGTAGTAACATTGCTACTAACAGTGGTGTTTCAGTAAGAAGCGCAAAGTCCTAGGTCCGTACGTTCTTACAGAATTGAAGCAAAGCAGCAAAATAAGGGTGCTAGATCAGCGAAATATGATCGGGCTTTGAGAGTAGGTGACTATAACACTAGCAACCCAGAAGAAAAGGCCCTTTCCGATTGATATTTTGGAGATGATGATTAGTCATTGTTGGAAGATGAAGATTTATGGGAGATGATGCGTTGATTTTATTGTAAAATAGTATGATTTTAATTTGATTTTGTGTGGAGATAATGATTGATTGTTGGTTTTGATTGATTTTGATTTATATTGATAAGATTTTAATTTTAGTAAGAGTATTTTCAATTATATATGAAATGACATAGAATAATTTTTTAAAATTTAAATAGTTTAGGCGATATAGGCGGTTAGAGCAACACGTAGTTCGACATGCACGACACTTGAGGACAACACTTGATGCATCATATAGCAGGTCACTTGATCTCTACCGTTAAATTTATTATCTAATGGATCACGATAAGTGACTGGAATTAGTCAGGGTAACACATCAACTGACGATAGAAAACTCACATAAGTATGGGGTGAGGTTTGTCGGGTCGATATATTCACTATATGCTATACTATAATTTGCCAAATCTGAGTACACCGTGGACGTGTCTATGAACCTGTCAGATAACTTTGAGCCTCAAATTTCTCAGGTATTACACCGGAAGCCAATCATAATCTTAATTTGATGACCGTATCCACTTCAAGTAAATGACTTAATAACTTATATTCAATAATTTAAGTTTACATCTTGACTCGATTATTTTGAATTTAGTTTATGTCTTCAATTAAGGTGAAACTCCCTAAAGTGGCATGCTTTATGCGAGAACACGATGACATAGCGCATATAAATATTGAACAATATAATAATTTGTTATATTATAGCTTACAATACCAATCATACTTTTGTACATAATGAAGAAATCACCACGTAATAACTTAGGACATAATTGCAGAATATGATATTGGAACAAACTGTGCAAGTTAACAATGGGGTAAAATAGATAAATTATATTCTAGGTTGTACCTTGTACAGTTTATATACTCATCATTGCCACCGTATAAAATTTATACCATAAATCAACTATCCGTTTAAACATTATACTCCGACCAATTTTGTCATCAGAAAATAGTGCGTGCTGTTCAAACGCCGGCACTGTTCACGCGATAGATGGGCAAAATATATAAATTATACTCCAGGTTATACCTGATATAGTTTATATACTCAACATTGCCACCTTATAAAATTTACACCGTAAATCAACCACCCGTTTAAATATTATACTCCGGCCAGTTTTGTCATTAAAAAAATGGCGACACATGTCGAGTTGTGGTTAAATCTGTAACATTTTATTTTTAAGAAATGTAAAATAATTTTTGAAACTGTATAAAAAATATTATTTATTAATATGTACTTCCACTAATTAAAAAATGAAAAAAAACATGGAAGATTGACAAATTAAAAAAAAACAAAGATTAGCAAAAATGTCAGCTGTACATTCAATCAATTGACCAGACATGTGTGAGATGTACTGTTGGAATTAAATATCTCTCTTCAAAATTAGTATGAATTACCACGAAATAAAGTATGTGCTTTAGAAAAAAATATCCGAGATAGCTCCGTCCGAGGAGCTTCGTCCGAGAGACATCTTGAGTTCAACCCGCTACAGTTTATAACGCTCAGAGAATCACATCCTGGGAAAGGGCGACTTTCCACCTGCATGCAGCTATGGTCCGAGGACCCAACACAAGGACTCTACGGTTGACACATGGACATCTCACTATCTAGGGCAGAGACCCCAATCAGGGGACATCTAGGCTCACTTATCAAGATGACCAGGTTACTTAGTTGCATGCTTACTTTTTAATATTTACCTCCGAGAAACCCAGAGAATACTGCTCGGGCCCCATCAGTTAAGTCTAAGACTGGTTGATCCAAAGCAGGCCAGCTTAACAGACTAACCCCCCTTCTTAGATTAATTGTGCAGGATTCAAGGAATACTTTCCAAGGAGCCTGAACAGAAGACCAATCTTTCAGGCTACTATTTTCTAGGCTTTCCATAGACTTATTTTTACTTTTTCAACATGTTTTTATCTTCATCATGTACGTTTAATTTGGGTGTATTACTAAACAAAGAAAAATAAATGTATAACTTCATAAAATGATGGAGCATCCTGCCATGCTTTCCATAGAAGAAAATAATTAAAAAATTATAATAATTGAGGATTGAGGGCTAAAAGCAATTAAATTTGACGTTATAATTTTTTAATATTTTTTTTAATTTTTAATTTTAATTTTTTTTAATTTTATATTTGATTAATATATTTTTTCATCTTTATTAAATCAAACTTTCATAGTTTTATAAATTTTTTATGGAGTTTTAAATTTATTTTTCCATGTTCTAATGACAAAATTGGTCGGAGTATAATGTTTAAAGAGATGGTTGATTTAAAGTATAAATTTTATACGGTGGCAATGTCGAGTATATAGACTATATAATGTACAACCTGGAGTATAATTTATCTATTTTACCCCTTTCTTTTCTGTGATAATGGACATGGCTTCGGCTTCAACCCACTTAGAGAAATATTCGACGGCCACAATGATAAACTTCTTTTGGGCTATACCAATCGGTAACTGACCGACGATCTCTATGCCGCATTGATCAAATGGGCACGTGATGTTTGAGGGGATCATCGGTAAGGTAGGCCGATGAGGAATGTTAGCAAACTTCTGGCAATCATTGCATCCTCGCGAAAATTGAAAAGAATCTTTTAGCATGGTAGGCCAGAGATAACCTTGGCGGGCTACTTTTTGCGCCAGTGATCGACCACCGGAATGATTACCACAACTACCTTGATGAATTTCTACTAGCACAATTTTTGCTGCTTCACAGTTGAGGCATCGCATGAGGGTCCCTCCAAAGGATCATTTGTACAAGTCTGTCCCAATCATAAAATATCTCAAGGCCTTGTTTCGCAGCTTGCCAGCCTCGTACTTATCGGAAGGTAGGGTATCATTGGTGAAGTAATTGATCAAGTCAAACCTCTAATCCTCAGCTGAGGTAATTGCGAAGGTGGTCGGAGCAATCAATTCTTTTGAGATGCATGGTACCTTGGAAGTCATGAGGACGACCGTACAGGTATCGATGGCTCTTGATGCCGAAGCGAGCTTAGACAAAGTATCTGCTCTCTCGTTCTTCGCCCTTGCAATTCTGGACAGCGTGAATTCTTTAAAGTGTTTAATGGTGTTCTTAAGGACTTCAAGGTATTTTATTATGGAAGTTCCTTTTGCTGAGAATTCGCTAGAGAATTGGGATTCTACCAGTTGAGAGTCGGTATGAGCTCGTATGCTCCTAGGCATGACTAATCTTGCTAGCTTTAGCCCAGTTAGTAAAGCTTCGTACTCGGCTTCGTTGTTGGTAACATTAAAGTCAAGTTTGATTGCATTTTCTATCTTGGCTCCTTCTGGGCTTAATAGTAGTAAACCCACCCCTCCAGTGTCGTGACTTGCCGATCCATGAACATATAATTCCCATATTTCTTCAACTAGTTCGTCCTTTTGTTGGTTATCGGTGTTTATGATGACGCTGACTTGTGGAGGTTTACCAGGTGGTGGCGGGGGCAGTACTATCTCTTGCTCTTGCTCTTGCTCTTTCATAACTTGGTCCTGATCTGGGGGAGGAGTTGACAGTGACGTTGTTGCTACTTGCTCGGACAAGTGTGCCACTAGGGTGAGTGACTCGTTCTTTTCGGCGTCGGGTACTTCGTCTCCCGTTCTTGGCGGATAGGAGGCCAGGAAATCAGCAAAAACTTGGGCTTTCTTGGTTGTAGGCGCTTGGTACTCGATGTTAAGTTCTCCTAGTTGAATGGCCCATTTTGGCTAATGATATGCTCAAATTACTACTTACGAAAACAAGTAGGAAGCAGTCGTTGTAAACAGACTATGCTAACCACGAGATCGTTCGCTAAGGAATCAATTAGGCTACCACACAGTTGAAAGCAAACAATTACTTGTAGAAAAAGTTTGATTTGTTTGAAATAAGTACTTCTAATAACTAGAAAACAGAAAATGCAATGTAGTTGTTTGTAAGAATGAGGTAGAAAGAACACGGTAGTTACGATCAAGCAATGCTAATTCACTCTAGGGATACGTTCATACTGTCACACGGTCGGTGTATAGAAAACTTATCAATTCAACCTTTACCAAACGAGTTTGAAGATATTTGAACTAGAGTAATCTTGGGTCGTCAATCCACGATCCTTAACCAAAATGTTTTAGAGAATCTTTGAACGAGAGTATTGAATTGAAGTGTTTTTACGAAGATCTTTGAACGAGTCTAACCTATATGAACGATTTCAAACCCTAGAAGCGAATATGCAAAGCTATCACGCAACTACCATGTTCGGAGTGATTTAGCTACTCATAATCGAAGCAAAATTGAAAGAATACAAGATATTGCTCATGATTAACACAACAGAATGATAATCGCATGCAAGCTTAAACAATTCAAGAAACTAAGCAAGAACGAATTGAATAAGATAAAACAATAGAGATTACCACAGTAATCAGGGATTCGATATCAATCCTTCGTTAAACAAGCAAAACCAAGCTCCAAAATTGTCAAAGTATGGATATGGAGCTTTTTCTATGAACTAGGTTAAAAGAAGTATGAGAGAAAAATCCCAATTCTAAGCTAATAAGGAAAAACAAAAATTCTATTCTACGTCTCTAGCCGCGGCGGAAGGAATAGCTCGTCGCGGCGAGCTTCAATCTTCAAAAGAGGAGCTTCATTCGCAAAATCTCGCCGCGGCGGACCAATTCCGTCGCCGCGGTGAGCCTCCTTGGCAAATCCAGTACTGCATGCGCAAAATCTCGTCGCGACGAGCCTGGCTGATTGGCTCTTTCTCTTTTTTTTGCTCAAAGATGAATAATTCCTACAAAAAAGGACGAAACACAAAAGCGTAAAAACGAACAAAAAACACTATAAACTAAAAACAAAGACTCACAAAGACCGCTAAAAAGGACCAAACGAGACTCTAAATTACAGTCTCATCAAACTCCCCAAACCGAACCTTTGCTCGTCCCCGAGCAAACAAACAATCCTAGACACAACTAGACTCGAAACCACAAAAACAAACAAAGAGTCAAGGTCCCAAGTGACCGAATCTACCATTGTAAACAGTAAGTTCACGAGATGCAAAAATTTTGTCATCAAACCAACTTTGGCAAAACAGTGTACAGAAAATCAAACACAATCGTTTCCCAGACAAATAGCACTTGAGTATAGCTCACTAGTCCCTCATAGGTGAATGCAGTGTATCTCTCACTCTCTTGGAAGTATCCAAATGGGGTATAAGCTCAAAAATAAACTGGGAAGGTGACTTGTTTCACAAAGGTGCCTAAAATATCTTATGCTTTTGTACTCGTCTCATTAGATCGAAAGGGACTTAACAAAGCGCTTTTTTGAAAACAAAAGTCAAACTCCCCTTATTCAATTCAAAACAACATCAGATCTCGTAATACTTCACTGAATTCAGTGCGTGGCCGCATTGGGCTCTTTTAATCTCAATTTTTCGCAGGTGTCTATTTTACCGAAAGTCCGCACTTTTGTGCGTGTCAGTTTGGTGTACGTGCCATCAACCCTCACGGACATATGGCTTTTTAAGACCACGTCGGTATATAGGTAGTATTTGAAACACGCCCAACACGACTAACAGTGATCAATGAAGACCGTAGATCCACCTCGAGATTCAAATATCAATAAGCCTTAGGGAGCAGTAAACAAGCTTTTCAGCAATAACACAAAACAACACATATAAGTCGCAAGATAACAGATCTCTCCCCAAACCTGTTCCTTGGAACAGGGGGAAGAGCTTAAAAAGAGCATGTCGTTCGTCATCCCTAACAAGACTGAGTACACATAAGTATGAAAAGGCGCAATTAATACGTAAAAACTTGCACAACCCAGGAAATCACACAATAAATTTGCCGGTACAAAAAATTTTCATCGGCTCTTAAGCTTCTCACAGGCTTTTTGGACCAAGGAGCTAAACAAACTTGCTATTTAAAAGAGAAACGACCTTGCAGGATTAAAAATACACTGTCCTACTTCCAGCTAATCATCAAACAAAACGTAAGCAGCAGGTGGATATATCATCTACAATGGACGTTCAACTTGGTAGAAGACTCGGACTCACCACAAAAGTATTTAAAAGGAAATTAACTAGACCTAGACCAACAAAGAAACTGTAATAGGGAAAAATCACATAACACACAATAGAATAGAATACATAGAAGTAAAGACGAAAGACTCTAAAGACACAGATAACAGAAAAAAATGCAGGCAAGACACTAGAGAGCACGTTCCCCCTCCCCAAACCTAAACTCAAGCATCTCCTCAAGCGTAGAGTGAAAAAGAAAAGAGAATGGGAGCTATAGTGACTTGGCTGCTGGTGTACCTTTACAGTCATGTATAAGACTCTTCTGTGTTGGCTAACGGGTACTCTGGAGGTTCTTGGCTCTTCCGGTTGGTGCAGCTCTTGTTCTTCCTTGTTGATAAGTATGTATATATAAGGGTCCACTGTGTGCTCCTATGAATTTCCTGCTATCAACCTGCGAAACAGAATATGATGGGGCAAAATAGGCCTTCAGTTCGCGTGGCTTGCCTTGCACCTCAATTGTGCAGGTTCGGGCATGTAAATTCACCACCATGAGAGTTGAGCGGATGAAGGGTATCCCTAGAAGTAGCATATCTTTTTCCATTTCTTTCCCCTTCACCCTCGACGATTCCACTACCACAAAATCTGTCATCACTGTTATACCATCCAGCTTAACCGGAACATCTTCCACAATCCCCATGCATTCGCTTCTGGTTCCACCAGCAAGAGTCATAAAGCATCTGCGCGGCTCCAATCCCTTTAAGCCTAAGTCTTCATAGGTGTCAAAAGTCATCAAATTGCAACTAGCACCAGTGTCGACTATTCCGGTAACCTGAGCTGAACACCCAATGCCTACCAGTAAATCAAAACTATCGGAGTCACTTATACTCTTTTCTGCCTTAGGAATTATTATGATGGGGGGGGGTCGGTTTCAGCAGTTTCTTGTTCCGCATTCGCCTCCTCTTCTGGAATCACGGAACTCGGTTCCTCAACTTCATCCCCTGTCGATTCAACAGTGGCTACATCTTGATGCTTTCACCGTTAGTACACGGGTCACTTGAACCGTTGCTGGAGTTCCCTCATCTGATGCAGAGTTCTCAACCTCGTTGGTACAGGTGGCAACAACAGACTTAACCTTCCTTGGTTCTTCAAAATTTATCTCAACCGCCAGGACTATAATGTTTTCTGGGGCTGCTGGGGGTCTACCTTTCTCCATGAGCTGCAATTTCCCAACCAAGTCACCTAATATCTGTTCCATCCTTCTTTTCGATTGCTCGATACCGTCGAACCTCTGGTTATTTTTTTCCTGAATTTTATGCTCCTCAAACCAGTACCTCTCAGACCTCTCCATATAGCTCCTGATTTATTTTTCTAGCTCAGTAATACACGGCCCTGGAGTCTCTTCCACTGCTCTGGCTGCCACTCTCCTAGCCTTATCTCTTGCTCCCTTAAGTTGCGATGTTGCTGCCAGCTTCTCAAAAACACTGTTTAATTCATCAGCGGATGCTTCCAGGAAGGAGTTTTTATAGCTCACATCGACCATATTTTGATATTCCCAATCAAGGCCTTCATAAAATCAGACAAATAAGCTCATATCGTCTATCCTGTGGTGAGGGCATTGGGCCAATAACTGCAAAAAATGGTCCCGAGCTTCATAGAAGGTCTCATCATGCATCTGCTGAAACTGCATTATCTGGGCACGAACTTGTTGTGTTCTCTCGGGAGGGTAAAATTTATTCACGAAGGCTTTATAGAGAGAATCCCAAGTAGGTAGAGAACCCCCAGGCTGGTTCAACAGCCAGTTCCTAGCTTTATCCTGCAGGCACATTGGAAAAACCTTCTTCCTTATCTCTCCATCTCAAATCACATTCCTCCATTGTCAACGGAATCCTCAATCAAGATTTCAAACTCCTTGAGGAACCTTATCACATCCTCGTTGGCCATTCCGTAGAACTTGGGAAGATTATGGAAGTGGTGAGCTTTGAGTTCCAAATTCCTCGCCTCATTAGACAGTACGATTGCCGCTTTCCCGGTCTTAACCTCGCCGGGTTGCATGTAGGCTCCATAGGTTAGCTGAGCCATTGGAGTTTCCTTCTAATAAACCTGTTGTTAAAGCTACACAACACGAAAACCTTGAAATGTCCTTAGTTTTTGTTAGTGCACTAAACTTCAGGTATGTTGGAAAACAAGTAAAAATTTGCGATCAAGCGCTACAGTAGGAATTGATTCCCCGACAGCGGCACCAAATTTGATATGCTCAAATTATTACTTAGGAAAACAAGTAGGAAGCAGTCGTTGTAAACAGACTATGGTGAGCACGAGATCGTTCGCTAAGGAATCAATTAGGCTACCACACAGTTGAAAGCAAACAATTACTTGTAGAAACAGTTTGATTTGTTTGAAATAAGTACTTCTAATAACTAGAAAACAGAAAATGCAATGTAGTTGTTTGTAAGAATGAGGTAGAAAGAACACGGTAGTTACGATCAAGCAATGCTAATTCACTCTAGGGATACGTTCATACTGTCACACGGTCGGTGTATAGAAAACTTATCAATTCAACCTTTACCAAACGAGTTTGAAGATATTTGAACTAGAGTAAGCTAATAAGGAAAAACAAAAATTCTATTCTGCGTCTCTCGTCGCGGCGAGCCTTCTTAATCGAAGAATATATAGCTCTTGCATAATTTCGCCGCGGCGAGCTTCAATCTTCAAAACAGGAGCTTCATTCGCAAAATCTCGTGGCGGCGGACCAATTCCGTCGCCGCGGTGAGCCTCCTTAGCAAATCCAGTACTGCATGCGCAAAATCTCGCCGCGGCGGACAAAATCCCTCGCCACGGCGAGCCTGGCTGATTGGCTCTTCTCTTTTATTGCTCAAAGATGAATAATTCCTACAAAAAAGGACGAAACACAAAAGCGTAAAAACGAACAAAAAACACTACTAAACTAAAAACAAAGACTCACAAAGACCGCTAAAACGGACCAAACGAGACTCTAAATTACAGTCTCATCAGCTAAGCGTCCTGACTTTTCTAGTTTCCCAAGAACTTGCTTCAGTGGTTGACTGGTAAGGACTATCACCTCATATGACATGAAGTATGGCTTTAATCTGGCAGCTACATTGACGACGCAGAAAGCGTGTTTCTCAATTTCCGAATAGTTCTTCTCGACGCTTGTAAGTGCTTTGCTTAGGTAGTAGACGGGAAGGTGTCCGTTCTTGAATATCCTGACCATTACCAAGCTTACAGCTTCTGGACTTATTGCTAGATATAAGTACAGGGGTTCCCTCGGTGCTGGGATGGCTAAAAGAGGTGGACTGACCAGGTACTTCGTTTGTTCTTCGAAGGCCTCCCTACAAGCGTCTGGCCATTCAAAGTTTGCACTCTTTCGTAGAGCTTTGAAGAATGGTAAACTTTTCTCGGCTGATCGAGATATAAATCGGCTGAATGAGATAACCTTGCCTACTAGTTGTTGTACTTCGTTCAAGTTCCTCGGATGGGGAAGTCTAAGACTGCCTTTATTTTGTCAGCATTAGCTTCAATTCCTCTTTCTGTCACCATGTACCGCATGAATTTTCCTCCCGTCACACCAAAGGTAAATTTTGCGGGATTAAGCTTCATCCCATACTTTCTGAGTATAGAAAAGCACTTGGTTAGGTGGGTGACATGCTGGCTTTCCTCCTTGCTCTTTACCAGCATGTCATCCACATATACTTCCATTGTCTTCCCAATTTCTTCCTTGAACATTTGGTTGACAAGTCTTTGATAGGTGGCACCTGCATTTCTGAGTCCAAAAGGCATTACGTTGAAATAGTAAACTCCTCCTGTGATGACAAAAGCTGTTTTTGCTATATCTTCTTTAGTCGTCTTGATTTGATAAAAGCCCTGGATGCATCCATGAAGCTTAGGAGTGTTCAACCTGCAGTAGAATCTACTAGGATATCTATCCTTGGGAGCAGATAAGGGTCCCTAGGACAAAATTGATTCAGAGTAGTAAAGTCATTGCACATTCTCCACTTTCCAGGAGATTTTTGCACCAAAACTACGTTTCATAACCATTCTGAGTAATGGACTTTCTTAATATGTCCTGCTTTTAGTAGTCTTTCTACCTCCCCGGCAATGATCTTATCCTGTTCTGTCCCATGGTCCCTCTTCTTCTGTCGGACTGGTCGTATGCTCGGATCTACGTGTAGGTTGTGGACCATAATCCTTGGATCGATCACAATGAGATCTTCAGTTCCCCATGCAAAGATGTCCATATTTTCCCTTAGGAAAGTAGTTAGCTTGAGCTCGGATTCTACTGTCATACTTGTTCATATCCTCGTGACTTTCTCGGGATCATCCTCCAGCAGCTGTATTTCTTTGGTTTCACATTGGGGTTCAATTCGATTTTCACCGAGAAATCTTTTCTTGGGAGTTTGACCTGCGGGTTGTTCTAGGATGACTTTGTACTCCTGTATACTTCCCACCTTGGTGAGGATTGGAAAGCACATTTTCTTGGTACCTTGATTCGGATCAAGGTCCGGGTGTGAACCTCCCTTCAGTCGAGGCAGTGACATTCGTCTGGCCAACAGGGAATAACATTCCCACGCCTCTCTTCTGTTTCCTACTACTTCTCCTATCCCATGGGGGGTTGAAAATTTCATTTTGAGATGAAAAGTAGAGGGGATTGCTTTGAAAGTATTGATGCCTGGCCTTTCGAACAAGACTGTATAGTCGAAGGGTGAGTCTACTACAAGGAATTGCACTTCTCGAGTTACTCTATATGGCATCTGTCCCATTGAGACTGTCAAATAGACGCTTCCAAGTGGTTTCACTTCCGGTCCTCCAAATCCTTGTAAAGATGTCGTGACACTTCTGAGTCCTTCGGGCTTCAGCTCCATCTTTGCCAGGGTTTTCGTGAATATGACGTTGGCAGAGCTTCCGGTGTCAACCAATACTTTAGTAACGGCATAGTTGGCAATATCCAATTTGATAACCTGAGGTAAGTCCGGATTACAAATTTTTACTTGTCCAAAGCATGGTGGAGGAGCCTCCGATTCATCAAAGTAGATAAGGTTGGCTCCTTTTCGGATGGAGTTGACCATGGTATCATCTGACCTTTTGATGCTTTTAGTCATCAATTCTCTAGCTTTGCGACTATCACCCACTGTTGGTCCTCCTGTGATAGAGCAGATTATCCCTTTTTGAGGTGCGTTCTCATAATCTTCGTGATAACCTTGGTCATTATCATCTCGAGCTGTGTGAGTTCTGGCATTCTTTTCAGCTCTTTCATTGGGAGTTCGCTCTCGGGAACGAGGTCTAGGACGTGTCCCCCTTGTCTACTGCTGATGATCATCTCGACGGAGGATGTAATTCTTTAGATATCCTAACTCGATCAATCTTTCTATCTCATTCTTGAAATCCACACAGTCCTCGGTTTGATCCCCAGGTTGTTTGTGGAAATGACAGTATTGGTTCGAGATTCTAGACTGTCGGTTTTTCTTGAACTTCTTAGGCCATTGGAGCCCATAGCCTTTGTCTTCAATTGCTGCTAGGATCTCGGTTCTTGGGGAACTTAGAATCGAATAGTTGGCGTATCTCCTAGGAGGGCTTCTTCTCCGTGTTTCCAATCCTCTATGATTATATTTCTTCTTTCATTACGAGGATTTTGTTGAGTTCTTGTTTCATTCTTCTCATTCTTTTCCTTCTTTTCTCCAGTGCGGGTGGGATAATGTTTCATGTATTCTTCTCCCGCCATGAAGCCTTCCACGGCATCATCCAACATTTGTTCATTTTTTACTCTTCCTTTGGAGATTAATGCCCGTAGGCCTTCGTGTTTGGTGTTAGAGTACAGGTATCCCACCTTTTCTTTCAAAGAATGTCCTTCCACTAATAGCAAGGCATCATCGAATCTGGTTATAAAACTTCTCAAAGTTTCGTTGTTTCTGTGTACCGTGTTGGCCATGTAGGTAATGGGTTTCTTCTTGGTCCGATAATTCTCGAAATTTCGGACGAAAGCGTCTGTCAGCTGTTGATAACTGGTAATTGATCCTGATTTCAACTCTAGCCACCAATCCATTGCCTTTCCGTAGAATGTCCCGGGAAAAGACTGAGCATGGATTTGTTTACTGAATCCATTGCCTGACAGTGCACACTCGTATCTAACCTGATGCCCCACTGGACAAGTGGTTCCATCATATTTGTCGAGGTTAGTGGGTACAACTCTATTTTCTGGCAGTATAGCGGCTCGGATTGCGGGTCTTAACGGGCTTGGATTCCGATCAAGTGGTTCTCCAAAGGACACAATCTCTCTGGCTCGTATCATTTTCTCCAGTCGATCTTGCTCGACAGCGAGCGCACTTTGTCGGATGGTAATTTCTTCCCTGGTAAAGGATTGAACTTGATCCTTTTCTTGATACATGTCCTAATTGTCAAGACATTCTCCTTCTTCCTGGTTGGCATCTCGGTTTGGACTTGGGGCTCGGTTACTGGGTCTCGGTCGATCTCTGTCATTTTGATTGTCATCTAAGTGCTCTTCAAGGGGAAGGTGAGTCGTCTGAGTACGTTCGTTCAGAACATCCCTCAAGTCGATCGGAGGTCAGCGTGTGGCTCTGGTGTTCCACGTTTGATTTCGTGCAGGTCGTCCGACTCTGTGCGAAACCGACTGGGTCTGAGATTCGGAACGTTCTTCTTGAAATGGTATGGTTCTTCTGAGTCGGTTCTTGATCCGAGTCTCCATGGTCGCGACGATGCCGTCGAATTCTTGCGGAATCACCTAGGAAGTCGGAACTTGAACCGTACGATCAACGGGGTTCCTATCGGTGTGTTGGGCCAGTGAAATGGGTCTCCTTCTCTCGTCTCCTTCTTCACCTTGAGGTTCGAGATTCTGTTCTTACTCGGATGGAGTAGCGGAAGAAAGGAGTCCGTTGATTTGAGAAGGTTCAGCTACAGATGAAACCCGAGTGGCCCGGGTTTGTGGCTCGGTTTGACCTGGTGGGTCGGTTATCGGAGGAGGTCTGGGATTGATAATTCTTCTTGCTATCTTGGGAGGCATGGCGTTTTTGCTCGGTTCCCACAGATGCGCCAATATGTTGAGGGTAAAAATCATCTTAGGCCAGGATACTGCGCCTTAGCTCCAAAAAGTACCTGTGAGGCTAAGAAAAGGGAGGGTTAGACCCCTTTAAGGTCGGTTTACCTTGGACAAACCGGGTAGTGATTCAACCCGAGCTTCGGAGCTCTTTAAAGAAAGTATTTGAAGTGTAATAAATGACTTATCTTGAGAAGGGATGAATGAGGTCTATTTATAGACATGGTTCGGGGAACCGAATCCCCTAATTCCTGGACTAATGTCCTTAACTTACACGTGGTCCGGGATTTAGGGGATTTGAATCACTACTGGTCCAGGCCCGGACCTGTTGTAGATGTTGGATAGTGATAGGTCGGATATTCCTCTTAAGGTCGGTATGTCCTCCTTCACGTTCTCGATTGTTCTTCCTTATCATTATATTCTTGGTCGGTGATGAGACAATATTCTAACGTCTCATTTGGTCCTTTTTAGCGGTCTTTGTAAGTCTTTGTCTTTAGTTTTGTAGTCTTTTTAGTTCATTTTTACGCTTTGGTGTTTTGTTTACATTTTTGTAGAAATCGATGTCTTTTGAGCCGAATGAGAACAAGCTGTTTAGCATGGCTCGCCACGGCGAGGGATTCAGTCCGCCGCGGCGAGATTTTACGAGCTTGGAATTGGAACTTACAAGAAGGCTCACCGCGGCGAGGAAATAAGTCCGCCGCGGCGAGATTTAGCGAGTGGTTATCTTCTGTGATTTAAGAAGGCTCGCCGCAGCGAAGGAATTGGTCCGCCGCGGCGAGATTTTGCGAATGAGCTCCTGTTTTGAAGATTGTAGCTCGCCGCGGCGAAGGGATTTTTCCGCCGCAGCGAGATTATGCGAGAGCTATATATTTGTCGATTAAGAAGGCTCGCCGCGGCGAGAGGCGCAGGATTAGCGTTTTGTTTTCCTTATTAGATTAGAATTTTGATTCTTTCTTTTCATACTTCTTTTAACCTAGTTTTGAAAAAAAGCTCCTGGATTCACACATTGACATTGAGACATCTTTGGAGCTTGGTTACTCATTGATTTTATTCATCAAGATTATTGGTATTGATTTCTCCATTGCTTTCTTCTTTACAGTTCGTTCTTCATCTTATCGATTGAATTGTATGTTATTGCATGCGAATTTATCATCTATGTTTCACATGATTTTTACCATGAATCTCTGTATGCAATCATCCATTATGAGTAGCTAAACACCTTTGAATACAATAGTATGTGAAGATTATGCATATTCGTTCTAGGGTTTATCGATTTACTCATATAGGTTAGTCTCGTATAAAATATTCGTAAAAACCTTCAATTCGATAAGTCCGTATTAAATTCTCTAAATTGTTCATGTTTAAGGATCGTGAATTGACGACTCACGATTTCTCCAGTATAATATTTTCTAAGAACAATTGGTTGAATCGAATTGATTGATTTGATGTACAACAACCGTGTGACAAATATGAGTGTTATCCCTAGTTCGAATTAGCATAATTGGATCTTTCTATTGTATTCATCTTTCTCTTATTGTTAATCGTAATCTTTGCTTTAGTTAAACCAGTTAGAAGTACAACTAAACCATCAATCAAACTGTTACTCGCAAGTATCTGTTTACTCTCACTGCTACGTAGCTTAATTAATTCCTTAGGGAACGACTCTGTGGTTTAGCTTTGTATGTCTATAACAACTGCTTACTACTTGGTTTTCTAAGTATTAATTTGAGCACATCAAATTTGGCGCCGCTACCGGGGAATTAATTCCTACTGTAGCGTGTGAGTGTAATATTTTATTTACTTTTTTTTACTTACCTGCGATTTCTGCACTAACAGAAACTAAGATTTTGTAGAAGAACCTTTACAAGTTTATGCCCAGTACAAGATCGCACGGAACACCTTTGCAACCTCTAGTACCTGAGATCGATAGACACTACCATCAGCTTCGAAGATAGAACTTAGCCGCTATTGAAATGGGTGACGTCAACGAGAATACTCCCAGAGTCAACGGTGCTGTTGAGACCCCTGTGATCACTTATGGGACCTATATGCAGCCTGGTGAAATTAAGGCAGGGGGATCAGTTGTTGTGCTCTCTAACAATGCTAGGAACATGGAGATCAAGTCTCATCACTTCCATGACATGCCTAAGTTTTATGGGATGGCTATGAGGATGTTATCCGGTTTCTCAAGGAGTTCGAGGGGCTGATTGCTAGGATTCCGCTTACTATAGGCACAGTAACAGTTTCTGATGAGGAAATAAGGAAGAAGGTCTTTCCCATGTGTTGCAGGATAAAGCAAAGAGGTGGCTATTAAATCAACCTGAAGGTTCTCTGGCTACTTGGGATGATCTATACAGGGCCTTTATGAACAAGTTCTATCCAGCGGAGAAGACTAGGCAGCTTCGAGTGCAGATTGAGAAGTTCATGTAGATGAGTGATGAGAGCTTTTATGAGGCCAGAGAGCGATTCCTGAACTTTCTCTCTCAATGCCCTCACCATAGGTTCCAGCTTAAGGAAACTAGAGGTAGACCAAGGAGAGCTGACCCAAAAGCCGTGGAGCAAACACCAGGCCCTAGTACTATTGAATTGGCAGAACAGGTTAAGGAGATGAGGATGCTTGGCACTATCCCTGCACCAGTGGCTCCAGTTAATGAGAGGTGTAATCTGTGTGGTAATTTCGGGCATGGTGCTAGTATGTGTATACTTCCTGAGACTATGGGGGAGAACCCAACTCCATAGATCATTTGCTGGGTGCAAAACAGGCAGCGTGGTGGTTGGCAACCAAATCCGGGAATGAATGTAGGCGCTACTAAGGTGCAGCCCTTCAACCTCGACCATTCCAATTTATCCTATGGAGGTAACTTCTATGAGAATGCACCACAGCAGGTTCCGGCACAGCAGGTTCCAGCCACAGTTCGTTTCGACAAAGGTCCAAAGACAAGCTGGCTCCGCCTACTAGTGCACCGCGAAACGCTGATCAGGAGATTAGAGCTCACAAGGAGAGATCAGAGAGGTTCTGGGCAGAAGCACAGCGGAATCAAGCCAAGAATGACCAGAGGTTTGAGAGCATTGAGCAATCGCAAAAGAGATTGGAGAAGACTCTTGGTGATCTGGTGAGCGCCTTCCAACAAAGAGAGAAGGGTAAACTCCCCGCGACTGTCGAGAATAACAGAGTACTTGCTGTGGAGGTAGCTTTTGACAAGCCAGGAGTAGTGAAGACTGTTATTATGACTTGCACTTGTAACCATGATAAGGTGGTTTCCCATATTGAGGCAACACCGGCACAAGAAGCGAGAAGGGTGATAACATCTGGTCCTGCAATTCCAGGAGAGAAGGCGAATGCAGGACCAACTCAGTTGATCCAAAAGGAAGAGAAGAGCATTAGTGATGCAAACAGTTTCGATTTGGTCGTCGGGATAGGCAGTTCTTCTGAGGTTACATGTATTATTGATACTGGAGCTGCAGTTAACTTGATGACATTCAAGACTTATGAGGAACTCAACCTGAAGGGTCTAGAACCGAGAAGATGCTTTGTGACCATGGCTAATGGTACTCGAAGCAAATGCATGGGAGTTGTTGAGGATGTTCACGTAACCATTAGCGGAGATGTGTTTATGACTGATTTCGTGGTTGTCGAGTCACCGCAGGTGAAGATCAAAGAGATGGACAAGGATATTCTGCTTCTTGGGTGCCCTTTCATTAAGGCTACTCGTATGATAGTCGATCTTTATGGCCGTACATGTACTATCCAGGTTTGCAGTGAGAAACGTGAGTTGCAAGCTGTCACCACATCATATTCTCCTGCGAGTTGACACCGGGGAATTACATCAAAGACACACCGGTCCACTCTACACCTATTCTCGCTCACGAGTGAACATGGGGACAGAGAAGGCTGGTAACCTCAAGCTCAATTAGCTCCAGCATGGAAGAAGTCGAGCTAACGACTATAAAAAAAAGCCCCCTTTTGTTTTTCATTCATTCAGACTAATTTTCATTCCGTACACTTGCTTGTTATTTCGTATTGTTAGACTATTTGTTTATGTGGTTTGCTTGTTTTTAGTTAAGTTGAGTCTCTGGAAGGTGGGACCTTTGCACTCATACGAGGAAATTCGTAAACTCTAGCTGAGGCTTGGAGTTTCGATCTTGCGACGCGAGGTTGAACTAGTGCAAGTGAATTTTTTTGCGAAAAATTCACTCTCGCCGCAGCGAAGCATCTTGCTCGCCGCGACGATGTGGCCTCCATTTTCCTATTTGTGTATTCGTAAGATTTCGCCGCGGCGAGCCTTTTGCTTCGCCGCGGCGAGAGTCTGTGTTAGGAATATTTGTTAGTATTTTGATCACTCATCACATGTTCTTATCTTAGCCAGAAAGGTGATTAAGTACTCTTGGTTCACTTGAACATTGTAAAAGAGGAAATCACTGAGTATGATTAGTCTAGTAAATCTTGTATTAGGATTATAGGTCTCTGAGTGTAATTTTTATTTCCAGAAGACCATGAAGATCAATCCTAGCAATGGAGCTTTTCTGAAGATTAGAAGACTGAAGATTGCACAAGATTTATGAAGATATCAAGGTTTAGTCTAACTCAGAAAGACTATGTCCTTAATCCTTTCTTAAGTATATTTACTTACTTTTGAAATATGATTCTGGACATATGACATCATGAGTATGGAGCATGCAAGCCATCAGAAAGGCTCATGTATCCGTTGAAGACTACAGGACAAGAAATAGTGCAAGTGCATTAATTGCATTGGCAGAAAAGCCGCTGAAGCACAGTCCCCTCTGAGACATGAGACAAGGACTTCTGAGTACTCATTTTAAGATAAGTATGGACTGAATTTGAATTGTGTCTAACGGATATCATTCCAACAACTCTCAAATTCATCTATATATATCACACTCTTATATGCTGAGAAATATACCTTAGAACGCTCTATCTTGCAAACTTACCATCAAGCAAAGTATTCTCTCAAGCACTCTACTACCCTTTCTGAAAGCTTTATGTTGCTCGAAGAATCACTAGTAGTTCTAAGTTGTCCTGAACCTTAACAAGAGATTGTTATTCATGAAAGAGTTGAGCTATCAGATACCCTTTCTGAAGCTCATTCTCCAGAACGGACATCAATTACTTGGGTCAGTAAAGAGCAGACTGCCATCCACTGAACAAGTGTATTAAGTAGTCTTGTTCTATTAGGCTCTCTGAAAACATAACTGAAAAGTTACACAAGAAGCCTCTCTGACAAACCTTATAACCAACACCATCAAGGCGTGGAGTAGAGGAAGTACTTGATTTGGGAAATCAAGGAATAACTCCAAGGTTATCTGAGTAGAGGAAGTTCTTAGCTCTAGGAGCTGGGGAATAACTCAGGGGGAACATTTGGTTGGGAACCATTTGTTTAGGAATCTTAGAATAGGATTAATGTAAGGTGAACTCAATTATCTATTCTAGTGAATTCTAGGTCTCAGAAAGACCGAAGTGGATTAGTTGGAGGATTACGCCACCTCCAGATACCACTATACTTGATGTGTCATTTACCTTTCTGTATTTACATTTCAGCAAAGCACACACACATACTTATTGTTTCTACACTTACCTATTTTAAAGTCTTCCGCGCTCTGAATTTAAGTATCATAAAACCCCAGGTTTCTGAGAAACTGTGTTTATCGACAAAAGTTTTAAAAGACTATTCACCCCCCCCCCCCCCCCCTCTAGTCTTTTACTTTGTCGTTATTTGGACCAACAAGTGGTATCAGAGCAGGAGGTTCACAAGCCTTCTGCACTGAACCTAGATCCCCAGATAGGTGAAGGAACTTTGTCCCTTTCTGAGGACTATATAATTTGTGTGTTAAGTGTGCAGGTATGTCTCTGAGTGATGCACCCATTCTGAAGCCAGAAAACTACGAGAAATGGAAGAACAACATGATGCTCCATCTGGAGGCCATTAGTGACGAGATGATCTATGTCATCAATGAAGGGCCTATCAAAATCAGACAACTCAAACAAGTTACTGAGGTGTCTAATGGAAGAAAAGCCTCAGACATGGAAGATGGAAGCGAGGATGCGGCTGCTAGTGATAGTGGTCGTGTTGCACGTGGAAGCATTATGTATGAAGACAAGCCAAGAGAGCTCTGGACATCTGAAGATGCCAAGAGACACAGATTGGATGGTCTAGCTCGTAATATCATCATCAGATCGACACCTGAGCACATACAGTGTAAACTGTGACGGCGAAAGTTGCCTGGCAATTGATTGAAGAAATCTGTGCCGGAACTAAGAAAACCAAGGAAAACAAGTTCGAAGTTCTTAAATTGAAGTTCCAAAACTTCAAACAAGGTCCCACTGAAACTCTGGAAAAACTTGATTTCAGGTTTACTACACTTATGAGTGATATGGCTGCACTTGGTGAAAGCAATGATACTCCCAGAAAAGATTAAGACTATTGTCAGAAGTCTCAATCACAACTGGGAGCACACTAAGTTCTTTTATTTCAACCGAGGGATGCCAAATATTACTCCAGTAGAGCTCTTCTCTCATCTTGCTACTGTAGACTATGAGACAACTCAGAGAGAACAAACAGCTGAAAAGTTGCAAAGTGTTGCTCTAGTTTCTCAAGGTTCTTCTGAAAAGAAGGATACCAAAGATGCATCTGAAGAAAATGCTTTGCAGTAAGACACATGAGAAATTTGTGAGTCAAGAGATTGAGAGAAGAAAAGCTAAAGAAAATCTGAAAAAGCATCTTGGCCCAAACTATCATCAGTACAAGAACATACAAATGAACAACTCTCTGAACACCCCCATTCAGAAAGGTGTTAGTATTGAAGCTGCAGAAATAGGAAATGATATCTGCTTCTATTGTCAAAAGCCTGGTCACTTCAAGAGATATTGTCCTGCTTTAAACAAGCTCAAGACAGGTGACAAGAAGGACAGAAGAAATTTCAAGAGAAATCAAAGGGCCTTACTGACTGAAGAAAGGAAGAAGATTCAAATTCAACTTGATGCTCTAGACATTGAGACTACCATCACCAGAATTGTGTGGAATCACCCACGATGTAATCGACTTCGGCCTTAAGAAGAATGAAATGTGTGGAATTGCTGAGATTGCTGGTCCAGACATCTCCAACATTGAAATATGTCTTATGGCTGATGAGGTAACTAACAATTCACAATTTATGTACTATGAGAGTGATGATGGAATTGAGGATCTGGAGTTGGTCAAGAGTGAATTGGATCGTTATGAGAAAGAATTTCTGGAAGCACAATCCAAAACAAGAATTCTAGAGGAAAGCAAAGAAACTCTTGAAAAAGAGGTTTCTGAGCTAACCAGAGTATCTGAGAACAATAACGTTGAAATAGCCTTTCTGAAAGCTCAGATATCTGAGAATGAAAATTCTCACAAACTAGCCTTGGATGAACTTAATAAGAAAATGTTGAAGCTGCTTTCTGAGAATGAAGAATGAAGAAAGAAAGAGCTATCCTTCCAATCTTATGCAAAGGCTAGTGACACTCTCACTGAGGTTCAATCCTATCTGAGAGATCCCTCTGAGAAAAGTGGACTTAGACTTGATGAACAATCAAGTAATTCATCTCCTCTGGAGAAGAGTGATGAAAGGTTGACCTTTGTAAAAAGTCAACAGAATGATTCTTCAACCACCTATAGCATTGGTCAGAAAGCTAGGGTAGTTGACAAAGGAAAAGGAGTTGCAACCCAGCCTTTGAAAGAACAACAAGTTCACAAGAAACATGTGGATAAGGTTTCAGAAAAAAAACACAACCCTCAGATATGCAACCATCCACATTGCTGCATTACTAGGAAGGGAAGAATTGATGGAATAGGCAAATTCTCTACTGTACCATTTTATGAAAATAAAGATGGTGCAGAAACTAGTAAGGCTTCTGAAGAGCGCATTCAGAAAGCCAAAAGTGTTCGAAATGACATTGGCTATCGTGCTATTGGAAAGGTCCTTCTGCAACAATATAAGGAAGGACAAGAACAATGGCGCAAGGTTGATATTGCACGTAGCAATAGATAGAAGTGGAAGAAATCTCAAGCCACTGAAAAACTGAATGCCAGAGCTAGAAGGAACCTGGCCAGAAAGGCTAAGTTTGCTGAAAAGCAACCCCAGAAACCCAAAGGGAACACCTAGAAACACTCCAAGAAGGAAGATTGAGATCAAAATTACTGATTTTATTGCATCTCCTTCTGATCAAGTTAGACAAAAACAAACTCCCAAGAAATTCACTAAAATGTGGATTCCTACTGGAAGAATGTTTAGTCTAAGTGGTTCTATCTCTGAGGCAAGAACCTAACTCCTGTTTCCTGTTTTGTGCAGAACGCCTCTTGGACTAAGGCTCAATGGCTATTTGATAGTGGATGCGCAAAGCACATGACAGGAGACAAAGCAAATCTGGTCAACTACAAAGCTTACAACACTGGACCAGACATCAGATTTGCTGGAGGAGAATTAAATCCCTCTCTGTGATCTGGCAACGTCAAATTAGGATCATCATTAACAATCACTGATGTATTACATGTTAAAGGTTTGAAATATAATCTATTTAGTATGAGCCAGTTTGCAGACAAGGGATTCACTGTGAAATTCAAAGCAAAGTATTGCAAACTTATAGACAATGAGTCAAAGCAGACAGTCTTGGTTGCTCGGCGGAAAGGCAGTCTTTATGTTACCGATTGGGCATCTGCCACAACTGAAGAATGTCTCATGGTGAGTCAATCAGGTCACACAGAAGAGCACTGGTTATGGCACAAAAGAATGAGTCACTTGAATTTCAAAACTCTGAACAAACTTGCCAAGAAAGAGTTAGTGGTTGGCCTTCCCAAAACATCTTTCAGAAAGGATGGTATCTGTTCTGCCTGTCAGATGGGGAAACAATCCAAGATCTCTTTCAAGTCCAAAACCAGACACTCTAGTGTTAGACCACTACAACTATTACACATGGATCTTTTTGAATCATCTGTAACTAGTTATGCAGGAAAGAAGTATGGTCTGGTTGTTGTAGATGACTTCTCAAGATTCACTTGGGTTGTCTTTCTAAAGCACAAATCTGATGCTAGGGTGGGAATACCAAACTTGCTGAATAAGCTTGTAGTCATGAAGAATGACAAGGTATCTGCAATCAGAACAGACCATGGTACTGAGTTTGTCAACCAGTACATAAAGGAGTTTTGTACCAGTAAAGGCATATAACACCAACTTTCCTCTGTGAGAACACCACAACAAAATGGTGTTGCAGAAAGGAAAAATAGAACCCTTAAAGAAGCAGCAAGGACAATGCTAGCTGACACTGAAATAAGTGAAGTTTATTGGGTTGAAGTCAGTAAACACAAGATGCTACACTCGTAATGATTTTGATAAACAAACACCATGACAAGACCCCCTTTGAACTCTTGGTTGGTAGACCCCCTAATATCAAACATCTGAAAGTGTTTAGTTGTAGATGTTTTGTTCTTAACAATGGAAAAGAGTATCTAAGAACATTTCAACCAAAGGCAGATGAAGGTGTGTTTCTTGGTTATTCTATGAATAGCAAAGCATACAGAGTTTACAACAAAAGAACAAAGAAGATTGAAGAATCAGTTCATGTTGTATTCTATGAAGGAAGCAAGAAAACACCCCTTGCTGATGAACTCTCAGAAAGGTTCAAGGAACTAACGATAAAGGATTCTGAAGAAGAACCCTCAGAAAGGAAAAACATCATTGTGGAAAGAGAGGATGGCTCTGACGAAGAAAAGCATGAAATGCCTATTAACAACCAAATGATTCTCAGACATGATGAAGAATTTCCTATGAGAATTCCAGAAATGGAAATTGAAGATGTTCATCAGAGAGCTAACTCTGGAAATGACCTCTCTGACAAGCATGTCCCAGAAAGCTCTCACACTGAGCAAGTGTCAGACATTCACCGCCCCTCCAAGGTGCAAGATGTCACAGATACTTAAGAAGTATCAAGTCATAATCATAGTGATTCACATTCAGATCACATAGATGTTGACCCTACTAGCCCTAAACCCATGATGAGATGGATCAAGGATCATCCTGCAAAAGATGTGATTGGACCAATCAATCAAGGTGTTAGGACTAGGAGAGCAATAGCTGAAAACGCTAACTCTCTCTTTGGATGTTTCATCTCAAACATTGAACCTAAAACTATACAAGAAGCATTAAGAGACCAAGACTGGATCTCTGCAATGCAAGAAGAGTTGGATCAGTTTGAGAGAAACAAATTATGGAAACTAGTTCCATTTGTAGAAGGAATATCTGTGATTGGAACTAAGTGGGTTTTCAGAAACAAGATGAATGAATCTGGTGAAATAACCAGAAACAAAGCAAGGTTGGTTGCCAAGGGATTCACCCAGACTGAAGGTTTAGATTTTGATGAGTCATATGCACCAGTTGCCAGATTGGATGCAATAAGACTCTTTCTGGCCTTTGCAGCTCATAAAGACTTTAAAGTTTATCAGATGGATGTCAAGAGTGCATTCTTGAATGGTGAACTTGCTGAGGAAGTCTATGTTGAACAACCACCTGGCTTTGAAGTTTCCTCAGAAAGTAGAATGGTCTATAAGCTACAGAAAGCTCTATATGGACTGAAACAGGCTCCAAGAGCATGGTATGACACTTTGGCCAAATACCTTCTGGAAAGTGGTTTCAAGAAAGGTGAAGTTGATAAAACTTTATTTACTTTAAATCATGATGGGAAACTACTCTTAGTTCAAGTATATGTTGATGACATTATATTTGGATCTAAGGACAAGCAACTTTGTGATGACTTTGCAAATCTCATGAAAAGTAAGTTTGAGATGAGCATGATGGGAGAATTGAACTATTTCCTAGGATTGCAAGTCAAGCAACTCAATGATGGAATATTCATTAGTCAGACAAAGTATGCAAAAGAATGCTCACAAAGTTCAATCTTAAGCCTTCTGAAAAGAATGCTAAGATACCTATGAGCATAGGAACCAAGATGACCTATACTGAATCAGATAAGAGTGTTGATTAACACAAGTATAGGAAATTGATAGGTTCACTACTTTACCTTACTGCAAGCAGACCTGATATTCAATATGCAGTTGGTGTGTGTGCTAGATTTCAAACAAATCCAATGCAATCACACTACAACATTACTATGAAAATATTAAGGTATGTGAAAGGTACAGTAGTAGATGTAGGTTTGTGGTATCCTAAAGAAAGTGGATTGAGTTTGGCTGGTTACTCAGATGCTGATTATGCTGGATCAATGCTTGATAGGAAAAGCACCTCAGGAACTTGTCAGTTTCTGGGAACTAGACTTATCTCATGGTTTAGGAAAAAGCAAAAAATCAATTGCAACTTCTACCACAGAGGCTGAATATATTGTTGCTGGTTGTTGTGCAACACAAATTCTGTGGATTCAACAACTCAGAGACTATGGACTCAATGAAGAGAAAACTCCCATTTTCTGTGATAACACAAGTGCTATTGCAATCACACAGAACCCCAAGTTCCATGCCAGAATAAAGTACATTGATGTTAGACACCACTTCATCAGAGACCATGTTGAGAAAGGCAATATAGAGATACTCAAGATTGGCACAGAAGACCAACTTGCAGATATCTTCACCAAGCCCCTACAAGAATGCCGGTTCTTGACCTTAAGACATAGTCTTGGGTTAATGGAGATGCCTAAGAACTGAAAAATGTCCTGAATCTCTAAAGTCTGAGTAAGTGAGGTAGAAAAGAAGTAGGCCTCTGAGAACATGTTCTCGGAAAGACAAGTTGATAAGAAGTGATGCAAAGGTTTCTGAGTAGCAACACTCAGAAAGGCAAAACATTTCTGGAACGGGTATCCAGAAAGGCAAAGGTTGGTACACACTCAATAAGTAAATAAGACTAGAACTTACTTACTGAGAGTGGGTCGAATACATTCAAACAACTGAAGCTTCTGACACTTGAATTCAGAAAGCTATTTAGTCATAAAGTGAAAAGACACACAAAGCCCGAAAAGTATAAGTTCTGGAAGTCAAACATGTCCAATGTCTTGTATTTTTGCCATTTTTATGATAAACAATATAAAGATAAGGACTTGACACTCAGAATGATAAGTTCAAACGATTGAGTGCTATTACTCTTTACTAAGTGACATAATGGATGTAACTTGTCAAAAATCCATCAAGTCGGCACAATACCATTTGTTGATTGATATCATTACAAGATATTCAATATAAGCCCTTGATGAATAAACGTTTGATCTCAACGGTTGAGATTAAAACAAAGCAAGTAATGTCTATTGAGAAATACAGACATGGCCCACTGCACATTTAATGGAGTACGTGTGTGATACCACGCCTATGCAGATACAAAGACACGCATTCATATTCAGTTGTATGTATGTTGTATCTATGTACATTTTGTCTGCTATATATATAGGACTTGGACAAAAGACAAACGCTTTTACCAAATCCGAAATTTCATACTTGCATCAAAACAGCAAAATCTCTCAAGATTTCTGCAAAACCCCTTCTGCAAAACTCAACTTCTTGTGTTTAGTCTTCTGAAAAGATAGACTAATCCCGATTAATCTTGCAAAATCCCTCTGAAAACACTCACTCAAGACTCTATATAAGAGATGGCACCAAAGAAGATGACCACCAAGAACCCTAAGGTCAAGATCATCCGCTCCTGAAAAGCAAGGAGGAAAGGAACTTAAGGTGTTGAATAAACGCATATACGGGAAAGTTCACCCCATCCGACCGAATCCAAACCACAAAATGAATTGGGGAGCTTTTCTAGTGAAGAAGTATGTACAAGCAAATATACCTTCAAGACCATAGGAAACCGATATTGGGGATCTCAAAAGTTCCCATATCTTCAAGTTTATTTCATCGCACTGATGGACTATCCACATCGGATGTGCTGGAGTTCTATAACAACTCCAAAATCTTCACAAAGGTTGTGAATGATGAAGAAGAGAAATACATGCAGACTGAAGTTCAAGGACAAGAGATCGTCCTAGACTGCAAGACTTTCTGCAAGATATTCCGATTGAAAAATCGAGGAACAATTGAAGACATCAACATCAGGGATGCTTCCATGATTCAAGGTGTTAAAGAGCTATTTGAAGCAATCCAATTAGAAAATGCAAAGGGTTGCCCAGGAGACTTTGTTCTGAAAGCCATCAGAACTAGTCATCTCCAGAAACACTGGAGTACTTTTGCTCTCATTCTAGTCCGTTGCTTTGATGGCAACAAAGGTGGAGTAGACCAGATAAGCATGGAGAGATGGATGATGATGCTTCTTCTGAACAAGAAGCATGAAGGGCAGGAAACCCACTTTAACTGGGGGAAGTACGCCTTCAACAAATTCCTTGGGCATATTGAAGAATTTGAGCCCAAGATCATCAATGGCCTTGCTGAGCCAAAGGCCAATATGCACTTTGGCCTCAGAATTTGTCACATTCTGGAAACAATGGGAATCACTCTCAGAGAGAGGAAGGAAATCCTAGTCACCAACTCCCTTTTCAGACACGCCTTTGAAGAAAAGGAGAGACTTGCTGCTGAGAAAGCACTCAGAGAGGCAGAAGAAGAAGAAAGCAAAGAAGGTGATAAGGTTTCTGAGCCAGCTTCAGCTCAACCTCAAACTGCCAAGAGAAAAAGGACTCAACACAAAAGAGTACCTAAGCCCCAACAAAAAGAAATAGAGGCACAACCTTCTGGAGACAAGGTCTCAGAAAATGTTGTTCGCCCAGAAAGGCAGTTCCAGAAAGCACCAAAGATTCTGAGCCAGGCAACTCCAGAACTATCAAGGGATGACCGCAACATTATAGATGGGTCACCAACTGACAAAGGACTCAAGAGGATGAACAAATTCGAGAGGCACTCAAGAGGTCCAAGATAGAAACACATGGAGGAGCATCTAGCTCAGCTCCTCAAGGTCAAAGGAGCACTTCTGCCCATCAGGAAGAAGAAGGCCTGGGAGAAGAAAATAGAATGATGGAAGATGTCGCCATTGCTTCCACATTCACAATGCCAACACTTAATGTTGCTGAAGAAAATCCTGTTTTAACACAGGTTCCTCAACCTTCTGAGAAAGCTCAACTCTCAAAAAGAGATCAAACTGAGATGGAGACTCAAAATGATACAGCAGAGGAGACCAACAATGAACACAGAGAGACTGTGGAATCACCACAAGTCCAAGAGACCAATGATCAGCCTGACCCTATTCAGGCCAACATGGAGACACACTTTCAGGGGGAAGAAAATTTGTCCACCCCCTTGAATCAAGGAGAGGTTCCTCCAACCTCAGAACAACAAGAAGAGCTTGTCCCTCAGGTAGTACAGCTATTTCTGAACAAGAAATAACTAAGTTAAAAATGCTCTTAAATGTTGTGTTCTAATCTTGTTAATGTATCTTATTAGGCTCCAACTGAGGAAGTAGTGGTGGAACCAACACCCCAACACCAAGAGATTCCAGAGGCTGAAAAGCTCTCTGAGGAAACATTTACTGAGCCTTCTGCAGAGAAGGTAAGTAATCAGTACTAATCTCCTTCAAGAATACTCTGGAAATACCACTACTCAATCTTTTATGTTTGCTCTTACAGGCTCATTCAGAAGAACAATTGGATGGAAAAACAGTTGTGTTATCTCCTCCAAAGGAAATCAAAACCGAACAAGCAATATATGCAGAAGAGGTTCCAGAGACTCCAAAGGTTTCTGAGGAACATGCTACTGAGCTTCCTCACTTGGAAGTAAGTGAAGCCTCAGAAAAGCATTTTTTTTCCATCCATCTCTTTCTGTTACATAAGTTCCTAAAACATAATTGATTCTAATTCTCAGGTTCAAGCAGAAAGAAAGGATGCTGAGGATCAGACTTCTCCTCACACCAAAGTATCTGAGGTCTCTGAGACCAAGCAAGCAAAAGTCCAAGCTGATGAGCCTAGTGTTTCTACACAGGTATGCTCAGAAAGCTTACTTTTGCACACAGATACTAACACAAGTGGTTTGAACAAAACTAACTTGATCCCTTTCTTTCAGGCTCAAAGTCTAGTGCCAGTTGATTTACTCAAGGCCTTCCAGAAGCACACTTTAAAGAAACATCTCAAGTGCTTCAGACAATGGCAGAAACTCAGAAAGGCTGACCTTTCTGAATTAGCCGGAGTAATCGACATCCCAGAGAAGAGAGCAATCGCCTTGAATCTGGAGGATCACATCCATGCATTGTTCCCAACAGAGTCCTACTCATTTGCCACTCTGATGCATGAAGACTTCATTCATGAAGTAGCACAAAGACTTATAGCAGATTTCAAGTCTGCGGATGCTCAAACCCAAGAGCAGATGGTTACCCATCCTGCCTTGCCCAGCAAGCTCACGACCTACCCAACTGAGCAAGAGGAAGTTAATGGGAGGATGATCACACTTCCTGATGTGATCAACCTAGTTTCTGAAGATGAGGAAGAGATGGACGAAAATGATTATCAAGAACCTCCCTCTAAGCATCCAAACCAAGAAGCAAAGAACAAGAGTGATGATGATGATGATGATCCCCAACCTGGACAAGGCGGGATTCAGAAAGCTAGCAAAGGAAGTGGAGAAAAGGCTACTCCTTCAAATGCTCAGAGAGCCCCATCATCATCACCTCCCAAGTCTCATCAAGATATCCAACAGGCTGAGCACAATGATGCCATAGAAGAAATTTCAGCCGCTGAGTTCAGGATTGAACAACTCAGAAAGGTGTTGGAAGAAGAAAAGAGAATCAGCATTGAGTGTCAAGCTCTTGTTGATGAAAAGGAGGCCAAACTCAAGAAGCTCAAAGAAGCTAATGTCAAGGAATTGGCACTCCTAGATGAGCAAAGAAATCTGAAGAATACCATTGTTGTCACAGCTGCTGAGATAGATGCTATGGATGACAATGATGATGAAGAGCATGATGCTGAGGCTGCATCAGAAAGACCTTCTACATCCTCTCAGAAGGCCAGCATACTCCAAGGCAAACAAAAGATGTTAGCCAGCTTGCAAACAATCCCAGAGAAGGATTATGAGAGTGATGCTGAAGAAGACCGCAACTTGATTACTGCAGAAGAAGATGAGAGACTTATCACTCAGCAAAAGAGAACCTTACTTGCTCCTCATATCTTCTCGCCAGTGTAGTTTAAGTGAAGAGCACTGCAAGGAGCAAAGGTGTCTTTTGGAACTCGAGAGACACTAGTTGCCCAAGACAGTATGCTAAAATCCGTCCAGAAGAGATGAAGCCATGGTCATTGCTTTTCAACAGAGCAACCAGCATAGCTCTCTCGTAAAGACCTAGGGTTGGTCAGGATGAGGATTGTAACAATGCTAATGCAAAGATTGAATGAAGCCACCATGTCATCCTACAAGCCAACGCCATCCTAAGGCCGCATGAAGAGCTCAACAGAAAGGAGCAGGAACTGGTTAGGCAGAACAAAGAGCTGAAGAAGGAACTTCAAGAATTAGTCAGGGTGCACAAAAATCTCCAAAAGAACTTTGAGTCACTCTCTGAAGTTATGCTATCATGAGTCAGTCATTCATGACTAAGGGGGAAGAGATGCCTCAGAAAGGCAGAGGAAGAAAAAGAAAACAATCAAATCCTCCCTCCTCAAGTCAACTAGTCATCAAGGACACTGGAGATGCCCCTACTGAAGAAGTTGTTCCAGATCAACCAGCCAGAAGGCTGAGGAGTATGATAACTAGGGGAGCCAAGTCCCTTAGAATCTCAGAAGAGAAGAAGACTTCTGAAGAAGAAGAAGAAAAGGAAGAAGGAGAAGTGAGAGGCCAAGAAAGCTGCAAGTCTCCAATTTTGGACTTCAATGATGATGAGGATGAATCTGATACAGATGAACATCCACTTCACAAGAAAAGGAGACAAGCAACTACTTCACAACCTCCTCTGGCAGCAAGGCCTTTGGCAGCCAGAACTCCTTCTGGAAATACCAAGTCAATACAAGGAACATCCACCAGCACAGCCCCAAGGCAGGAAGAAAGGGTTAGAGGATCTCCTGACAGAAGGCCACCTAACAGAAAGGCAAGAAGGGATTCCCAGTTTGGCAGAGTAAACAGAGAAACTCATCAAGAAAGGCCAACTGATGCCCACATTGAGTATGTGAAGACTAGTAATGAAGAGTCTTCATATAGGTGCATTCTGAACAAGAGAGGGTATTGAATTCTGGAACTACAACATCTACTTGTCAATGATAAATTTCCAAATCTCATCCTCAACCAGATCCTGAAACGGAGAGAAGGCAAGCCAGAATTGCTAAAACCTGAGCACCTTCATGCCTGGCTAAACTTTGAAGTAGAAAAGAGGAATGAAGCCAGAAAGATGGATCTTTCTTTTGCCTGTCCTTACCCAAAGCCTGATGATGTACACAAGGTAAGAAAACTGGATGGTAGCTACAGCAGAAAGAACAAACTAGGTGTTCCAACCTATGAGTCATTCTATATGACATTGGATGAATACCTAGATGATTTACACTATCTGGAAGAAATATACAAGTATTTCAACCTATCTCAGCTGCATATAGACCACTCCTAGGTCTGGGGAAAGTACTTCTGGGTCAAACACTTTCCGCGGAAGAATCGCAAGCTTGGCAAGAGTTACCATGAAATATGTGACTTATCCAGAAAGACAGAGCTCTCTGTCAGAAGGATTCTTTATGACTATGTCTAAGAATGTGGAAAAGTGGATGATCATGTCAACTGATCCAGAAAGGATGCTGAAGAACTTGAGGTATCTGAACCCAAGTTGCATTTCTGAAGACTTGAAGACTAGTACCATTAGAATACTCTCTTGGAGCTTGGATTCTCCTTTGTTCTAATTTACTTAGTATGCTTTGTTACTTTTTGTAATCTTGCTGATTGTTTCTGAATTTCTCTATCTGTAAAAGTTGCATCTTATTCTGTTACTCTCAGATACATTCTAATAGATGACAACTTATCAGCAAATATCACTTCTTGTGATTTGGTTGATGTTTACTTTCTGCACTTAATTCAACTAAAATTGAATATCATTTGAAATAATTAAGTGGTGGATTGTTTTCTCTTCCAGGGTTACAAATTTGTAATAGGACTTAAAACATAGTCATGGATGACTGATCAAAAAGGGGGAAATTTGTTAGGAATATCTGTTAGTATTTTGATCACTCATCACATGTTCTTATCTTAGCCAGAAAGGTGATTAAGTACTCTTGGTTCACTTGAACATTGTAAAAGAGGAAATCACTGAGTATGATTAGTCTAGTAAATCTTGTATTAGGATTATAGGTCTCTGAGTGTAATTTTTATTTCCAGAAGACCATGAAGATCAATCCTAGCAATGGAGCTTTTCTGAAGATTAGAAGACTGAAGATTGCACAACATTTATGAAGATATCAAGGTTTAGTCTAACTCAGAAAGACTATGTCCTTAATCCTTTCTTAAGTATATTTACTTACTTTTGAAATATGATTCTGGACATATGACATCATGAGTATGGAGCATGCAAGCCATCAGAAAGGCTCATGTATCCGTTGAAGACTACAGGACAAGAAATAGTACAAGTGCATTAATTGCATCGGCAGAAAAGCCGCTGAAGCACAGTCCCCTCTGAGACATGAGACAAGAACTTCTAAGTACTCATTTTAAGATAAGTATGGACTGAATTTGAATTGTGTCTAACGGATATCATTCCAACAACTCTCAAATTCATCTATATATATCACACTCTTAGATGCTGAGAAATATACCTTAGAACGCTCTATCTTGCAAACTTACCATCAAGCAAAGTATTCTCTCAAGCACTCTACTACCCTTTCTGAAAGCTTTCTGTTGCTCGAAGAATCACTAGTAGTTCTAAGTTGTCCTGAACCTTAACAAGAGATTTTTATTCGTGAAAGAGTTGAACTATCAGATACCCTTTCTGAAGCTCATTCTCCAGAACGGACATCAATTACTTGGGTCAGTAAAGAGCAGACTGCCATCCACTGAACAAGTGTATTAAGTAGTCTTGTTCTATTAGGCTCTCTGAAAACATAACTGAAAATTAATACGAGAAGCCTCTCTGACAAACCTTATAACCAACACCATCCAGGCGTGGAGTAGAGGAAGTACTTGATTTGGGAAATCAAGGAATAACTCCAAGGTTATCTGAGTAGAGGAAGTACTTAGCTCTAGGAGCTGGGGAATAACTCAGGGGGAACATTTAGTTGGGAACCATTTGTTTAGGAATATTAGAATAGGATTATTGTAAGGTGAACTCAATTATTTGTTCTAGTGAATTCTAGGTCTCAGAAAGACCGAAGTGGATTAGTTGGAGGATTACGCCACCTCCAGATACCACTATACTTGCTGTGTCATTTACCTTCAGATTTACATTTCAAAGAAAGCACACACATACTTATTGTTTCGCACTTACCTATCTTAAAGTCTTCCGACTGAATTTAAGTATCGAAACCCCTGTGTTTCGAAACGTGCTTATCGACAAAAGTTTTAAAAGACTATTCACCCCCCCCCCCCTAGTCTTTTACTTTGCCGTTATCTGGACCAACAGTCTGTTTTCCTTTCCAATGTTTGTCTCGTAAGTTTCCGCCGCGGCGAGATTTATTCTTCACCGCGGCGAGAATTTGCGACTTTATTTATATCTGCGATAAAGAAAACTCGCCGTGGCGAGCGTTAACAAAAAAAACTCAGAGTTTCAGAAAACTGCCGCCACGCACTTCTTCCCTTGTGCGAACTAGGTTTTTTTTTAAATCTTTTTATCTTCTTCTTCTTCCTCACCGCCCCATTTCCTTTTTTTTTTTTTTTCATCTTCCCGTTTTCTTTCTCTCCTCTTCACTCTAATCTCCATTCTCCCTCAATTCTCCACCAAATTCCCCCATTCTCATTGCAAATCAACGGGTTTTTTCCTCCTCTCCCCGTTTCTTGCATCAATTTCGTGTGTTTTCCACCCATTCCTTCGGATTCAAAAGGTAAATTGGCTTGAACTTCCTTCTTCCTTAGTTTTTCGAGTTTACTTGAATTATATGGTTGATCGTCGTTAGTTGTGTTTGCTTGGATGTAGTAGTTCGATTTTGATTGATGCATGGATTCCTTACTCGTTGATTTTGGAACTTGCGTTTTCCAATTTTTGCACTACTTGCCCGTTTTTGCCAATTAATGCCATCTTGTTCCTCTTTTGATATGATTATCACTACTCCTATGCTTGTGAACTGATGTTAATCAAGTATTGGCCATGATATTGAATCTTGAGTTGGTTTGGGAAATTTTGCATTCTCCCCTGTTCCTTGCTCTTTTGTTGTTTCTGGCTCTTTGATCATGAATCGGTTTGGGGAGGTAGTTCTCTACCCCCATTGCTCTACACTAACACCTTTCTTGTAGGCACTATGACTTGTCGAACCACAGGCAGCAAACGCCATAGAGGCGAGTCCAGTAGCGCGGTCGGACAGAGCGGTCCCGTAGCTGAGTTCTCCCACATGTCCGCGGAAGGGAGGGCTTTTATGGAAGTAAATTTTATGGAGCCTAGGAAAGCATGGCCCGAGCGGGAATTGGCTCTTGATGAGCTCGAGGATGCTGTCTACGCCCGAGTCTGGGCAAGGATCCGATATTTAGGCTGGAGCAAGCTCTTCAGCAAGCAGCTGCCCTATGACCCGAAGCTGGTTCGGAAATTCTACATCAGCCTCCACGACTTGGATGATGGGGTGATGACGATTCGCAGTGTCAAGATCCAGTTCTCACCTAGGAGTATCCAGGAATTCCTAGAGTCCAGGGTGTTCCAAGCAGAAGACGACTGGTACAGCCACTAGGGCGACAATTTTCACAACCGGCAGTTTGATAGGGACTTAGCCGAGTTTGTACTTCTACCTGGTACCGATCCAGAGGACCACAGGACCAAAACCACCATAGCCATCCACTTCCTCAAGCCAGAGGTTCGCCTCTGGCAACATCTGATACAGTATAATGTGACCCCCAATTCACACTTTACCACCCTGACCCCTCCCACAGCCCGCCTTATTCGAGCGATCATGGACGGGCAGTTTGTTGACACCCCAGATATCATTATGGCGGAGGCTCAGTCCCGGAAGGCTAAAGGCAGTCTCCTAGGTTTTCCATGCCTTATAACCAATATATGTCGGTCCTTCAATGTTTCCAGTATTCAGGGCTCCGAGAAACCCAAGGGAGCTCTGAAATCCGCTAGCGCCAGAGTCATCCTCGGCCGCCATCCCACTCCTATCAGGGGCGCCATCAGAGAGCAATTGGCCCACCCGGTTCTTCTGACTTCCAGCATTACTTCGAGCAGATGCAAGCACAGTTTCAGGAGTGGACAGGAACACAATATGCCCGGATTGAGGATCAGTACTCCCGCATCGAGGATCACTATACCGGCGACAGGAGGAGCGAGATAGGAGAGCTGAAGCTAGGGAGCAGCGTGAGCTTGAGCGCTTGGAGAGGTAGGAGGCACTCTGGAAGGCGCAACAGGATTTCTGGGAGCAGCACTTCGATGGTGGCCCTTCTGGATCCGCCTGGTCACCCCTGCTGAGACAACACTATGGTTGGTCATTCTATACAGTCGTTCTTACACTATTCATTACTATGGACTAGCACTTGTTTAGGTTTGGGGAGGTGGTCGACTGTATCTTTAGCTAAAGTTGTCTCGTTTTGTACTCTATTTCTGACATTTGTACTCTATTTCGTACTCTGTTTTTTATTTTTTATTTTTATGTATTCTGTTCAAGTGGTATGTTAGCCACTTGTTTGTGTTATGTGACTGTGGTGGTATGTTAGCCACCCTTATGTGTTAGTTATATATTTCCTTTCCAGTGGAGTCCAGCTTAGATGTTAGTACTTTTATTTTCTCTTGTGGTGAGTCTGAGTCAATTACCAAGTCGAACGTCTATTGCGAATGGTAAATTCTCTTGCTGCTTACGTTTTGTTTAATGTCTAGCTAGAAGTAGTGTAGTAGGCTTTTAATCCTGCAAGGTCGTTTCTCTTGTAAATAGCAAGTGGTTAGTACATAGTCCAAAAGCCTGTGAGGAGCCTAGCCGAAGAAAAAATATTGTACCGACACCTGTTATTGTGTGATTTCCTGGGATGTGCAAGTTTTTACGTATTACTTGCGCCTTTTCATACTTATGTGTACTTAGTTTCGTTGGGGATGACGAACGACATGCTTTACTTTGCGGATTTTATTTTCCCCCATTCTGTCGAACTGGTTTGGGGAGAGGATTGTTCACTATGAATGTTATGAGCCGTTATAATTGTGCTGCGAAAATCTGTTTACTGCTCCCTAAGCTTATGATATTTGAATCTCGGGATGGATCTATGGTCTTTATTGATCACCGTTAGTCGTGTTAGGCGTGTTTCAAATACTACCTATATACCGGCGTGGCCTTAAAAAGTCATATGTCCGTGAGGGTTGATGGCACGTATACCAAACTGACACGCATAAAAGTGCAGACTTTCGGTAAAACAGACACTTGCAAAAACTTGAGATTAAAAGAGCCCAGGTGGCCATGCACTGAAGTCAGTGAAGCATTATGAGATTTGATGTTGTTTTGAAATGGATGAGGGGAGTAGTTCCAGTTTTTCGATTTTTCTGGAGGAATACAGTCATGTGCCAAAGTCCCTTTCGACTCAATGAGACGAGTACAATAGCATAAGATATTTAAGGCATCCTTGTGACGAAAGTCATCTTCCCAGTTTACTTTTTGAGCTATACCATGTATGGATACTTCCATGAGAGTGAGTGATACACTTTATACACCCGCGAGGAACTAGCGGGATAGGCTTAATTGTTATTTACTTGAGAAACGATCGTGTTTGATTATCTGCTTACTATTTTTGCCAAGGTTAGGTTGAGAAAAAAAATTTTGCATCTTGTGAATTTAATGTTTTCAATGGTAGATTTGGTCGTTTGGGAATTTGACTCTTTGTTTGTTTACATGGTTTAGAGTCTAGTGTGTATAGGTTGTGTGTTTGCTCGGGGACGAGCAAAGGTTTGGTTGGGGGATTTTGATGAGACAATATTCTAACGTCTCATTTGGTCCTTTTTAGCGGTCTTTGTCTTTAGTTTTGTAGTCTTTTTAGTTCGTTTTTTACGCTTTGGTGTTTTGTTTACATTTTTGTAGAAATCGATGTCTTTTGAGCCGAATGAGAACAAGCTGTTTAGCATGGCTTTCATTGTGAGATTTTCTGAGCTTGAAATTGAACTTACAAGAAGGCTACATGGCGAAATCAGTCCATGCTAGATTTAACGAGTGGTTATCTTCTGTGATTTAAGAAGGCTCGCCGCGGCGAAGGAATTGGTCCGCCGCGGCAAGATTTTGCGAATGAGCTCCTGTTTTGAAGATTGTAGCTCGCCGCGGCGAAGGGATTTTTCCGCCGCAGCGAGATTATGCGAGAGCTATATATTTGTCGATTAAGAAGGCTCGCTGCGGCGAGCTATTCCTTCCGCCGTGGAGAGAGGCGCAGGATTAGCGTTTTGTTTTCCTTATTAGATTAGAATTTTGATTCTTTCTTTTCATACTTCTTTTAACCTAGTTTTTAAAAAAAGGTCCTGGATTCACACATTGACATTGAGACATCTTTGGAGCTTGGTTACTCATTGATTTTATTCATCCAGATTATTGGTATTGATTTCTCCATTGCTTTCTTCTTTACAATTCGTTCTTCATCTTATCGATTGAATTGTATGTTATTGCATGCGAGATTATCATCTATGTTTCACATGATTTTTACCATGAATCTATGTATGCAATCATCCATTATGAGTAGCTAAACACCTTTGAATACAGTAGTATGTGAAGATTATGCATATTCGTTCTAGGGTTTATCGATTCACTCATATAGGTTAGTCTCGTATAAAATCTTCGTAAAAACCTTCAATTCGATAAGTCCGTATTAAATTCTCTAAATTGTTCATGTTTAAGGATCGTGAATTGACGACTCACGATTTCTCCAGTATAATATTTTCTAAGAACAATTGGTTGAATCGAATTGATTGATTTGTTGTACAACAACCGTGTGACAAATATGAGTGTTATCCCTAGTTCGAATTAGCATAATTGAATCTTGCTACTGTATTCATCTTTCTCTCATTGTTAATCGTAATCTTTGCTTTAGTTAAACTAGTTAGAAGTACAACTAAACCATCAATCAAACTGTTACTCGCAAGTATCTGTTTACTCTCACTGCTACGTAGCTTAATTAATTCCTTAGCGAACGACTCTGTGGTTTAGCTTCGTCTGTCTATAACAACTGCTTACTACTTGGTTTTCTAAGTATTAATTTGAGCACATCAGTCGGGTTCCGTAGGTCGGTGCCACCGAGATATAAATGATTTTTTTATAGTAGATGCGTATCACGATTTAGTTAATCCTTCTTAGTTCGTAGTGATCCGTTCGTCTTAAGTCGTTCGATTAAGGGGACTTATTTTGGTATAACAGTTTACTTATTATAAGTTTGATCATTGCAATCGGTAATAGATTCCTTAAAAAAAATTGTAATTTGTGTTTTAGTGAGTTACTACTTCACCACGCTTAGATATTTCCTACAAGCGCAAAAAATATATTTCCTACTTCACCGCCCTTATCCTTCTTCTGCTGGATTGTCTTTCAATGTACAGCTGAACACTTCGGTTACGCATATAGACACACGGGGTCTAGACAGTCAAACGGATTCTTTTTAGATAAAATGATAGGAAAATCACACCACGTTAGTGTAGATAAAATGAGTTTCACAAAAATTTGGGGCGGGGGAATATGATTTTAAGAACTTTTTATTTTGTTACTTGGGAGTAATAATTTATGGACAAAGGTTTTTTGATAAGTCAATGTTGGGAACTTATTATAGGGACTGTTTCAGTATTATTGAATTCAAAATTAGTTTACAGTAGAATAAGTTCTATTTTTATCAACAACACGGGCACCGCGCTTAACGCTATATATATAATAGAACTTATAGTGTTGATAAAAATATATATATAGCGTTAAGCGCGGTGCCCGTGTTGTTGATAAAAATAGAACTTATATATATATATATATATATATATATATATATATATAATTAAGTCTAGTGAAAATTATATATGGTCCTCTGATTCCTCAAAGCAGTTAATTACGAATTTGAAACAATTACACATTCCCCTTTCCGTTAACCAGAGCATCCACATCATGTCTCTCTCTCCAGATGGATATTTCAAGAGATGATTAATAAGTAAAAGGTAAAATAAATTAAAATTCAAAACTTTAATAAAGAAAAAGATGAAAAAACAAGAATTGATAAAATAGCAAGGAAACCCTTCTCTTCTCCTTCCTCCCTTCTCCTCTTCTTCTTCCGGTGAATCAGTCCCTAGCTCTTCTTCCAGTGTAGACAACTCTGGCGGAGATGTCTCTGCCAAAGGAGCTATAGACAGCTCCGATCGGAGCTGATTTACAACTCCAAAAAATGGAGTCAGAACGGCTGTCTGACAGACTGTTTCCGATCGAGGTGATTCACAGCTCATAAAGTCTCAACTCCGAGTCGATCTGACTCCGGCACCTCCGGTGGTGGAGCTATTCATCTCTGATGTCCCTTCTTGGTCTGATCTGGTTATTGGGACTTGTTTGAAGTTTTAAAAAACTCAATGGGTGTCAAATTGAGAATTTGATTTCATACAGGGATTTGAATTGCAATTCTCCAATACTTTGAAATACAAAGAAAAAGAAAAACAAAAGAAAACAGAATTAGAGAATAAAAGAAATTGTAAAATAAAAAAATCCAATGGCATTTTGATTAATATCTCTAAGTTTCCCCTCCACATCAGCAGAAAACATCTCCATGTCAGCAGTCCCTTTGACTTTTGGACCCATCCGTAATTAGAAAAAAAGCATAGGTCATTTTTTGGATGAAAATGTAATTCTTTCAAATCGGGGATTGAATATGTAATTGGACCAAATTTAAGGGGTACCAAAAGAAATTACCCCTTAAGTCTAATTAACTAGATACAAACTCTTGTACATTTATCTCTAACAGTATTTCTTGTATTTGGGTTTTAGTCGCTCTTAATTACCTTTCAAACTGTTTTGTAAATAAATTGAGGCTTCGTCTTGGCGTGAGTCCATCTCACGATAGACAATCGGTCATGGAAAAGTATTTTGGTTTTGGGGCGTGACAAAAGTGTTATCAGAGCCTAGGTTTTGATTTGTTGGGTGTAGGTGTCAGGTTTCGATTTGTCGGGGTGTGTGTGCCAGGTTGAGTCTTCTAGGCAGTCGAGTTTAGCGTCTAGTGAGTGCACTTAGTTTTTTTGGTCAAGTTTAGAGTTCTTTGGGTTGGTTAGTTGTGTAGCGCATAGGTTGCATGGTTGAGTTAAGTTTTCAAGAGGAAACTTATTTTAAGGAGAAAGGAATGTAAGAACTTGTACTTTTTATTTTAATATAGTTAGGCTCTTATAACTCATTTGAAGCTTCATTCGATTCATTTCGATTCGATTCGATTACTGCTTAGTTATATTTTATACTACAATTCAGTTCAGTTCAGTTCAGAAAATTGTTGTTGAAGATAACAGAGCCTTAATATAATTTTATATTTGTAGTGGATTGGGCATGGTAATACGTTTTTAAATCAATTTTCAGATTATTAGGCATAAGCCCAATGCAAACTATTTTATAATCACATACCTAATTTCAGATCAAATTCATAGTTTCTGATTTGATTCTGGCATACGTTTGTTTAACCGTGGCGCACCATCACCCCTTTTGACGGTGAGTTCTCAGAACCGAAACTCAGAAACGTATTTGTACCGCCTGTATTATTTTTATGGCCCTAATCAAAATATTGAAAGTTAGTATATTAGTCGTTTGGTCAAGTTTTGTTTATCTATTTGTAGCCCTCACCCAACGTTAATTTCAACAAATCAATTCTTCAAGAATTTGATTTCTTTGGCTACCTTTCTCTCACTTCCTTACTATAGATAACTAACGTTTTCAAGAATCTGCAAAGGACAAACATTTTAATGCATTAGATAGCCCACTGTGGGCGACCAAAATTTGGTCATTGCCCCGCGACTTCAGCCACGACCGATGGTCGCCCACTATGGCGTTGGTCATGGTTGCGGTCGCCAAATTTTTTTTATTATTTATTTATAGTTATATTAGTTAGAATATTGAAATGTAATATAATTTGGAGTTAAAAATGGTGTTTTTTTATTCAAATCGAAATTACAATACAACAACAACGGTCGGAAATGGAAACTACAATGACAATAACAAACAGACACACAATTTGAACCTAGAACGAACAAAAATACAGACAAAAACACCATTTGAACCACAACTTCACATGTTGAACTCTGCTTTCAACATCTCAAATAGGTTCCGAGTCTCAGGCGTCATGGTGTTCGGATCTTGTTGGCACAAGGTTGCGAACAACTGCAACCTTTGAGTCCTAGCCAAATCCAGATTACCTTGAGCGACTAGTCTTGCTTCCTCTACCCTTTGTGCGGACCTCTCTCTCAACCATTAGAATCTCTGTCTCTCGAACTCTATTCTCTCCTTCTCAAGCTGGCTCTGTTCAGCATAATCATCTCTAAAGTGAGCAAATTGCACGCTCATGTCAGTTTGAGAAGAGTTGGTCGACTGCCCACTACGTCGTGCCTTTGCCCTATCATGTCCAATTGGACGTTTTGAACCAGTATCACTTTCCTCACTCAAGCGAAAACGCTTGCTTCCGCTACCTCCACTTGCTTCCATGTCTTTAGCACTGCCTTCACCTTCGGCTTCATCATGAATTTCAAAGTGCGGAACTTGCTTGTCCTTAGGACCCTCATAATTCATTTTGGTTTGCCACTCCTGATATTCCTTCATGGCTTCCCAACAATGCATCATGTCGAACTCCTCATTTCTTGGATGCATTCCCCTATATAAGGTTTCGCATAGTTGAGGACGTCATCTTCGTTGTGACCACTCCGCATCCCAAGCCCTCGAGCCGACTCGTCATAAGCGGTCACGAACAGGTTCACACAAGGCTTGATCCGATTCCATCTACCCCGGAGAGAACTTGCAGATTCCGCATGTTGTCCTTCCTTGCCGCGTTCCACTTTTCGTAGACATGCTTCGAGAACATAGTAGTGTACTTGATGTTTGTCCCGTTGATGGGATCTTCACTCACTGCCATGAACATTGAGATGAGTGCAAGATCTTCCTCTTATGAGAATTTCTTCGGCCCGTCATCTTCAGTGACGGGGTGTTGGGTTTTTCGGGAAATAACCTCAAAGGTAACGCAACGGAAAGTTAAAATTTTCACCAACAATGAATAACTGATAAGTTATATAGATACTTATAATTGCGATAACAAATAAATCGAAAGCTTAATTACTTGCTATGACGACAGATTAAGCTTCCCGGATCCTGATGCATTGAACAACGAAACCTTAGATCCGGTTGTTGTATAAGCAGTCGACCTTAGTTGATCCACAACAATTGAGCACCAAAAGCACTTGAGCACAATCTCGCATATTGTTGGATTCTCCTTTGAAGAATTGCTAGGATATTCTTCTAAGAGAAAATTCTACATAAACTATTTATAAGAATTATTGGAATTCTTGAGAGAATTCTAAATGAATTCTCTTGTGAATTCTCTAATGTGAATTCATCTAATGAATTCTTGTGTATATAATTATGAAGGGGGTGCCTATTTATAAGATGTCAATGTGCCTTCAAAAGGAAAAATACCAAAACAAAGAAGCAATGAAGAAAGGAAAGAATTAGTGACCAAGAAAAGCACAAAACCTTCCAGAAGGTCCAGGGCGCGTGTCCAACACGCGCCCCTATTTATTTTCCGTCTAGCGTGTTCTGTCACTCTGTCTGGCGCACGCGCCCATGTGATGGTCTGCTGGGCCACACGGCCAAGCCCACCTTTTCTTCCCATCTTCTTTATTTTGGGATTAGACTTTAATTCAAAACACATCCGAGTGCACATCCTTATAAATAACTAATTGAGTCCAAATAAATTCAATTTAACTCAATTCAATATTTTCTATCAAATAGAAATTTCTCCATTAAATATATTTAATACAATAATATATTTAATTTAATTAAATGTTTAATCCAATTAACATTTAATTACTTTCTATCAAATAGAAAATCCCTCATAAAAATATCCATAATCCAATTAAATATTTAATTAAATTAGATGTTCAATCCAATTAACATCTAATTAATTCCAACATACGATTAATGCAATAATTACTATATTGTGTGACCCTTAGGGCCTTATGTATAGCAACCACTAATCAAATTAAGGTCTGAACGAACTCCTAGACGATTCACTGGACATTCTTGATACATAAGGTCGTTTGTGAGGACTTATACGAACTCCGTGAAATGTAGAGCTAATGATGATACGGTCCCTTCATTCACGAATACTCGATTAAGTCTAGAACTAGGTATTGTGTCTGTTCCAATAACTTAATCAATATCTCTCAATCGTATTAGTTGATCCTTGATATATTTGAACACTATTTCGAATACATATCCATTGCACTGGCCAGTGACTAATGATCAACTAAATATGAGAAGTAGAGTATTCTCTAAAATTCTATTACGAGGAATGAATTCTATCTTGGCTCAACTACGACTTCCATATGCTCCATGATGTACCAAGCGCACGCTGTATCTACCCCCTCAGGAGTGCAAGCGTTGGTCGTGACTAAAGTACATCACTTCACACATGAAGTCGTATTGACCTCAAGTCGAAGGACTATTACATCACCCTACAAGCCGATACTCCCATATACACTTGAATAGAATACATCAAATGGTTTCTCGGTAGGGTATACCAGCACTCTCCAAAGTGTCAATGTGTCCATCATGAATAACCGAGTTATTCGTAGTTGTGAGAACCACTACATCCCTATGAGGATATGATGCAGACCACATGTCAATCTCTAATATCCCAAGGATATTATACATCATCGGTATCCCATTTTCGATGATCATTGATTGGGGCGATTTAAGAGCTTATGCTATATCACTCAAGATCTCACATACTTAGTGACAACATTAAACTCATGTGAACACGTGTATAAATGAATGCAGACAAACATGCAATAAACATTTAAACATTGTAATGCTAATATATGTATATGTCCATATATACACTAAATTGCGCTATTTCTAGCTTTTAGCTCGAACAGTATTATGAATAGGCTTTTAAGCAGTAAATCTGAAGCCGAATTGCGCTATTTCTAGCTTTTAGTTTTCCTTTTTGGGTCTAACTTTTAATGATAATAGATAAAGAATAACCCTTAATCCACAAATAAGGAAGAAAGCTTTAAAATAAAATTACTTGTAAAATAATATAAATAATCCGCGGAAAAGTCTATAATCTATAATATAGAATATAGAAACAAACAGATTAAACAAAGGTCATTGTAAATTCTTTGATTATAAAGAAAAACGTGCGGAAAGGAATAGTCATTATGCGCGGTACTGGTCATCGAGTAAATCCATATTTCTTGCTTTTAAACCATGAGCTAACACTCCTTTCTATCTTGCAGAGCTGTAGTTTTGAACATTTTACATTTGCGATTTAAGATTAATTCGTAGTCAAAATTGAAAAAGTTTGACCGCAAAAAGTTCAAGTGTGAAACTTGTCCCGGGATAGAGGAAGTAGTATTTCTGGGTCAGTAAGCATGGATTCCCGCTACTGTGGTGCTAGCAAGCGTTTACACAAGGCTTAGAAGTCTATACCTAGAGTAGTTTGTTGTTGGACTAGTAATAGGTTCTGTTAGGATACCTGTATACAGTTGTTTTGGGTAGTTCTAAAGATCTAAGCCAATGTTTGTAGACTGAATATTAGGGCCTTCTACTTAAATTCATGCAGTATTTTTCTTACATTACTTTACACTACTCCTGCTGCTGCTAGCACCACCACCGCATATGTTGTTGTTAAAAGAGTCTGTTGTTCTATGTTGTCGGCATCTATGTACATTACTTTGCTCATCCAAAGTTATTTGCCTTTGTTTCCAGAAATAATGGATATCTCAAGTTCGCCGAAGTCATTCTTGCCGTCTTCTTGTACTAACTTTTTATACTTCATTCTTCATTTATGTCTGTCTTTTGGAGATCGTATGTATGTTTTGTTGACTGTGATTCTGTCGTTAAGGATTCATATGTTGGCAGACGTAAAACACGGATCTCAAGGACTTGACTGCAGGATACCAGAGGCACGTCGCATAATTGTTGAGTATTGTCTTATTTACTATTTAATTTACTACAAGCAGGAGAACATCTAATTGATAGATAAAAGGTTCGTGTACTTATACTATAATTACTATAAATATTCATATATATTTTAAAATTGGTGGTCTATCTCAAAGGAGAAGCATGACACATGCAAAAATTCTATGTGGCAAATTTTAGCAAAAAACAATTGATTTTTTAATTCTCCTATTTTCATGGATAAATCCTACCATCAAAAAAACCTACATCGAATTTGTATACCCCGGGAAAAAAATCGAGTTTGTTATTCTTCTTATTCTAAATCGATTGTTCCTATTAAAAGGATAAATCTTCTCCATTATGAATTTCCAACATAATACGTCTAATGACAATGGAAATAAAATGCATGTTGTAATTCATATTATGTGGGCTCACATAATATGAAAGTATATTATGTGGAAATAAAATGCATGTTGAAGCTAACCAAGAACGTGAGCTTACATATTCAAGCACTTTCGTATTTATTATATTGTTAAATGAATGTATTTAATGATGTAATAAATACATTTGTTTTTGTCTAGGCTGACGGCTCATGTTCGTGTAGGTGGATAAGTGCAAGTTGGATGAAAAGAGTTACCACTAACATTATGACCATGTTTACAAGGAAGCTTTCGGGCATTCGTTTATGTATAAAAATATAATGTGCTTTATTTTGCTTATTAGTACGTGTGAATTTTTTTCCTAGTTAGAGTTACAACTTAGAGATATAACGTTTTGTTTCAAACGACGAAACTTGACTGCATTGAAAATTAAATAAATTTATATTATTTGTGTATATTTAACTATTAAGTCATTTGGGTTTTCTATTAATTTATATATTGTCCTTCTATAAATAGAGAGTACAAGATATGCGATGAGTCCACATGATCAGGTTTTGAAGTTAACCTAGAACGTCTGTGAGTTCCAGAGCATCTGTGTTAATTGAAAATTTTATTTTATATCATGATATATATATTTATATCTTTTTTATAAAAAAAGTTAAGAAAATTACATTACTACCCTTAAATATGGCCACTTTGCAAATACAACCTAAATTGCATTAATTCATAGATTACCCCAAAATTTACACATGCTTGATTTGGTATTTACAATTAAATTCAAAAGTCAACCTTTTCACCTAATTTATCTTCTCTTTATAATTGTATAGTAATTCATTAATAATCACTTATTGCAAAAGCAAACCCAAAAAAAACTTTCAAATTCTTCCACCACCCCAACGTCCTTCCACAACCACCCACCTCTGCCCTCAGTTTTTCAACCCCCCCCCCCCCCCCTCTCCCGGTCCCCACTGATATGTTAAATCAAAGCTTTGACAACACCGGTTTGAAGTTGTGATAGCTCCGATTCAGATCTGGAGCTTCTCCAAGTACTGAAGTTGTAGTTGGAGAGATATGTTTGAAGTCGGAGTTGTTATAGCTAACTCCGCCAAAGCTCTTTTTACAGCTCTGATTGGAGATGTCAAACAACTCAAGTCAGAGTTGTATGTTCATTTAATAATCAGAGCTAAGGGTGATCATAAAATCCGAAATCCGAAAATCCGATCCAACAATCCGAAAATCCGATCAAATCCGATCCGATGTATTCGGATCGGATTACGGATTATGATATTTTAAATCCGAAGATTTTCGGATTAATCCGATCCGTCGGATTTTTGGATTAATCTGAAAATCCGAATTAATTAAAAATATATATATATATTTTCCCCTTATTCCGCCAAACAAAATACAAAATAGAAAGTTAGCCCTTCATTCCCATTTTTCATACGGCTAAACCTAAACCAAATCCCAAAACCTTAAACATGACTCCATCTTCTCCGTCCAGTAGCTAGCAGTCCACCACCATCTTCTCCGTCGATTCGCGGGGCGGCGGCGGCGCGGCATCTCCAATGTAATCGACTAGTCGTTATTCTAGAACATGAACTCCAAACTTTTCGTATTTGTTGTTTTGGACTTGAAGTAAACTTGTGAACTTTATTTTGTTTATTTTGAATGTGGAACTACTGAACTAGTATTTAATTTTGCTACGAAATGCTATTTCAGTTTTTTTTTTTTTATTAAAGTTTGGATTATTCGGATTAAATCCGATCCAATCCGAACTTTTTCGGATTAATCCAAAATCCGATCCGATCGTTCGGATCGGATTTCGGATTGAGCCTTTAGTGGTCCGAAACTTCGGATTGATCCGAACTTCGGGTCGGTTTGGATTGGATTAATCCGAACGTGCACCCCTAATCAGAGTTTTAAAAACTCCAATTTGAAGCTTTAATCCAAATACGTAAGTTTCTGGAATTATGTGGACCTATTTCGAGGTGGTTGGAGGTGGAGGTGATGGTGGAAGGAGCTTACAGCTCTACACTGGAGCTTTCATGGATACTCTTTTATTTTTTTAATTTTATTTTGAGTATATTTTGAAATATAAATGTTGTGGGAGTTTATTTTACAATAATATTTGTCACATTTTTAAATTTAAATAAGTTATGTGGGCTATTTTAAATTATTTAATGTCAATTTGGTAAAAAAAATACATTAGAGTCAAATGTGTAATATATTAAAAATTGTAAATTGCAACTGAGTCCAATCAAAATATTTTCCATTTAATTTATGTCTGCTTAACTCCAAAAATCATATTTTAGACATATCTGTAATTTTTACTAATTTGGGGTTGAATATGTAATTAGGCCAAAAATTTAAGGGGAATCTTATGAAATTTCCTCTAAAAATTATTAGTAACAAATTTATTGTTTGTTCATCCGGCGGCTTCCCTGTCGAGGTTTAAAGTATATTATGGTATTTGCGGAGTGATCGTTGCGTGTTGGAGACGGGGAAGTTGGCAAAACTAATGATTCGAGATTGATTTCAAATCGCCCAAGAAAAAGTAGGTGAATGTAACGTCCCAAAGTTCCAAGTGGGGTTTAAGAGAGAGCTTAAAGTTAAAGTTACTGAGAACACAACTCGTATCAACAAGGTGCACCTTAATTTCGGGAATTCATCCATAAGAACTTCAGAGTTTTTTGTGTTTGCTCTGGAGCATTCTTACGATCGGTGACCAACTGGAAAATCTCCCGGTGCGCGCACAAGACAGGAAAAATTCCGTGGAAAAGCACATGTGTTGTTATAATGGGACCAGCATATCACCCGGAGAGCAGCCCATAGCCACGCCGACCCGCTAGGGGACGGGGCGTTACACTTTTTTGTAACACATGTAGTTAGTACTATTATCAGATCTTGAACGGGTAGATGATCACGATATAAAATATCAATCCGTTTGGTCCTGTAGGGGTTTGGGTTGGATTCTACCCCTTTAAAAGCATATAAGTCATGGCGAGTCGTATTTTGCATTTTATATAGTTACTATAAAAAAGACTTAATGATTAGGATGAAGAAGGACTACCCACCAAAACTAAGATTACCGTCGTTTATACGGAAGTTTGACTATCTTATATTTTTTTCGATTAGTTTATTATGTACTTCCCTTTCTATTTATTATTAAAAGTAAACTATCACAATATGAATGTTAAGTTGTGTCTTATTGGAAGGAGATCGCGTGATGGACGCATGTACAATCTACCAACATGCTCTGAAGTAGCTGCATTAATTGTTGGTATGTTTGAATATGAATAATATGTACCAATACATATTATATATTTTTAAGTACTTTTAATGAAATTAACATGGACTAATTTATAAATTATCAGGAGATGATGAATACGACATGGATCCCCGTGATATAGTACTCGAGCAAGAAATGGTGATTTCCACAGAATTTCAGAATTGCATCCATGTTACTTTCCGATACAGTATCCCCTACTTTTCCCATATGGTGAGGATGGATACCATACTAAAATATTGCACTCTGGTAAGTCCAAAGGAGTAAGGCACACCCTTACAATCAAGGAGTTCTTATCATTTAGGCTTTTTGATCGTGTTGATGAGGCTCAGACCATACTGCTTAGTAGAAAGTTATTTCAACAGTTTATAGTAGATGGTTATATGATGCTGGAATCACAGAGACTGTCTTTCATCATGAGGAACCAACCATTATTGAGGTCTGATAAGTATAGATCACTTGATGATGCCATTCGAACAGGTGATATTGATCCAGCCTATCCACTTGGAAATGTTGGCAAACGCATTGTCCTGCCATCTTGAGGCATGATACTGGTGCCACTATCGAGAAGAATGGCAATATCATTGATAATAGGTGCAATTTATAACTACTTATTAATACTTAATTATTAAATTATACTCCATTTATCTTTATCTAGCTTTATTCACACGTGCATTTAGAAATAAATTTAGAAATAATAAGTTGTTTCACTATCCCTTAATAGGTTTATTGTTCCGTACAATCCCTTCTTGCTGATGAAGTACCAGGCTCACATAAATGTTGAATGGTGCAATAAGACAAAGTCAATCAAGTATCTGTCCAAGTATGTCAATAAGGGTGTGGATAGGATAGGTGCAAAAAAACAGTTGATAATGAGGTGAAGGATTATGTTGACTGTCAGTACGTATCTGCATGTGAGGTTGTATGGTGTATTATAGATTATGATATCCATTACAGAGATCCACCCGTTTGAGCGTTTATCATTCCATATGGAAGGTGAGCAGTCGGTCACATTCAATGATGGTGATCTCATAAAAGATTTATTGGAGAAGCATACAGTTGCCGAGACAAAGTTTCTTAAATGGATGGAATTCAACAGACATCATCCCGAGGCACGTAAGTATCTATATTCAGATTCCCCAGACATTACGTGTGGGATCCTACAGGCAAAACGTGGAGAGATAGGAAGGTTTTCAACAATAAAGTTGGAAGAATATACCATGTTCCAATTAAGACTGGTCCACTATATTTAATGCATATAATGTTGAATCACATAAGGGGTGCTACTTGCTATAAGGATTTGCGGACCGTGGATGGTGTTGTTCATCCAACATACCGCGATGCATGCTACGCTTTGGGTTTGCTCGATGACGACAAGGAATACATCCATGCTATTAAGGAAGCAAGTTTCTGGGGTTCCGGACGCTTCCTTCGACATTTGTTCTCCATGCTCCTCCAGTCTGATAGTATGTCTAGGCCCATTCATGATTGGGAGAATACATGGGAGTATCTATCTGACGACATCCAGTACATCATGCGAAAGAAGTTGAATAATACTGGTATAAATTTCAATATTGCATTCGAATTGATTTTTTTACGATTAATTTTATTATTTATTAAATATGCTCATGACCTCAGGGCTCGAGTTCAATGAAGAACAATTGATGAATTTTGCTCTTGCTGAGACTGAAGAGTTCCTTTCTAGAAACGGCTTCAGCTTGAGTGAGATTGAAGGTATGCCCATGCCCGACAGTGTAGTCATAGATAATGGCATGAATAATTTGATACTTGACAAAATGTGCTACGATGTTGATGATATGATTGAGCAGCACAATCGTCTGTATCCGTCTCTCACCGATGAGCAAAGGACTGTGTACCATACTATTATGGATGCAGTCGATTCTGATAGTGGTGGAGTTTTCTTTCTCTATGGTTATGGTGGCACTGGAAAGACATTTTTTTGGAATACATTGTGTTATGCATTATGTGGTAGACGTGATATTGTTTTCTTCCTGGTGGCCGTACTGCACACTCCAGATTCAATATTCCTTTGCAGGTCGATGAAACCACTACTTGCAGTAGGATAACTCCAGGCAGCTATCTTACAGGACTCTTGAAAAATACAAAGTTAATAATCTGGGATGAAGCGCCCATGACTAATAATTTTTGTTTTGAGGCTCTTGATCACAGTCTAAGGGACGTAATGAGAGGTGAGCATGGTAGAGAATCGAACAAGCCATTTGGTGGTTTGGTTGTCGTTTTTGGAAGGGATTTCAGACAAATACTGCCGGTCATACCTAAGGGTAGCAGGCAGGACATAGTCCACGCATCTCTATGCTCATCGAAGAAGCTTTGGAGTTTGTGTCGTGTGTGCTGAAGCTCACTAATTAAGAACATGCGCCTGCAGGTATTTTTCTAACATTTTATATTAATTATAATTTTTAATATCCAATTTAATTAGTTGACAATTATGTAAATTATTTTTTTATAATAAGTATGTTTATATTATTTTATTCAATTACAGTCTGGACGCTGACATGCTGAGGTTGAGAGTATTAGGGAGTTTACTAATTGGTTGTTGAAGGTTGGAGATGGTGAGGTAGAATTTAAATTGCCTGATGATATCTCGATTCGTTCTACTGGTGAACCAAGTGCTGCAGTAGTTGAGAGCACATATCCTAGCATATTAGACCAAGTTGGCGATGGTCGATACTTTCAAGATACAACTATTCTTGCTCCGAACAATGAGATAGTCCAGGAAGTCAATGATTATATCATGTCTCTTTTACCTGGAGATGCCATCGAGTTCATGACTTCTGGAATACCAAATCATATTATCCGACTTAAGGTGGGTTGTCCTATACTGCTTCTTTGGAATATTGATCAGTCCTCGGAGCTTTGTAATGAGACTCGGTTGATTGTTACTGTAATTGGTAATCATGTTATTGAGGCGAAGACCATACATGGGAAGAAAGCTGGAGTGAAGGTTTTTATACCTAGGATTGTATTCACACCTTCTGACCTTACCGAGTTTCCTATTAGATTTCAGCGAAGTCAATTTCCTATATTAGTTTGTTATGCGATGACGTCTATCAACAAGAGTTAGGGACAATCATTACCTTTACGAAACAAAGCGAACTGAAGGAATTTTGAGAAGGATAAGGGCTTAAATTGAAATGAGATCCGAGAAGAAAGCATTTTTTTTACATATATTTATTTTTGTGCTAACCAAAGGACGCCAACCGGCTGGACTATTAGAAAGACTTCGCTACGTAAACTGGAAGAAAAATCCACGGATAAGTAAAAGAAGTAAGGCCAATATACTCGCCATACATACTCGAAAAATGAAATTCTAACAAAACAATTACGAACTTTTCTTAAACGACCAGCCTAAGAAATTTCCTATTTTGTCCTCTTCCTTCTTAATATGAACACAGGTTTTTATCTTTGCTAAAGTTTTGGAAAAGGTTAGATTTTCCTGAAATATAGGAAAATTAAGGTTTTTTTTTGGTTTTTTACGGTTTTTGAGTTTTAGCGGTCTGACCGGCTGAATTGCTTAAAAAACCGCCGAGATACACATTTTTCATTATGCTTTTAATAGATTATGTTGTGATTTTAATTTGTTAGCATTGAAACTTTCAGTTACAGTGTTAACGTATTTTGTTAATGTTTTAAGAGATAATATGATGGTTTTAATGTGTTGGTATTGTATGTTTCAATTATAATTTTTATCCTCTTTTGTTAATCTTTTAAGAGATGGTGTGATAGTTTTAAGATGGTTTGTTATAGTTTTAAGTGACAATCTAATATCATTAAACCAACATTAAACATGTCTAAAAGTTTCAGAGATGCCATTAAAACATCAATAAACAACCTTAATAAGCTACTTGAAACATTCAATTATCAAAAGGTTTTAAAACATATATTTTCATAGGAAAAAAATTACAATAAACTTTCATTCGGTGTTTTTTTTTCCAGCAAATGCAAACTGAGTTGTTAGGCTTTTTTCGATTAAACGTGTTGGTGAACTTCGGCTTCCTGCCTTTTGTTGCTTGTGCTTGTTGCTTCAATACTGCAGCGACACCTTTGAGAGTCATATCATCAAATTTGATGTCATCATCACCACCTGCTTAAAACATTCACTAACTGGTTAAAATCATAACAACTCTCATCAAAACTATCACATTGGTGCTTAAAAACAAAGAGGTATGTACATTCAACACAAGCTAAAAACAGTAACATTAATGCTTAAAACCATAACAGTGCATTTTAAAACTATAACAAAGCAGGAACATGCAGCACAAGCTAAAAACAGTAACATTGATACATAAAATCATAACACTGAATTTTTAAACTATAACAAACATTTGCAAAAACTCAAATTATAAATATTTTTCAGAAATTAAAACACTAAAGTTGATACTTAAAACAACAACAACAATAGGTCTTAAAACTATAAAATATGTGTTAAAAACAATAAGATGCAAAAATATTCAGCATGAGCTAAATATAGTAACATTAATGATTAAAACCATAACAGTGCATTTTAAAACTATAACAATGCCTAACAAAGCACGAACGTGCATCACAAGATAAAAACAGTAACATTGATGCATAAAATCATAACACTGCATTTTAAAACTATAACAAAACATTTGCAAAAACTCAAATTATATATATTTCTCAGAAGTTAAAACACTAAAGTTGCTGTTTAAAACAACAACAATAGGTCTTAAAACTATAACATATGCGTTAAAAACAATAATGTGCAAATATATTTAACATCAGCTAAATATAGTAACATTAATGCTTAAAACCATATCAGTGCATTTTAAAACGATAACAATGCCTAACAAAGTACGAACATGCAACACAAGCTAAAAACAATAATATTGATGTTTAAAACCATAACAACGTCTATTAAAACTATAATAATATCTAATAAAACTATAAGAAAACATTTATAAAAAATCAAATCATAAATCAAAGTCTAAAAATACTAACGCTGCTTAAAACTACCAATATATGTCTTGAAGCACTAAAATATCGGAAGCTTCGATGTTTAAGAAGATCTACACAGTCTATCTATGGTACAATTAGGAATACTTCAACATCTAGAGGGAAAAATTCCAAACCTAACCAAATTAGGAGTCTACTGTTCTAGATTACTTGACATCATCATCATCATCCATCAAAAATCCGTTTTTAAAAAAAAAAATCATCCATAAAAAATTAATTCCAATTCCAATCCACATCCACGTCATCCCCAAGGACCTCATCTCCTCCAACACAATTGATCAGCCACCGAAGGATACAATCAGCGAGATCTAGTACCTAACCGATATAATCACCGACTAAGAAAGAAGATAAATACCTCATATCGGATCATCGAGATCAGTACTAGCTGAACCGCACCTTCACCGGCTGAGGTGGCGGAGTTGAACCGAAGGACTCGTGAAGCTTCTAGAGCTCTGCGGTGGTTTCTTCGTCAGCGGTGAGCCATGAAGTGATTACTCCGTCGTCGGATTCGTGGAGTTGATTCGTGGTTTCATCCATGCGGGGAGGATCGGCGGCGGATCGAGTCAGAAGATGTCGGCGAAGTTCAATCTACAGGAGATGGAGTTGGAGACAAGGAGAGAGAGGAATGGATATGAATGTTTCTCTCACTAATTTTTTTTTTGTAGAGAGAAAGATGTTGAGTGATATGAGTTTTGTAAGGGATTGTGTTGTTATTAAGGGTATTTATATAAAATATGCTGACCGGTTTGTAATGTTTATGACCGGTTCTTTATTGTAAAAACCAGATTTTCCTATAGATTATGAAAATCTTCCCTTTTACTATACTAACTCTTTATCTTTACATGAGTCCAAGATTTCAATTAACTAGCCAAACTATAATTAAAATTAAAATTCCTTACTCTCCCCTCTCTTTTCGAGATATAATATCTTTAGTTCTTCTACTTCGAACAATATCAGCAAAAACGGATAGCTCTTGTAGTCAGTTATCTTTAAAAGTATCTATTCAATCCAATGGTTTGTTAGACACTGGACCCTTCCCAATGGCCTCACAACTCACTATAGCAGCGAATTCCACACGTGGATGTCACTGCTACAGTGAAAGGGTGAGACCATTAGAGGAGGGTCTAGTCTCTAATTTTTCTAACCCAATTAAGGTGGCGGCGTGCCTGTTGGATCAAATATTCTATCTAATAAAACTATTTTACTCTATTTTTTATATATGAATATATGAACCTCTCGCTTTTGAGTTATTCCAAAGTACTTTTGAGTTATTCCAAAGTAAGAAGGGGTTTAGTACGAAGGCACTCTGCAATTAAGATAGTAATCCATCGGTTTCAAATAAATCTTTTTATTTTACTATTTTACGGTTAATTGTCTTCGACTTTGACCGCAAATTACTCTTAAACTATAATAGTAAATAATTTAATTAAATTATATAATGAAAATCTAATTATTAAATTTTCATTATATGGTTTTATTAAATTATTTATTATTATAGTTTAAGAGTAATTCGGGGTAAAATTCGAAAACAGTTGACTGGTCAAAATTAAAATGAAATTTTTTTTTTGGAACGGTAATAATATTTCATTTGAAAAAAAGACCCCACAACTGTAAGCTCCTGTTGTAAAAGGAGTACAAGTACTTTAAAACGCATAGTCCGTATTTATATTTATTTCCCAAGCCTTCTTTTCTTTTATCCATTCGACTCTTCTTAAAATATGGTGTAATCCCTCGCTTTCTTGCCTCAAAACAGATTCTCATATACACAAGTTTTCTCGGATGCAAGTTTTTTATTACAAAGGAATTCTTCCAAGCGGGGATTTCTCTTATAATATAATTTATCAAATTACAATTTAGGTCTGATTGGTTCGATGCAAAGTGATACTCCCTCCATTTCAAAAAAAGTGTTACATTTTACTATTCTGCGGTCAACTATCTCCGCATTTGACCACAATTTACTCATAAACGATATTAATAAATAAATTATTAAAATTATATAATGAAAATTTAGTAATTAAATTTTTATTATATGATTTTATTAAATTATTTACTATTATCGTTTATAAGTAATTTGTGATCAAACTCTAAGACAGTTGACCGGTCAAAGTCAAAATATAACACTTTCTCTGAAATTGAGGGAGTACGTTTTAATGGTTGACCGAAATGCATCTGTTGATTGGTTTGATGCATTGTAATGCGTTTCGGCCCAAATGTGTTTCGTAAAGTCCATACACTTTTGCGGGCTTGCGTTTCGAAATGCTGTCGGAGTAGCATTTCAAATGCATGGGGGTACTCATGTATTTGATATTTGCGTTTCAAAATGCATTTTTTAGCTGTGCTGCCCACTTGTCATGCACTTTTTTTATTGTTTGTTATTTTATTTTCGTCGTAATTCATAAAATATAAAATATAAAAATATAAAATTTATACCGATTTTCATGTTTTTTCGTCCTCTACAAATAGAGATCACCCTTGACTATATTTCGATCATTCTAAATTTTACGACTTTTATAATCTTAATTAAAAAATATATTTATAAATGCAATTTCATTAATTTCAAATTTTAAACAGTCTTAAAGTAATTTGGTAAACATGTTAAAAAATAAAAAATAAAAATAAAAACAAAATATCCGTAACGATACATAAACTAACATAAATCACTATCTCGTATATAACGAATCGATCACTCTCTCGTATATAACGAGCATTTTCTTTGGACGGATATTCTCATATCCGTAACGATACATAAAGTAGTCTCCGGTGTCAATAACATCAATCATCGATTATTGATTATTGAATGTCCACCAATAACATCAATACACGTTTAACTTTATCGACTATTCGTCTTATATAACCACCAATGATATTTAGTCTTATGTGGCCAAGATTTTTTGTCCAACGTCATTACGATTAAGTGCGTTCGGATAACTGAATTAAATTTCGAACTTTATGTTCACATCCAGAACAATGCTGGAAGTAGTGGTCGGTGTCAAAATACGTCAATTATATGTCAAAACGATTATCGACTATACGTACTGTTGAGGGGTAAACCTCGAACACCAACACTACTACTGCAAGTAACCTAATCTAAGCTCCACCTCCAACTTGAAGTCCGAGAAAAGGCTTGTCCGAGAAAGAGCACCTGAAAGGACTAAGTGGGGGTCGAGCAGGTTACCCGGATTGCCAAGGTCAATCCGGAAGGAGGCTTTACTCAAAGGAGAGATGATAGCTCTCAATGCAATAGTAATGGGAAAGGTATTATGGATATCACTTATCACTTATCACTTGAATCTCCCTTTGAATGTCACTTACCTTAAGGTCTTTGACCTTGTGCTATATTTATAGTTATCATGTACTTATGAAGAGGTTCATAAGATGATGCCAAGTGTATGATTCAGATATGGACACCAATGCTTCCTTTGGCCCATGGCCCATTAGTGAATAGTAATCCAATACTAATTAATGGGCCGGGAGGGTAGTTTGGTCCTTTCCCTCTGAGAGTACTGTTCCGCATGTTGGGTCCGTATTAGTCCCTCGATGCACTGCTTGGTTGATCCGCCTTGGGTGACTCGGATGTCCGAGCCAGAGTCTCACCAAGTATCTCGATGGTTCATATATACGTTGGTCTTAAAGTAATGGTGGCGTCCGAGATTCTCTCGCACGGTCCGTTAAACATCTCTGTCATCGACATGGTCAGGTTTGGAAGTTCTTTTCTTAGCCAGCTCGGACTAGCTGTGGAGATATAGTGACTTCAGCGTACTGGTCGATTCACTTTAGTCGGACCATGTGAGGTCGGACCAGTACTGAATTGGCTAGTTAAGCCGTGATGCGCTTTAGGACACGCCTATGGCGCCTTTAACGGATTGGACACATTTCAGTATCAACATATGTCCCCAGTTTCCAAGTATCTTAGTAGAAGATAGTTGGTAACTATGAGGATCGGCCGGTTCGTGGAGCGCGTGTCCGAATCATTAGTTAAAAGAAAACAGGAAAAGTCCTTTCCGTCGGATCCGTCCGTGTCCTCGGATTCAATATATCTTTTTCCCCTTCATGTCCGAAGTTATCACATAACCGGACCAGAGGGAAAAGGTATCAGATCCGAGATATATGTCCGAGTACGTTAGGATCTCGACGAGCCTCCTAAGTCAGTCGCTGGACCGATTATTGAATTGGTCCTCCCGTAAGCCCAAGAGGCCCAATAGGTTGTCCGTTCGGCCCACGGGGGAAAGATCCCGAGTCAAGGGATGTGACCGTTGGATCAGGACGACATCAACGGTTGGGGTTCCAAGTCCGATTGATGTGACGCGTCTGTCAAGCATTAAATGCGACGTACTGACAGCCATCCACTCGCGAAGCGGCCCAACCCTTGGATTGGAGAGGACCAACGGCTGGGATTCAAATCCAAGCGATGCGACTCCTCGGTTAGGCACCAGACGTAATGCGCTGTTGGCCATCTATTCGTGAATCGTCATGACCGTTGGATTTGAAGAGATCAACGGTCATGATTTAATCCTAAGTGATGTGACGCTTGGCCTTCCCACTTTGCCCCTATAAATAGTTAGGCGATTGGTCACTTTCATACTTTAGCCAAATTGAAACGCTGAGCAATCTTTAAGCAATTCAAACAACGCAAGATCGATCCGAGCAACTGGGACTTGTAAGACTTTGGGCCATCAAGCTGAGATCCATAACCTCGGGACATTATCCAAGTTCGATCGTCCGCGACAAACTTCCCTGCTTGAATATTAGCAAGTAAGTACCCCTCATTCTTTGGCTTTGTTAAAGTTGCCTGTATTCGCTATACGCCCATTGCATGTCTAGTGTAGCTTCCCTTGCTGCTTCCGTAATTGTGCTTGTCTTTAGTAATTGGCTCTTGCGATAACTTTGGTTTAGATGATAGTTGATGTGTTTCTGCTGCATGCTTATAATATGCCAATTTTCCTCATTGATGTCTTGTACTCTTATTTAGTAAGTCCCGTCCGACACAACCCGTCTTGACAATGCATGCTTACTTGTAAATCAGTACTTGTTGTGGTGTTCGCCCATAAATTGTTTCTTTTACTGTGTTGTGCCATAAGGGGCATATCGTGGTGCCAGTGGCACAGCTTCGTGTGCCAAGGTCTTGGGGTCCCTGTCGTTCTATGTATAGAAAATCTTAGGGTTTAAACTTTTCCGCGGACCTCTGGACTTAATAAGACATGTAAATGAACTCTCGGACAATAACAATCATCGTTTCTGATCCGTTTCCTTCTGCCCTAGGATGTCCGGGAGCGATAGTCAAAACGTTCACGAGGTGCGGGATTACCATGATGGAGTAGGTTCGGGCGGTGAATCCGTTGACGTGAACGTGTCCGTAGAAGACTATCTCGTGGATGTCCTTTCTTCCAGAGATTCCGACGCTAGGCACGGAACCCATGAAACAGTTAATCCTCCGACGGACAGGCCAGTGGTCGAAGAAGGTATTGATGAGGCGAGAACATTGGTCCAATCTCGGACTGTAGGCGGTGTGGGAGGGCCTATAGATCCGAATGAGCTTCAACTTGAACGGGCAGGCGATAGCGAGCATGAGGCTGATGACGTGGAGATGTTCGAGGCTGGAGTGGAGGACCGTGTTCTAGTAGAGACGGGTCCGTCCAGGCCAAGCACATCCGGGAGACCCGAAGGTGTCCTCGTGGACGAAGAAGATGGTGAGGAAGAGGAAGATGAGGGCGAGGAGGAAGAAGGAGAAGGATCTCCTATCACTCGTCCCTCTAGACGATCAAGTCAGCGGATTGCATTACACCCTGCCGCGCCCGTTCAGTCCGGTCTTCCATTAATTGAGGGTCGTGGTGCCAAGGCGGCAAGGATCAAATTTCCTCGTCCCGCATTTACAGTAGTGATAGCGCATTTAGTTCGAGAGCTAAACGCGGACGGATTCTTCCTACTGTCCATCGAGGTCAAACCCGAGGAGATTCCGGAATGGAGGCGAAAATGGGAGATCCTCGACCAGAGAAATCATGGTTCCCCGGGCATGCATTCTATAACCCTCCCTTTGGATATATAAAGTGCATGAGGTGGCCTTCTCCTGCGGATGGAAGATCCCCATTGCCACAGAGCTGAAAAACATTCTGAACCATATTGGTATAGGTCCGAGTCAGGTTATCCCCAAGTCCCTGGGTAACCTTATTTGCTTTGTAGTTTTTTGCAAGAAGAAAGGGCAGCCGGTGAATTTTGAGAACTTCAGGCAGCTCTTCCATGTCTCGTTCAGTCCGGGGAATCCACTATTCTATACTTTCATGAATAGGAAACCTTACAACTTTATCTCGGACTCCATTTCGTCGTTGGGATCGAAGTGGTGGGATAGGTACGTTTTTGTCCGGATGGCTTTGAAGCCAGGGATGTCCGAGAGACAGAGGGAACAATGGGAGCTGCCCACAAAATTCCTTAGAGAGAGTATCCTGATCAAGGCCCCTTCCAAGAACGTGGCTCCGTGGGTGGAGGCAATCCATAAAAAGTATGACCCACCTACTTATCCGTTTCACGGATTAATCTGTCAGCCACTTCCCTACCTTTGCGGACTAACAGGTGAAGTAGATGTAGGAGGGAAGACGGACTTCAGTAAGGATTCGTTGACTTGAGACTTGGCATCTTTTCTTTTTCAATATACTCTATTTTGATTACGTATTTCCGCAATTCTGATAATTCTTCTTTATTCCAACTGTATCTAACGCCTCTGGTTTATTGTGTAGCTTATTGGTTCGACTATATCATGTCGACACTCCGCGAGAAGAAGAAGTTGCAGAGAGAGCAGCAAGCCTTGGAGGTAGCCGCTGGTCAAAGGACCAAGATCATTAACACTTCCGCGGGTCTTCCCATGCCCGATCCGAAGAATGCCGCGGTTTTTGCTGCGGAGGAAGAAAGGCGGAACAAGGCCGAAGAGGATTCTCAGGCCTTGGCGGTGCCCGACAAGGGTAAAGCCCCCCTCACTCGGAGCGCCACTGCTTCGAAGTCCTGTGCCTCCTTGCCGCACCACAACGGGAGGTGTTGATGCGGGACGCCATTACCTCGGGGCGCAAGAGAGGAGCAACCTCGGAGGCTCCTCCACAAAGAAAGAGACAAGAATTGTCATTGTTCTTCCTGTTGATCAAGCTGCTCTTGACAAGGAGTACGAACTGGCTTGTGGGCTCCCTGAGGTTGAGCGGGTCGGAGGGCTGGATGTGCTATACCAACGGGTAAGTAATCTTTGGATGCTCTCCTTGGTTTGTTCTTAGTATGATAAAAGTGCAACTTATATTCTTACGGACTTCTCGCAGCTCGGCTGTGTCGTCAGGGCCATGCAATGGAAGGCCGCTGAACGCGCTACCATTGAGGAGGATCTCCACAAGGCTGTGGCCACTTCCGCGGATGAGGCTGAGAAGGCGAAACAATTGGAGATGCGGCTGAAGGAACAAGAAGTGAAGTTCCATAAGCTGAAGGCCAGCTGGGAAGAAATCAAGGCGGACCTCGATTGGCAGGAGAACTTTGTCCACAAGTCGATGAAGGATTTTCTGGATTCCAAGGATATACTGCTCGGAGGCCTCCAATATGCCCGTCTTCAAGCTGGTCGTGACTTCATGCAGTCCGACTCCTTCAAGTTCTTGATGGCGGACAAATCCGATGCTTCTCGCCTGGATGGGTTCGTGTCCGCTATCGGACAACTGCAGTCCAAGGGACTACTTCCTCCGGACTTTAACTGGAAGACGGAAGGGTTAATCCCTTCTGCGGATGCTAATGGCGTGGAAGTCCCCGTTGACAGTGTCTCGGATGAACAGTTGGCCGCGTGCGAGTTTGCAGAACTCGTCACTGAGGAAGGTGAGATCGAGATCCGAAATGGCGGGCCCTTCCTCCCAAGATGGGTCCCGGATGCTCTCCGGAAGGTATGCTTTGTACCCTTCGACAATTACCGTGCTTTCCTGAAGAAGTGGTTCGCCCTGCCTTGCCGGGTTGTTGGCTATCCCGCGGATTTCAACTTGTTCAATGTTGTTGAGTCCATTGCTGCACAAGCTACCTCCAATATGCCCCCAGTCGATCCGCCTCAAACTGGTGAAGCTGGTCCGAGCCAAGCTGGGCCTCAGTGAGAAGTCCGGGGTATGCCCCGTTGAAATTCTGTATTTGCTGACTTTTTCTGTTGTAATTGCATCTTTTGATAACTCGGAATGTCCTTACATACTATAACAATGTTTCGTATTTTATCCGAGGAGTTGAACCTCCTATGCTTCCAAACTATTACTTGCTCTCTTCTTCGTTCCCTTTTTATCTGTTGCTCATACGCTGAGTTTTTATAAATTGTCCATCTCTTAAGAGCACGGACCGATGTAGACGGCATCTGATGTAGAAATCAGACCATCATCTTTTCGATACTCGGGCTATTCGCCCTTTGGGATGTCTAATCCTTCTAGAAGGAGGAAGGTGAAACAGTGAAATAGCCATTATGACTACGTCTTTTCATCTTCTTAGTCGTCGGATGATCGACAGATGGCGAGATCTAAAAGACTCGTTGCCACTATAAATAAGGGTGTGGTAATTCTCCCTTTTTCACTATTCTACTTTCCCTCACTCTTTCTTGTGTTTTATCCACTTTATTATCCCGCGGGATTCAGTGTGCTTTAGAATGTCAGAGTCGGGCAATGAAGAGTATAGTCACTGGGTGAACTGCGCCTGCGGGAACATGCATCCGCCCATTTACCCGGGTAGAGGCACCGCAGAAGACCCGATTGTCCTGGATTTTGAAGGCGATCCCCCTCAATGTCCAGGAATAGCTAGGAGATTGGCTGAGGAGGAGAGAGAGCGGACGCTGAGGTTGATCCGTATGAGGATCCGTGCGCAACAGCAAGCTCGTCAGGGCCGAGGTGGAGGCTCGGAGTCCCAAGGCTCGACTTCCGGAGTCTGGTGAAGGAACAAGGCGGGGTATGCCCCGTGGATGCATGTACTTATTCTTGGATCCTTCCAGATTGTACTTCTGTTATGTAAATGTTCGGATAATTTTGTTTATAAAATTCGAACTATTTTTCCTCGGATGGGATTTCCATCTTTTTCTTGTGCAGACTTCGTCGGATGATATTGACGCATATATTTTTGTAAAAATGGCTAAGAAACTCGAACGTAGTTGATGGGCTTGTTTAGGCTTGATTGGATAAACCTGTCTTGCCCAATACTGTTCGGCCCAAATGAATAGTTTAGGCCCATTGTCGACGTCGAAGTTCTGACGTGTCGGACGCCTATTGGTTCGTCACTTCCATAAATACTGCGGATCCCTCTTAGCCTTAGTCGTGCAGATCCAACTTCCACTTTCCAAATCTACTCAATAGCAAGAGGATCTCTTGAATAGTTTCCCTTCGACTCCGGCCCACTCTCAAGTCGGCGTCCATCCTGAGTTTGAGAGTGGCGTGGGTCTAGAGGGGAAAATTGTTGAAGATCAGACACCGAAAGGCATAGATCTCGGTTTTAAATGTATGTCCGTCCGTCTCCTTTGCTTTCTGCCAACTCCACTTTAATGGCTCAAATCTCTCTTATATTGGAAACGGTCTCCTAATTTCAAGAGAGTTTGAGTCTTTAAAGCCGGTGAGGCGGAAATCTCTCCTTGTCTGCACCTTGTTTTCCCCGGACACAGGATTTGCATCGCTACATTTTGGCGGTATCCCGAAGGATTCCAGCACGTTTAACCATTTTCTCGTGTGCAGGTAGATCGAGTTCCTGACCTCCGTGGAAATCAAACTGGCCGCTCGACACGGAAGACGTTTTTCGGCGGGGAACGATCTTATTTGGGAGATGGCGATTCCGAGACGTTTTTCGCATTTTTCGTGGTTCGTCCGTAAGTTCGGATAATCGATCCGGATTGTAAACTGCATGCATAAGATTATGTATAATTCGTCTTTGTATGAATGAAATCTCTTGCTTTCCTTGTCATTAATCGAACATTAAATCTCAGATGCGTAAATCGAAAAATCACAAATCGAAAGATAGAGGTTGTATTGATTTGCCGGAAATTCAATTACAACTTGTGGGCTCTATGGCCAATGACAAAAGGATAAAAAAAGAAACAGAACTGACGGAGTTCCGTGTAATAAATAGTTGAAATTGAGATGATCAATCGACACGATTGAGCTCCGCGCAATTATCTTTATGCATAGAACTTCTGAAGGTTTCTAGCATTCCACGGACGCTTGAGGGGATGTCCGTTCTCATCTTCTAATTCATAACTCCCATTTACTTTTGCCCCAACAATCTTGTAGGGACCTTCCCACTTGGGTTTGAGTTTCCCAATATTGCTCAAAATGTCGGCTCCCTTCCACTCGGCACCGTCGGATCATCGGAACACTAGGTCCCCGACTTGCAAGTTCGCCGCATGAACGTTCCTGTTGTAGGCTCGGGCAGCGGTTGCCTGATACCTAAGGATATTCGCCAGTGCATCAGACCTTTTATGTTCAAGCATGTCCAGCTCGAATATCCGAGCTTCTTGGTTTGCCTTGTCTTCGAACTCTTGGATTCTCAAAGTCTCTACAGCAATCTCGGATGGTATGACTGCCTCTGAACCATACACCAAGGAGAAAGGAGTTTCTTTGGTCGCAGTCTGTGCAGTGGTGCGATGCGCCCATAGCACGCCTTCCAGGTCGTCCGCCCAGCTTTCTTGCAAAGTTCTTAACCGCTTCTCGAGGATCTTGATTATTGTTTTGTTTGTGGACTCAGCCTGTCCATTGGCTTGCGGGTATCCAACAGATGTAAATCGTTGCTCGATTTTGAAGGACGCCAGCCATTCCTTGAGCCTATGTCCTGAGAACTGGGCACCATTGTCCGAGACGAGAATCCTGGGCAGGCCAAAGCGACAGATGATATTCTTCCAGATAAAGGTCCACACTCAACTCTCTGTAATGGTTGCAACAGCCTCGGCTTCTACCCATTTGGTAAAGTACTCCATAGCCACAATGAGAAACTTCTTCTGCTAGGTACCCCTCGGAAATGGTCCGACAATGTCGATACCCCACTGATCGAACGGACACGCTATGATTGACGGAATCATAGGATTCGTCGGACGATGTGGGATGTTTGCATAATATTGGCAATCCTGACATCTCCGGGCGTGGTCGGCGGAATCTTTACCGATGGTGGGCCAATAATAGCCTTGTCGTATAATTTTTTGGGCGAGGGTCCTCCCCCCGGAATGACTCCCACAGCCTCCGTTGTGTATCTCTTCCAGCACGGTCCGTGCTTCTTGTGGGTTCAAGTATCTCAGGTGGGTCCCGTAAAAAGATCTTTTGTACAGATCATCACCCATTATAAAATATCTATTTGCTCGGCATTGCACACTCCTTGATTCTTTCGGATCGGCTGGCAAAGATCCGTCCTTGAGATAGTTAAAAATGTCAGTCATCCAGTTTCTTCCTGTGTCAAGTATCATGACCGCCGAACTGGGACCCATGACGGATGAGTCAGTAATGGTGAGTAGAATTACTCTCCTTGTGTCCAAAGCCGCTGTAGCAGATGCGTATTTTGCCAAGGCATCAGCTCTTTCGTTCCAAGCTCTGTCAAACTTTTCCAAGGTGAATTCCTCGAAGTGGCTGGCCTCATTCTTGAGTAGCTCAAGATACTTGATCATCGAAGGACCTTTTGTGGCAAAACTTCCTGAAAATTGGGCCTCGACGAGCTGTGAGTCCGTGTAAGCTTTGACCTTCCGGGCTTGGAGTGACTTGGCTAGCCGCAGCCCCACTAAAAGTGCCTCATACTCTGCCTCATTATTGGTAACTTTGAAATCCAAGGAAATCGCATAGTCGAGTTCCGCGCCATCTGGGCTCTTAAGGTAGATTCCAATTCCTCCCACTCTTCCAGTGGAAGAACCATCGACTTCCAATATCCAGATATCGGAAGGATGTTTTTTGATTTGGAGATCTCCTGCGAGCTGCTGAGGTTCCGCTCTTGGTTCATCCCCTCCAGTGATTTTCGTTCTGATGTTGTCCGAACTGGGGTTTCTGGGAACATCACCAAGTAGAAACATTTGGTTGACCCGAGTTTCCCCCTCTGACAAAGGGAGGGGACGATTGATGAACTGGGCTTCCTCGAGGTTTTCTGGGTTGAACATTGGCGGGACTGAATTTCGAATTATATGCTTGGTGATTAAGCACTCGAACACTTGCTTGTCAGGGACTTTCTCCGAATCCTTCTCTGGATAGTCCGCTAAAAAGTCGGCGAGGACCTGAACCTTTTGGGATGAGCTCGGTAGCAAATGTCGTATTCGCTTAGCTCGATCGCCCACTTAGAGAGTCGTCCTGATTGTTCGGGCTTTCCTAGGACCTGTTTCAAAGGTTCCGCAGTTAGTACCACTATTTTGTGAGACTTAAAGTAAGGTTTTAACCATCTGGCGGTGTAAACCAAAGAGTATGTGAGTTTCTCGATCTTCACGTATCTTGTCTCCGCCCCAGCAAGGGCTTTGCTAAGATAGTAGATCGGCAAATGCTCGTTAGCTTGAATCCGTACTAGCACGGAGCTCATTGCCTCTTCCGTGATTGCTAGGTAGAGGTAGAGCAGTTCTCCTTCGACGGGTTTGGAGAGCAGTGAAGGGGAATGGAGGTACTCTTTCAGTTTCTCGAAAGCCTCAGAACATTCCGCGGTCCACACAAAGTTCTCTCCTTTCCGGAGGATTTTGAAGAACGGAAGATTCTTTTCCGCTGATCGGGAAATGAAACGACTTAAGGACATCAGACGTCCAATAAGCTGTTGTACCTCGTTGAGATTCTTCGGATGGGGCAGATCCAGGATTGCTTTGATCTTCTCGGGGTTTGCACTTATCCCTCTTTCTGTGACCATGTATCCCAGAAACTTTCCTCCCTTCACCCCGAACGTACACTTTTCGGGATTCAACTTCATCCCATACTTCCGCATAATGGAAAAGCAATTGTTGAGATGCTCAATATGCTCTTCTTCAGTCTTACTTTTAACAAGCATGTCGTCTACGTAGACTTCCATAGTCTTGCCCAACTCCTCCTTGAACATTTTATTCACCAATCGCTGGTATGTAGCTCCCACGTTCTTCAATCCGAATGGCATCACCTTGAAACAGTATACTCCTCCTGCCGCGAAGAAGGCTGTTTTCTTTATGTCTTCCTTGGCCATCCGGATTTGATAGAAGCCCTGGTATGCGTCCATGAAGCTTAGGAGCGCACATCCCGCGGTAGAATCTACCAACTGGTCTATGCGAGGTAGGGGATAAGGATCCTTTGGGCAAAACTTGTTGAGCCTTGTGAAGTCATTGCACATCCTCCACTTTCCTGAGGCCTTCTCGTGAAAAGTACCACATTCTGCACTCCGAGTATCTAACTTCTTCAATGTGCCCGGCTTTCAAGAGTCGGTCAACTTCCGCAGATATAATTGCATCCTTGACCGCCAAAGTCTTTCCTCTTACATCGGATATACCGATCGAGGATCCATGTTGACGGTGAATGTGATTCTCGGATCTATTCCCTTCAAATCATCAGTACTCCAAGCAAATACATCCCTGTTGTCTCGGAGACAAGCAATAAGTTTCATCTCCACTTTTGTGCTCATCTCTGTTCCGATTCTTGTCCTCTTATCCGGGCTTCCGACAACAATCTCGATTTCCTTGAGAGTTTCGTGAGGCTCGATCCGTGCAGTCCTGGGGAATTTCTCCTTCGGGCTCCCTACCCCTATCTGCGGATTCTCCTGTTTGGGCGGGAGAACAACTCTCGGATCGGAGGTCATCGTCATTGCCAAAACGGGGGCAGATGCCCTTCTCGTGGACATAATGTAACACTCCCAAGCTTCTCGGATATTTCCTACCTCTTCTCCTACCCCGAAGGGAGTTGGAAATTTCATTCTGTTGTGTAAGGTGGATGAAATAGCCCGGAATTGATTGAGTCCTGGGCGTCCAAAGATGGCGTTATAGTCGAAGGTCCGATCAACCACGACAAATCGGACCGATTGCGTTACCCTGGCCGGGAAGGTTCCGAGTGAAACGTGTAACGTAACACTTCCTAGTGGTCGCACAGTTCCCCCTCCAAACCCCAGTATTGAGGTGTGAACTCTGTCGTAGCGGATTCTTCCCAACTCCATCTGATCTAGCGTCTTCTTAGAGATGATATTCGAATAACTCCCGGTATCCACCAGAATTTTGTTCACTCGATAAGTCGTGATGGTCAATGAAACCACAAGAGGAACGTCCGGGTCGTCAATCTCCTCGCCTCCTGCCGTAGGAGGGGGGATTTCGCTATCATCGAAAGATATTGCATTTGTTCCTCGAATTGCGGGGGCACCGTACGCCCTGTCATTGTTCCGGAGGTTTTGGGCGGTCCGCTCCCTTGCATTCCTGCTATCACCTCCAGAGGGTCCACCTGCGATAGTGTTGATCACTCCGCTGTACGGAAGGTTCTCCATTTCCGCCTCATCGCCATATCCGTACGGATGTCCTCCCTGTGACGGATAGCCTACTGGCGGAGGTGGCAAAGATAGTGGGCGAGGCGGTGGGTCAGCAGCGTTATCCTCCCTTCTTCGCTCCGTCCTATCGTGCCTGGAGGGCTCGTCCGCATATATGTGCTCCTTCAACTTGCCTTTTCTCACCAGGTGCTCGACCTCTGTTTTTAACTGGACACAGTCGTCAGTCTCATGGCCTCTGCTCTTGTGAAATTTGCAATATCCCTTCGCGTTTCTATTTCTCCGATTATGGGATGGCTTTGGCCATTGGACGTCCAACTTCTTCTCAACAATAGTGGCCAAGATGTCGGATCTCGGCTTATTGAGGCGCGTGTAGTCCGCGAATCTCCTGGGTGGACTCCTCTCCCTGTAAATGCCTTTGTCTCTGTGATCTTTCTTCGGATCAAACTTCCCCTGGCGTTGCTCTTGTTTCTGCGGTTCCTTTCCTTTCCTCGATCCTGCTCGGACTGGTACATTCCTTCGGTATTCTTCTCCGTACATCACCTCCTCACAGATGTCATCCAAGTGCTTTTCGCTCCTCACTTCCTGACTGGAGAGCTTCCTCCGCAGCTCGGAGTTGTAAGTATTAGCATACAGGTGACGGACCCGTTCCTTAATACTATGGGGCTCAACCCGGAGTACTTCCGTATTGAAGCGATCTAGGAAAGTTCGAAGATCTTCCTGCTCCCTTTGGATGACTTCAGCCAGGTGCTCGACAGTACGTTTTCTTCTTTTTGATTTTCTGAATCGTGCCAAGAACTTTGAAGACAGATCTGCATACGACCTTATTGACTTGTTTGGCAAAGCGGTGTACCAATCCATAGCTGTGCCGAAGAGGGTGGAGGAGAACGTAAGGGCTTTAGTATTGTCACTCAGCCCCTTGGAATCCATCTTGCTGTTGTACCTTGTCAGGTGACCCACGGGACAAGTATCCCCGTAGTAGTATTCCAAGTTCGGAATCACTTGATTCGAGTTCCTATTTCTTTCCTTCTCCCTCATGATATCATCACAGAGAGGATTCGGCGCACTTGTAGTGATCTGCTCATGGTCCTTTACCAGGCGTCCGAGGTTCAGGATTTGGGTTTCTAAAGCTTTTTGTTGGGCGTATATTTCATCCGCTGTCATGACCTCTCCTGTCCGTGGATGGACTGCGACATCCGCGGGGAGTTCGTCTAGCCGGATGACTGGAATGGTTTCTGCTACATGATCTCTGTCCCTCATGGGAGCTTGTCGCGAACTCTGGCCGTCATACCTCCTTCTTGGTATTCTCTTCCCTCACCCCGGACTTGCGAAGCAGAGACCTGTCGGTCTAGAAGGTTTCGCAAATCCTCCTGGGGCAGCTGATCTCCAAATCTCTGTTGGATCGGATGCTGTCTGTTTCTTGACAAGGCGGGCTCCACTTGAACCACAGTAACCACTGGCGGAGTGGCTTGCTGAGGGTGTGCATTGTTAGACCCTAGGCATCCTTGAATAATCGTGAGCAACCTATCAAACTGAGTTTCGCTTAGTCCGAGGTCGCCAGGCGGTAGCGACCATCGGGCATCGTAAACTGTTGACCTGTGGTTGGGCCTTGAGCTTCTGCCGGAGAAGCTCGTGCTACCCCTTCTCCATGGTCCGTAGGCACGATATTCACAGGGACGCTTTGACCTCCTCTAAGCGGGGCGTCTCTTTCCTCATCCGAGGACAGGCTGGCAGTCCGCCCGTCGCTCGGATATCTCCTTCCAGCGTTCCTCCCATTTCAATGCCTTCGTCCCGGGTGGCGGACGTCCTCGTGGGCGTGGTGGTGTTCCCACGCCCGCAGCGATGAATTGACTGTTCGTCTTGTTCTAGCCATCAGCACAACACAAAGATCCTTTTTTGTAAAGATTCCCACAGACGGCGCCAAAATGTTGAGGGGTAAACCTTGAACACCAACACTACTACTGCAAGTAACCTAATCTAAGCTCCACCTCCAACTTGAAGTCCGAGAAAAGGCTTGTCCGAGAAAGAGCACCTGAAAGGACTAAGTGGGGGGGGGGGGGTTAGAACAGGTTACCCGGATTGCCAAGGTCAATCCGGAAGGAGGCTTTACTCAAAGGAGAGATGATAGCTCTCAATGCAATAGTAATGGGAAAGGTATTATGGATATCACTTATCACTTATCACTTGAATCTCCCTTTGAATGTCACTTACCTTAAGGTCTTGGACCTTGTGCTATATTTATAGTTATCATGTACTTATGAAGAGGTTCATAAGATGATGCCAAGTGTATGATTCAGATATGGACACCAATGCTACCTTTGGCCCATGGCCCATTAGTGAATAGTAATCCAATACTAATTAATGGGCCGGGAGGGTAGTTTGGTCCTTTCCCTCTGAGAGTACTGTTCCGCATGTTGGGTCCGTGTTAGTCCCTCGGACAGACCTGTCTGCTTGGTTGATCTGCCCTTGGGTGACTCTGGATGTCCGAGCCTAGAGTCTCACGGAAGTATCTCAGTGGTTCTGTTATATACGTTTGGTCTTAAAGTAATGGTGGCGTCCGAGATTCTCTCGTACGGTCCGTTAGGCATCTCTGTACTGACATGGTCAGGTTTGGAAGTTCTTTCCTTAGCCAGCTCGGACTAGCTGTGGAGATATAGTGACTTCAGCGTACTGGTCGATTCACTTTGGTCGGACCATGTGAGGTCGGACCAGTACTGAATTGGCTAGTTAAGCCGTGATGCGCTTTAGGACACGCTCTATGGCGCCCTTAACGGATTGGACACATTTCCGTATCAACACGTACATCTTTTGTCATAGCAATAGTGTACTATATTTGTCTTGGCGCCAAATGCCCTCAATTCGTCATCTTCTAGGGTTTATATCCAATACGGAAATGCACCTAAACCAATCTGCAAATGTAATTGGAATGTGCGTTTCGGAGGTCCCAAACGCATCAAAAATGCACCGTGTTAAACTGGTACCAATCGTTGTGATTCGTGGTCAAACTGCATCTGCAAACACCACAAATGCATTCGGGCCTTAGATGTGCAATTTGACCAAGGCTAAATGCGTTTCAGAACCAATCACGCTCTTAGAAATTGTAAATGTACTAAGTGGTATTCCTTCGGGTAAATTTATAGCAAAAACATTATTTCTTTTACAAGCATTACCGGGGTACCATAGTAAAATCTACTTGCACAATATTGATGATCTAGCATGTCACGTCTAAAATTAAGGAGTAATTACCTATATAAATCAACTAACAACAACTATGACACATAAAGACACCTAGCTAAAACAATTACAAATAAGTCCATTCTAATTTTCTGAGTCCTAAATTCACTCTGACTGGACAAAACTACCCCTCGCTAAACGATGGCAAAAAGGTTCATTCTAATTAGTTGTGGACCTCAAAATCTCGCTCAACTGGATTTGATAAGCATTTTTGAAATCCAGCTACAGTAATGGACTTCAAATAGGGCGCTAAATTGAATTAGATAACCAATTTGAAATTCGTAGTTTTGAAACCAACTCCTGAAACTAACTCCTGAAAGCCTGAAACTAATGTTCCTGAAACTAACCTTTTTTTGTTAGTTTCATGTTCACAAAAGCTAGTTTCATGGGCAGAAAAGCTAGTTTCATGTTCACAAAAGCTAGTTTCAGAAACACTAAAGTTGGTTTCAGGTTCCATTACACAACATATATTAGTTTAATTTGTTTCATGTGAATTGAAGTTAGTTTTAGGTGCCTTTATACTAGTTTCAAGATTTTTTATATTAGTTTCAGAACCACAAAACCTGGTTTCATATTCACAAAAGCTAGTTTCAAAACCTCAAAACCTAGTTTCATGTCCACAAAAGCTAGTTTCAGAATCACAAAACCTAGTTTCATGTCCACAAAAGCTAGTTTCAGAACCACAAAACCTAGTTTCATGTCCACAAAAGCTAGTTTCAGAACCACTAAAGTTAGTTTCAAGTTCCCTAAACCCTAATTAAGCGATTGTCGGGCCTCTCATAATTCTAAAACCCTAAGGGAAAATGGTAAACCCAAAAATCCTGTACCCGTCCTAAACCCTAAACCCTAATTAAGCGATTGTCGGACCTCTCATAATTCTAAAACCCTAGGGGGAAATGGTGAACCCAAAAATCCACTGAATTTGAATACTCCCTCCGGGAGCTACGGTCTTAATTAGGGTTTAGGATTTAGGACGGATCTGTGGCTACCTTAATTCGGCCCCTAAACCCTAAGCCACTAATTAGCGATTGTGGGCCTACAATGCTAGTTTCAAGGTCAATTTTAACTAGTTTGACAGATAAGAAAGTACTAGTTTGTGTTCATTAAAAGTTAGTTTACTTAAAAGTTAGTTTCATGGTCATTAAAGCTAGTTTCAGGAACTCAGAAGTTAGTTTCATATTCATTAATGATAGTATCAGGTTCAATAAAGATATTTTAACGTTCATTAAGCTAGTTTCAGAGTTTAACTAGTTTCAGCAAAAGAAAGTACTAGTTTCAGGTTCATTAAAAGTTAGTTTCAGCTTAAAAAAGTTAGTTTCATGGTCATTAAAGCTAGTTTTAGGAACTCAGAAGTTAGTTTCATATTCATTAATGATAGTATCAGGTTCAATAAAGATATTTTAACATTCATTAAGCTAGTTTCAGCAAAGAAAGTACTAGTTTCAGGTTCATTAAAAGTTAGTTTCAGCTTAAAAAAAGTTAGTTTCATGGTCATTAAAGCTAGTTTCAGGAACTCAGAAGTTAGTTTCATATTCATTAATGATAGTATCAGGTTCAATAAAGATATTTTAACGTTCATTAAGCTAGTTTCAGCAAAAGAAAGTACTAATTTCAGGTTCATTAAAAGTTAGTTTCAGCTTTAAAAAGTTAGTTTCATGGTCATTAAAGCTAGTTTCATGTTCACAAAAGCTAGTTTCATGGGCACAAAAACTAGTTTCATGTTCACAAAAGCTAATTTCAGAAACACTAAAGTTGGTTTCAGGTTCCATCACATTAGTTTAATTAGTTTCATGTGAATTGAAGTTAGTTTCAGGTGCCTTTATACTAGTTTCAAGATTTTTTATATTAGTTTCAGAACCACAAAACCTGGTTTCATGTTCACCAAAGCTAGTTTCAAAACTTCAAAACCTGGTTTCATGTTCACAAAAGCTAGTTTCAAAACCACAAAGCCTGAAATCAACTCCTGAAACTAACTCCTGAAAGCCTGAAACTAATGTTCTTGAAACTAACCTTTTTTTGTTAGTTTCATGTTCACAAAAGCTAGTTTCATGGGTAGAAAAGCTAGTTTCAGAAACAATAACGTTGGTTTCAGGTTCCATTACACAACATATATTAGTTTAATTAGTTTCATGTGAATTGAAGTTAGTTTCAGGTGCCTTTATACTAATTTCAAGATTTTTTATATTAGTTTCAGAACCACAAAACCTGGTTTCATGTTCACCAAAGCTAGTTTCAAAACCACAAAATCTGGTTTCATGTTCACAAAAGCTAGTTTCAAAACCACAAAATCTGGTTTCATGTTCACAAAAGCTAGTTTCATGGGCACAAAAGCTAGTTTCAGAAACACTAAAGTTGGTTTCAGGTTCTGTAACGCCCCGACTTTTGGGTTTTTAAAAGGAGTGAATTTCAGTCGAGACGTCGGGTGAAAGCAGAGCTGAAACGTTTAGTGAAACATGGAAAGTTACAGACAAACTTTCGTTTGGAGTTGCTAGAATAAAAATATATTTTATTCAGCAAACAAAACCACAAGATTTTCAACATTCTTATCTTTAAAAGATACACAATATAACAAGAAATGACATGAGTTTTTGAAAAAGACAATAAGACACTATTTTCATTGACAAAAATCCCAAATCCCAACTACACACTTAGTTTGCTGAGTTTATCGGTTGTTCATTCTTCGCCGCCATCTCACCTACAAGGAAGGGAATAAAAACAAGTGTGAGAAAACCTCAATGAGTGTTCAAATATTTTCGTGAGAAGTTTTCATTAAAATCATAACAATAAACATTGAAGAACATAAAATCGAAAATACTTTCAAAAGCATGTACTTTTCGGAAAAACATTATTTCATGCCGCTCCTTATAACCCCACAGTAAAACAGGCCTTATGTCTCCCTGATAGTCGATCAAACTATACAGTCAGGACCCTGCCATGGTACAGGGGTGGAATTCTGACCAACTAAATCGGTGAAGGCTTCTATCACTCGATTTAAAGGAATGGGCAAAGGAATCGACAAGTAGCTCGCTGCATACACAACCCAAAACTACAAGCCAATTAACCTGAACCAAACGTACGTATCTTTCTTGAACCGTCAATCAAAACAAAATAACAATTATATATATATATATATATATCTTTCAAAATCAATGGAAACATGCTGAAACTCTTTAGTGATTTGGTTTTATGCAATAGAACATGAGTTTTGGAAAATATGCATTACTTATATATAAGTTGAAAACATATTAAAATACCTTCCAAGTTTTAAAAATAATACATATATATAGTTTTGTAGAACACTCACATTTGAAGGTTAGGAAGAGCAAGAATTATGAAAGTACTTGCAAGAAGAACAAGTTATAAACTTGAAAGAAAAAGATAATAGTACTTGGAGACTTTTTTGAAGAAAATGCCCAAAAGGTTTTTGGACAAATGAGGGCTGGAAAAAGAGGGTATTTATAGAGTGGATTGAAGATCAAAAGGTTGAAGAGATAAAATTAAATGACAATTTAAATGGCTTAAATTGCACTTAAAACTCATTTTAAAACCAACAATAAAGGTGCAAAATTAAGAGAGACCTTTCACATTTTTTTCCAAACATTTAAAAACAATAACTAATGATAAATTATCATATTTTACTTGGGAAAAAGCTCAAAAACGTTTTTGGCATGACTTAGGGTCATTTGTACACAAAAATAAAATGTGACACACCAAAAATGCAACACTTAGAGCAATTAAATTGAACTCACAATTACACATGCATATGCAACAATTAAACTTAAAATATTGAACATGCATAGAGAATATTACACTTAGACATGCATAAGTAACATAAAAGAGAAACGAAAAGAAAATCAGAACGTTGATCGAAACATAGCTGAAACATAGCATGTGACATTCGACATTACAAGCGACCTTTCGTATCGTAACATGAAAAAGAAAGAAAAATATTTCATCCATTAAAGAAACCTCAAGTTACCAAACTCTTGTATTTTGAAATATATGAATATAAAATAACACTTTAATTTTTAAACATTAAGAGAGCCCCACACACATAAGACATGCATGTACATTACATAATTCAAAAGTGACTCTTCACATTATAAATCAATCAAAGAACATATATAATTAGCTTGTATTGAATTAGTTAATTAAAAGGAAGACTCTTCACATAAATCATCAATAAAGCACATACATAAAGACTTGTATTCATTAGAGAATTAACACTTCACATTATTCATCAATAAAGCACATACATAAAGACTTACATTTAAATAAGATAATTAAAGACTCTTAGACTTCTTCTAACTTAACTAATATTAATATAACATATAATGAACTCACATGAAGGCAATTGAAGTTAATCTTTAAATCTAATCAAGCCACACAAATAATGACATACATTAAACTACATAATTAAAATGGCACTCTTCACATTATACATTATTCAAAGCAAAGAAATAAAGTACTGAATTAAGCTAGACAATTAAAAAGAAGTCTTGACACATTAATTATTCATAAAGATAAATTTAAGAGATGACTATCAAATTATTTTCAAATAATTACACCAATAAATTAAAGGATAAAATAATCATATTTTTAAGTAGGAAAATACACCAAAAATAATTTATCTTCTTTAAAACATAAAGGAATATACCTATATAAATACTTATACCTCGTAGAAATAAGGGACCACTTGCTCAATAAGTCTTAATTATCAAAGACCCAAGGCTGCGATAAGGATTTATCGGAGCTATATTTATAATCCTTTTTTTTTGTCTCTTCCTATACTATACTAAACATCAAGTGCTAGTTTCATTCCTTATGTTGGAAAAGAGTTACTTCATTATCCTCCATTTTATTATTATATTATTATTATAATTTTATTTTCTCTACCTTGTTATAGTTAACCCTAAGTATGTAAGCACTACTAAGATAACTTCTATATGATATATGACTTAAAGACACCTACAAAATAAATAACCACACATATTACAAATTAACAAGTTATATTGACTTTTAAAACAAATAATGAACTTTTAAAATAAACTTCACCAACATACTAAAATAATTCTAATATACTTCGAGACAAATAAAGTAACACTAATAAATCATGCAAGGACAAAAAGTACTATGGTACGTCAAAATCTGGGGTGTCACAGGTTCCATCACACAACATATATTAGTTTAATTAGTTTCATATGAATTGAAGTTAGTTTCAGGTGCCTTTATACTAGTTTCAAGATTTTTTATATTAGTTTCAGAACCACAAAACCTGGTTTCATGTTCACCAAAGCTAGTTTCAAAAACACAAAAATCCTGAAACTAGTCGAATCAAAATACTTTAACCAGAATTTCTCGATTATGATCTCCAACAGATTAGAAAAACCTGAAACAATTTATATGCCAAAAGCATGGCTAAGCCCATTACAAGTCAATGAAATCCCTGTCGAAAACGAGAAGAAAAAAGGTGAAAATATCAAAAGAGAGATGAGGCTGAAATCCATGTCGAAAACAAAAAGAAAAAGGTGAAAATATCAAAGAGAGATGAGGAAGGAAGATTGTTGGAGGAAGAAGCGAGTAGAAATCGAGAGAAAAATAAAAAGAAGTGAGAGAAACAAACATAGTGTACTGGTGCTGGAGAAACAAGCGTGCTAGATCTGGAAGAAAGGGGTAAGGGTATATTGGAAAAACATGGAAGGAATTAGGGCACAGAAAATTAGGCTGGCACATATTTGTAATAGTTTTAGCGAGCAGGCCCTATTTGTAAGCCCATCATGAAAAGTGGCCTGGTTTTGTATTTTTCTATAAAATTAATTCCTATCTATACCCGGTTTAAGACCATACACTATGGTGACTGATATTTGGTCGTGCCGCCGCGCGACCGCGCGTCGTGGCTGCCTCACCTCCACTGTGGTGGCGGTCGCGACTGCGGTCGTGGCTGCCTCACCTCCACTGTGGTGGCGGTCGCGACTGCGGTCGTGGCAAATTTTTTATTTTTTTTATTTTTGTTTATAGTTATATTAATATGAATATTTAAATTTATAGAAGATTTGGAGTTGAAAATGGTGTTTTTTATTTAAATCGAACAACAAAATCGAACAACATAAATCACTAATAAATAAGATGAAGTGTGATGTGTGAGAAAATATATTTTCACTAATCTCTATTTGTAGATCTCGAAAAAATATGAACATCGACATAATTTTTATATTTTTTAAAATTCAAAATAATAAAAAAAATTAAAAATTAAATAAAAAAGGCCGGGGTTGAGCCCCACCTGGGGCCAGCCCCAAAAATGTAACTCAGAATTCGCTGGGGACTTCTTGAGTTGTGGGGAGCAACCGCCCGCTCCCCCACGACCACCCATTGTGGGGCGGTCGGAAAAGTCGCAGAGCGGTTGCTCCGCGACCTCGTCTCCATGACCGCCCCATAGTGGGCGGTCTAACCTTCTGTTGCTATTGCTTTGTGGAAATAATACATGTTTACATTACATTACAAGTAATAAATAATACTCCCTCTATTTCAGAAAAAGTGTTACAACTTTTCATTTCCGGCGTTTCACTAAAAGTGTTACAATTTCCATTTATGGAAACTAATTAAATAATAAAACTCCCTACCTTTCACTTTTATTACAATATGCCACTCATTTAATCTCTAATAATCATGGGGCCCACTTGTACTTTTTACTTTTTCTTAAAATTGGTGCAAATTCAAATTGTAACACTTTCTCCGAAATGGAGGGAGTATAACATTTAGAGTTCTCCGATCTATCTAATTTGATGCTGCTGGTTGGTTTTATTTATATGAGTCCCCACCCTTAATAACTAAAAATAATTGAAAGAGAAGAAATAGAGGGAAATCGCGTATAGAAACGTTGTCGTACATAGTCGAGACTTGTCATATGTCGAGGTGTTAAGCACACGCATAGCTTAGGTCTTTCATTAGGCTGGTTTGTAAATCTGTGTGCGTGGATTATCAAGAAGATCTTATGTCTTGTTTCATTTCAGGTACAAAAGAGTTTCGTTTAATAATATATATATACACACACACATGAGCCCAAGGCAATTAAATAACAAATTTTATGTTTAGTGTGGTTTTCCTTTGATCCTAAGTCTTCACTTATGTTGGATTCTCTTTTTTCCTTGACTGGATTCCTAGTCCACTAAGCCTATGAAAGTGCTTCTCCGCCCCCTCCTTTATTAAAGTGACTTTACGTACTATTTATGATTTATGCATGCAGTGGCAATCACAACTTCTAATAAATGCAAGACCGAAGTAGAATAAGAATAAGATACACGCAATAGAAATAGAAAAAAATGGTACAGTAAAAGCAAAAAGTATAAAAAATAGAATAAACTTGGATATTGGGTATATAGAACTTACTCATAGTACTGCTATACTACTCAAAATTACTATGTATGGATTTGTATTTATTCTCTATAACCGCATGCAGGACTTGGTTTAGTGTATGACACCTGTTAAGTGCGAATTGTGTTCTTCTGTATTGTAGTTGTGATAGTTGATTCATCTGTAATTTAAAGTAGTATAATAATTCACAAAAATTCACTAAGTTTGTAATTCAATTTAAATTTCATCCGTTGATCTTACTGATTTAATTTAAATCTGGTACGTACATGTGTCATTTAAGTAGAAGGTGTAGGGTTCGAATCCCATTGGCGTAAGTTTCTACCTTTATTTATTATTTTTAAATGTTTTCTCTTTTTTCAATCACATATTCATTGGTTTATATAAAACCTTTAACACACGTAGTGTTATATAACTGCTAGTGTTTAATGGATTGAAGGATATATTAATTGATTTGATGTAATACTCCTATAATTGTAATATTGATATTAAAAAAAAAAAATTACAACCCATACTTCAATTGCAAACCAAGACCAAATCAACACATGAAAAAGAAGAAAAAGTGACTCAAAACTATCAAAATTACAATACAGTATAACACAATCCAGTAGAATCGAAAAAGGGTAGAGAAGTCCACACATGGAGATGACTGTGAAATGCCATCAGCCGCGTCACTCATCAAATCAAATCAAAGCGGGAAACAGAGATACGATACAGTAGTGTATCAGAACTCGTGCTCCCTAAGCATGGCTTGTCGTTTACTACCTTGTTCCCTCTTGAAATTGAACAATACAGCCACTGCCATTACCACTCTTTCAAACTTGACAATTTCCAATTCAATCATATGGATACTGTTCCGGTAACTGTTAGGACCTTGGTAGCCAAAATCTGCACCGATCAACACCAGCCTCCGATCACCGATAAAACCTGGCGGTTACTCGCCCAAATTGGGGAACCAAATGCTTTGTCTATCCTCAACCAGATTTCTTCTACTCGAATTAAGGTCTCTTTTGACGGATTCATATCCTATTTGGTCCGTTCGAGTCCCAGCAATTCTCCCTCTCAAACACCAACTTCGTTCCACAAAACGAGTATGTGCCTTTTTATCCTTTTTGCTGCTGTTTTTCTCCTTTTGTTGTTTATCACTCGTTAGTACTACAAGTGTTGTGTTGAGCAAGTGAACATAATTTATGTTGATTCGGTTAAGCCAAAGATTGGTTTTGTGAAGTTTTGATACATGGTTATGTTGAATTAGAACCAACACTGAGCTGACAGACTGAACCTCGAGACCGTTTTACATGGTCATGGGTGAGAATTGAATAGTACTTGGTATAATTTAGGGATTTTCCAGTAAGCTTGTAATCGGAACTGTATTGTATGATTGTTGATTACTGTTGATGGTCTTATAATTATATAGGTCACATTGTTGTTTTTGTTTGTTCTGTCTGGGTAAATTTTTTGTTTGTTTGCACTATGTGTCAATAAACCACTGAAAATGGCATTTTGAAATCTGAAGAAGGCCAGGTAGGCCCACTTTGCGCAGAACCGCGTTGGTTGACTAGGGTGTAGTTTCCTGACTAGGAGAAACAGAGGTTGGGGAGACAAAGAGCTACTGGTTAGTGTACGTGGACAAATATGGTGACTTGCTTAGTGTAAGGGTATGTGGATGAGGAACTAAAGTAATGAATAATTCCTTTGTGAGGCTTTCTCACGTTGAACAACTTGATTAAATATTTGTTATAGTGTATAGGCTGAGAGAGGGGAATCCTTTTAGACTATCTTGCATTAGATTTTGTTAACCGTACTAACACGAATACCTGGATTCCCTTTTACGACTATTCTTACGCCTTGCCTGATTGTCAGAACCCGGCATGGTGATTAGCTAGACGCAGAAGTTCTTTCATCCTCAAATTTTATCCTGGATTTTTTTCTTCCTGACTATTCCATCTGGACTCATTATTGGATTACGGCTGCTGGAGTTGGGTGCTCTTCCTTCCTCCTCAAAGAGAAAAGGAGAAGGGAGTGTACCCAAACAAAATTTATCCATTCGAACCATTCCTTCTCTTTAATTCTATTGTCTGAAAGATTACGGAAGACGAAGAGATTTTCGGCTGCAAAAAAAGACTATATTCATAGAATTTCCTTATTGTTACAGAATCTTATAAATGAATCTTTATAAAGGAGTTTTGGTCTCTGGAGAATTACTAGTTGGATTTGCTGGAAAAGAGAAGCTTTTGTCATTCGTAGTAGAAATTTAATGCTCAGATCCAGAAAAGCATTGATTCATAAAGTTTGGAAAGGAAAAAAGAAAGAAAAAGAAAGCCACAGGAAAATGATAACAAAGAAAGAAAGTCCAATGAGTGTCCACCTGTTGTAGATAGAGAGCAGTAACCTCTAGTAAGACACTAACCAAAATCACTCAACAGGTTGTCAAAGAACTAAAGTGCAACAAGTAGTATTGTAAAAAGTGAGTGTGTTCCAATAAAAAAGCAATGCTATAAACCAAATAGCAAAATGCGTGATGCAACGTACAGTGATGGCTTAACTCGTCTCGTTTAACATCACTATCTCAGCTACAGTTATCAAGCATGCTAAAGAGGAAGATCAGATCAGATATCAATCTTAGAACTTATTTTTTCTTCATATTTCACGTGTTCATTCTTAATTTGACAAATACTTGAGATTTCTATCCTTTTCTTTTTTTATTTTAAGTTGAGAGGGACTTTGCGTACCTAATTGCTAACAGGTTAATTAGTAAACTATAGTTCTTGATGTTGTTACACCTGAAGACCAACCAACTGTTGTGACTTGCTTGCAAGTTTGTAAAGTATCTTAATAAGATCACATTTTTAGGAAAAGAATCTGAACCATTTAAATTTTCAAAACCACACATGCAGACTCACACTACCTTTCAGAAAAATTAACACAACTTCTTAGAGATGGATTTGTTGATTCGGGTAAAATTTATATTTCTTTCAATCATTCTTATGTATTGAGTGGATCTGCAGAAGTACTTGATACTTGAACACTACTAGTTCCTTGTATTTGTTGAGCTGAATTACTGAGATATAATCAAACTTTATCCTTTAATATGTCTGTGTTTGCATTGTAGACCCTATTCTATAATTATGCATGTTTCCAACTTGATTTTCATTCTATTCATAATGTTTATATGCTTGGCTTACTATGGAGATTTCTGTCATGAGCAGATGGTGAAGCTCTACAGTCTCCACAAATGAGTAGATTAAATGCAGGTGAAACAAAACCTCCACTCAACCGCCATATATCATTTGAAGGTGACATTCAACCAGGCATAAAACCTGGTGTTGGAATTGGAAAAGTTTCATCATGTACATATGAAGTCCCTGCCACGGGGAAGTGCACAAAAATCAGCGATATCCTGTGCAAACTTGAATTCAGGAAACTATTTATGGTTTTGAGCTACATTGGGAAGTAGGTTGCCGAGCATTTTATATTTGGGTCATGGTATTAATCTCAGATTATAAGACAGCTAATTGTGTGTAGGCGTAAGTTGGAAGAAGCTTTGACATTGAAGGATGCGGATAACATATTAAGCAAATGCAATCTACCTATGCTGGATTTTGAGACTGAGATTTGGAATGTCTACGGAAAATATTCCTCCGTCAACCGTACCCAGGTCAGTTTTGTCTTCATTTAGTGCGGTAGGAATTATGAATTTATGTTTGTCTGTATCCCACTTATATTGCATTTATACTCTTAAATTAGTATGTAAATTAACATCTTGTTTTTGTGCTAGCAGCGTTTAGCTATAACTTAAATTGATCACCTGGAAACTTTTTCAGTTTGATTTACAGGAATTGTCTTGATTAGAAAAAATGTTTTTGCATCTGTATAGATAACTATTTGTATGGTGTTTATTGTAAACATGCCAGAATTAGATATCATTATCTATCTGTTGTCTGAAGAGTTATGAACTTACCTCCCTTGTCCAGATTCGGGGAAGACAATGATATCTTCTTTAAAGTTAACCATGCTTACTTACATTGTAAGACTCATAATGAGTTGAATATCAAATATGAGAAAAGAAGACGAGTATACAATGTTTGTTATATTCCAGGGCGGAAACACATATAGGAATGGGTGTCAAGTGCCTTACCTGGAATATTGGAAAGGACTCTAGTATTCATGTGAAAAGTGGTCATTGTAATTTCTCATGGTGGAGGGTCCTCTTAAAATTTATTTTTTTCTGTGTGAAAATTATTTTTTACTTTGATATACTCCTTGTACGTTGAGGAAGTCTCTGAGCGGCAGTCTTATGGAAAGACTAAAAGAGACAGACAAACATTACAGTTATATCAAAAAACAATAGAAGTTTTACTAAGAACATCGGTTATATACATAAACATAAAAAATGATATAAATGTACAACCATAAAACATTATTGATATTGTTTAAAACATTATACATATACTTAAGAACATCAATCCATCTCTCAAATGTTTCACTAATACACGTCTCTTCCAAGGCTTTGTGTTGTAGGTTTATTTTATTTTCTTAAAGAAAGAAGAACAAAGATTTTCTCATTTAAACCTCCTATCCCTTTTTTTTTCTTCACCGCTGCTCAAAATTCCTTTAGCTTTGATATACCCCTCCGCCCCATTAACTGCTCATATTTATTGTGGTTTTCATAAAGAAGAAATGTGAAAGTAACTTTTAATTTGACACTCTCGTTCCATTAATGACTTCCTAAGTAGCTATTTTATCTAGGAATAAGTAAAATTAATAAAAGGATTTGTTTGATGAAATTGTAAGTAGATGATAAAGTATTAAGGCTCTGTTCTCTTCGTCTGAACAAAACTGAACTGAATTGAATGGAACGGAACTGAATTGAACTGAAGTGTAGTGTAAAAAACAACTAAGCAGAACCGAACTGAATGGATTTGAACTGAACTGAATTGAAATTAATGAGTTTTCAGATGAAGAGAACAGAGCCTAAGTGAAATAACAAAAATTTAATAAATGGGAAGAAACCTTTACTTTGTGTGGGTTAGGAAGGTTTTATGGAGCAAGGTAGTATATAATTTTTGCCTCCTCAAGTTTTCTTTTTCTCACCGATTTCAAAGATTTTTATCTAAATTGTGTTACACATTTTTTACTAGTTAGACATTGTTATTCAAATGAACTTTCAACATGTGGCGTAACATTAGTGTAATTTGGCATCGGTTGACAAAAATTGCTGGCTGCTCTATCAATGGCGGAGGGACATCTAGGCAAGGTTGGCAAGCGCCTTGCCTGAATTATTGGAAAGAATCATCTAGGATTTATGTGCAAAGTAAATAAGTAATTGTAATTTTCTTGGTGGGGTGGGTAGTCCTCTCAAATTTTTATTCAAATATATTCATTTTTTACTGTGATATACTCCCTCAGCCCCCACCTTTCCTCTGATTTTAACCTCTCAAATGTTCTATTCTCTGTGTCAAGAGTTCCTTTTATTTTTTATGTAAACACCCCCCCCCCCCCCCCCCCTCCCCCCTCTTCCATCTCCGCAATTAATTTCTCATAATATAGGTTTTTCTTTTTGTAAGGAAATGTGAATAAAGAATGAATAAAATTGGTTGTTAGGTAATAAAGTATGAAAGATAATAGACAAAGAATGTTAATAAATTGCTATTTTGGTATGAGCAAATATTACTGGGACGTATAATAAATAAAAGTGAGCAAACATTAGTGAAACGGAGGGAGTAACATTTTCAACTCCTCTCAGTTTTTTCTCATTTTCATCTCCTTTTTTCTCACCTCTTTTAGGCTTTAGCTCATCTGAATTTTGTTTTCCGTGTCAAAATTCTTATATACTTTGACTATATCATTTTCGTCTCCTCTAAAATTTTCGTTTCTCTGTGGTTTCTCAAAATTCTTTTTATTTTCATAATTTTTTTAACAACCTCAATATTTCCTTACTCCAATTTTTAAAGTTCCTTTTGATTTTATATATCACTCTCACGCCCTTTTCTCACTGATCTGTAGTTCTTTTTTTTTTTTTTTTTTTTTTTTATTTTGTTATAAAACTTTGACTAGTTAAAGATTACCATTTAAATTCAAACTTTCAACATGGCTTAATGGTAGGTTTAATTTTACTCGCCTGACGAAATTGCTGACTTTGCCACTGGTCATATGACCGTTGTTTCAAATATATAAATCTTTGGTTCATAAGTGCGAACCTTTCTAAATTAATGACTCTGCTATAGGGTTTTCTTATTTGTTATCTGATCACATTCAATTAATATCCCCAAATTTTGCCATTTTATTCAAATTCCTTTTTGTTAATTGCAGTATGATGACTGGGACTCTGGGAAAGTTCATCTCTACCACTGTATTGTTGAAGACCAGAATTATCACTTCCAGGTTGGTGTTAGCCCACATGTTTTCTTGGAACTGGCATATGGTTATTTAGTCGATGCTTCATGACTTACCGTCCGGGAAAAAGGATTATCCTGATGTGCAATTTTCTATTAGCAGCGACAAAACAAGTCTTTTTAGTACATACAGTGTAAAATATCATACGTGACAACCCCCATTTCTTTTCTCCCCCTCTTATCTTTCCCCACATTTTTGAAGATCTCTTCTTGATACAGGGTCCGGAACTGAGTAGCACGCGAACGCATTTGCAGAGGTCTGTAGGAGATGATAACGTATTGATGGTCAAATTTATGGGTGATAGCTCATACCATAAAATTGCTGAAGAAGGAATTTTTGTTGGTCTAAAGCACTATCAATTTTTTGGTGAGTTCTATTTTCTTTGCTGCCTATGAATACCTTGGTCTATAGCATCTGACACTTTTATTATAGTTTTCATTCATGTGAAGATATTCACTTGTGCCATTCTTGTGCCCTCATTGCTTGTGTAAGCGATCTGACAAAGAACTAACGGGGGGATATACATGTAAGGAATATGGGTGATAGTTTTAAGTATTTTTTGAAATTCAGGTGTGACACCCCAAGAAAATAAAACAGGGGCTCCGCCTAGAGGATGTGTATCTGTAATGTGTTCTACTGGGATGCTCAGATGAGAATATATTGGATGTAATGGTTGGGACATGGGGAGTGTACCAGAAGTATATTGCAAATTGAGATTACAGTATATAAAAAGTCCTTAAATTGTGGAAAAAGGTTTGTTGCAACTGCATTGAACCACTATAACAGGGACTGTAGAATATAAACCTTAATCTTCAACTTTGAACCATTAGACATTGTCAAAGTATATCTATTGTTCCTCATCCTCCAAAGACGCCAGATAATACTCCCTTGGTTCATATCCTTTTTTTTTTTTTTTTTTTGAATCTTTATCTCTGACTTTCTTGTCCAAGTATGGATACATCCTCTATACTCCTTCGCAACGTGATAAATCTTAAGAGAGAAGAGGAAATTCCAGATCTGCTGAGCAACTGTGTGGTGCAAAAAACCAAAAACAGATAATTAACCGATTCCCTGTCCTTAACATAATGCACTAATCAACCACATTCATATTTCATACAACTGTCGACTAAGATTATAAGTATGTTTCTTGTGGAAAGTCTGGACCATAAATTTAACCGCACATATATAATCTGTTAATCATAAATTCTATCTTCATGATACTATGCCACCAACTTCTTAATTCTCGGGTTTCCCTTGAACCACGTTTCAGAAGAGTTATTGTGCGAATGCAATTCTAGAAAAACCTGTTGATTTTATTTAACTAATAATTTCTTACTTGGCAGTTGGCACTAAGCTTTCCCTTGTCTGCATACCCACATACCTTGGTTTGTTTTGCCATATTGCTTATTAGGGTTAGGGGCGTTCAGTTTGGTAACAACGTACCAAAATTTATGGTTACATAAATATTATGAACTGAAATGCGAACCGAATTTACTTTTCGGTTTGGCAATAAGCGAAAAGATATTGAAAAAAATTCAAAATTTCCAATTTGACAATAACTTAAACTTACGTTTTCGTTTCATAATGAATTCACATTAAGTTTTAGAACAGATAACTTGCTGAAAATGGCTAATAATAACCATTGATGCTCAACCTTTTAGCTGTACATTTTGTCTTTTCGTGAAAATTTCTGGGAGAAATTAGCGGAACGGAGGAAATTATGACTGCTAAATATATTTAGGGTTAGTGAATAATTTACCTTAAATGCATATTTGATTATTTACCCCATGCAATTGTAGCAACTGTGTAATCTTGCAAAATATATAGGTTTTTGGTATATAATTGAAATTTTTCTGTTTTGTACTGAACCGAACCGAAAACTGATTCAACTGAAAATTTAGAAACCTCCCTAAGCTTGGACCTTTTGGCATTTCCTTTTAGATTGTACTAGGGTTACTTGTACCCGTTTGGTTTTATGCTTTCAATAAAGGAGCCCGACTCCCATTTAAAAAAAAAAAAAAAATGAAAATTTTGAAACCAAAACCAAACTGCTTTATCTCGGAGAGGTTTTCAGTATTATGTGAACACCCCTATTCCTAATACCTAACTGAAATCGGTTGATGGTTTTTCAAGTCTTATGTTGTTGATGTTGAAGTATAATTGCTGTGGTGGCTCTGATCCAGTGTTTAAAGATGATCGAGTCAAGGCGAAGAACAACCAAATGGAGAAGGTGGATGAAAAGATGGAGAAGGAGAAGAAAGCCCTCTCGCGAGGTATCAAATGCTATTTCGTCCACATTGACTCTGGAAAAAGCACCACCGATGCAAGACGCAGTTTCATGCATGTGCACACCCTCCTGACCTTAGAAAAGTATATGGCGAGGTGGAATCTCTTTTTACCTACCCATGTAATTTTGTAGAGAAGATGAATCTTTCTCACTAGGTGACCTATCAGGTTTTCCTTGATATTATCCAAGACAATAAAGCTGAACGTGGACTTTGGTGCTGTTCAAATAACAAGGATAGAAGACATACCCTTCAGGGTATAGTATTTTTCTTTTATTTTGATTTGTTATTTTGTTACATTTCTTCTTATCAATCATGTGCAGTTTTGAAATGTTCAGCAACATTGTTCTGATACTTGAATTAAATCGGATTAGGATGAGACCGGTTCTATTGTGCGTGACCATGATGGGAGTGTTCTCGTCCATACGGATGGAACGGGATTTATCTCGGAAGACTTGGCCATGCAATGCCCAAAAGATTTCTCTGCTGCCCTGTATATGAAAGATAATAATTCTGAGGTGATAACTAAATTTTGTTTTAGTAATGATGTTTCATTTACTGTTTCATCTAACATTCTTGCTTTGAGGTCATATTTAGTAAATTGTCTACCATTCTAAAAGCCTCTAATTATTCAACGGTATATCCTTGAAGAACGACACACACTCCATCAGAGGAAACCCTTGTCATTTTCCATTTCGGAATGTCCTAAGAAACCCTCTTCATATCCAAATAGCAACCATCAACTCATTATTTCTTTCCTCTCTAATACTTTATCATTGTTTATTTAGACCATTTCATACAGTAACACCAACTTACAACTATTATTCCTCATCATTTTTAACCATCGGTCCTAAAACCTTTGCAAAAAGAAATTGCATAGTTTTTACCTGGATGGAGGTCTTTTGTTATCTTCTTCAAGTTAAAAAAATAGCTGGTTTTTCTTTATATCATGCATCAATAGCAAGATTGATAGGATGGATATTTAACTTTTTTGTCAAGTTATATGCTGATTTTCAGTCTACCAATATTTTTCCCTCTCCTGTTCATAATACTTCCACGATTTGATATAATGTCTGAGAAATGTTATTTGGTTAGGTTTCTCCTGCAATAAATGCAATACTCTGGTCTCCAGGTCTCAACACTTCCTTGAATATGAGTTTCAAACTTTCAGACTGAGAGTAGAATGCTCTTTATTAGGTTGGAAAATTCTTAGGTAGACTGAATCTACCACTGAATTGTATAGCATGTGGATTAAATGTTCAATTCACTTGTTATATGTAAAATGACAAAATCCTCTTCAAAATATTATGCAATTAGCTAGTGAATTCGAGCCACATGGTTTACAATTCAATGGTACATGGTCTAACCGATGACTACCTAAGAGTACAATTAAAGGCTTATGTATTGTTTTCATTGCCTTCTTTTGGTATGTGATTCAGTTGTCTACTATGATTGAATGTGGAAGTTTACGTTGTCAATGCATGAATAATTTTTGGATTCACTAATAAGATATATCATGTCTACTAGTATGTGAGAGCAAATGTTTAGTTTTCTTCAACAACTAGACGATAGTGTTTATCACGCCCCAAAACCAAAATCTTTGGCCCGACTAGCTGTTTACCATGAGATGGTCTCACACCAAGATGAAGCCTCAATTTAGTTATAAAATACTTGAAAAGAGGCATACAGTATAGGGTAGTAACTCAGTGCTTTTAATAACCCTTTTTTTTTTTGAAACGACAGAGCTTTGAATAACTAAAAGAGAATAATAATAAGTCTCAAAAGACTAACTACATGTCCAAAACTGAATACAAACTTCAAAGTCAAACTCTTAAGTGAAAGAATCCAACGAAAGACATAACTCGAGCAACCATGCTTAAGTCGTCCCACAAGATGGGTCCTCAGGAAATAAATGTGTAAGGGTGAGCTTCTAACACTTTTACACGGATCGAAGCATGGTAAAAAATATATGTAAATGTACACTCCATATATCACATAATAAAAAACCTTTCCATGGAACATTTCTACACAATCATGGCAAATTTACAGATTTAGCTTGATCAAACATACACTATGGCTACACAAAATGTGGTAGCACACAGGCCGACTTTCACATAAACATCCCTACCAAAGGGGTCAAATATACACATAACACTGGGAGTACACCAATCCCTCGAAAGGATGACATACTTCATAGGCATATCATTGAGTTTAAACATACACTTCAATCCATGCTTTATACAAAACACCTTTCACACATCGCACCAACAAAAAAACATCTAGGGTACTTGATCCTTTTTTCGAGTATACTATTATGCCAAGTCCATTCCTTGATATATCAGCCATAAGTTATTTGTAAATTCTTAAAACATTATATATGTATACTATAATACGTAATATAAAAGCAAATATGTCAAGAGTTTCCCTTCCCTTGAACGATCTAACTCTTTTGCACGAAAATTACCAGCTAAAAGAGAGACCCGATTTAACTTGTGCCTAAAGAAACATAATACTCCCTCCGTCCCAGTTTCATCTTCCCGTATTCCGCTTTAGAACGTCTCAACTTCATCTTCCCATCTCTTGAATGGAAAATATCCCCCCTACATTATACACCATCTCTCATATTTTATTTACTATTTATCATACTATATTCAATCTCTTTCCTACTTTATCACCATCTCTTCTACTTTATTCACTCTCTTCTACTTAAATCTTGTACCCGGACCCGCGGAAATATGAAACCGGGACGGAGGGAGTACTTTTCTTGATTGACCATTCAATCTTTTTCGGAGATATATAATTCTGCCAAAAATCTATTGATTTTCTGTTGTTTTGTTTGTTTCATATCATGGCTTTCAGAGAGTATCCCGCCACAAAAGAGCCAAGACCACTGAACCGGTAAACACTAAGTTTGGAACCATGTTCTCTGTCAAAGTGGATGCTTGAGATATTTTACATGCTTATCCATTTTGATTATCTACTAACCATGGTATCTTCTATTTTATTGCAATACCTTAGCCCTTACTGATGCAATGTCGTTTGTTCTACAATGGTTGTGCTGTTAAAGGAACCCTTCTTCTGAATAAAAAGGTATATGTATGCTTTATGACCATCTTGTTGCTCATTTTATGATTGTGATGCAAGCTAAGATAGTTTCGGTTCACATCAGACATGAGCTTACTTACAACTGCTATTGGTGGATGTGGTTAAGGTTGCTCATATAAAGCGAACTATAAAACCGCTAGGCTGTATGAGACCTCTACTGACCTTTAAGGATACTCATATAGGTTTGGTTTATGATTTAACCGATTCGTGAGACAAATCAATGATTTACCAAAAATCTGACTGATTAATACTCCCTCCGTCCCAGTTTCATCTCCCATTTGACTTTTTCTGGTCAACGCTTACAAACTTCGTCTGCGAATTATTCATAAATAATGTTGGTAAAAAAATAAAAATTCATATTATTAAATATTTACATTTTAATTTTTCATTATATATTTTTAAAAATTTATCGGAGGTACTATATGTAATTAAATCAAACTCAAAGTTGAATGTTGTTGACCAGAAAAAGTCAAATGTGAAGATGAAATTGGGACAGAGGGAGTATAATATTCAAACTACTTTTAGTCTTTTACTACTATTCAATGAACTTTTTCTTGGTAAAGAAAAATGTGAATTCTTGTAAAATATGTTTTTCTTGAATACAAGGAAAGGCCACACCGACCCTAGTCCTACCCAAGTTTTTCGCATACTCACCTAATTTATACTAATGTGATTTGGCCTTCATATTATTTAGGAAAATCAAGATTTTACCTAACATAAATAATGAAGTTTGTTAAATATATTTATTGAAAATTTTGTATATTGAAGTTACCAAGCATCACAAATATGTCTTGTCCTTGTTAATTTAAATGCAAGAAAATATTTGCTTGGATATTTGCAACGGGCGTCAACATAAACTAAACCTGTTATAGTTTGCTGCTTGTGTACCATGATACCAACATCCAGCGAAAATAATGATGCATGTTTTTTTATATTAAAAGTTACCATAGACCTGGTCGACATGAAATTCCCAGAAGCATCTGTTTTCATAAATTTATATCAAATTTGTTTTCATGATCTATTGTATATGTGATTCATTTTATTCTGAACACCGTACCATTACAGCTTGGAAAGGGAACGATTCAGGTTAGACCTTCAATGATTAAGGTCTGGAGAGATGAGACATTGCCAAATGAAGAAACATATAACTCTCTTGAAATTGTCAATGTAAGGTATGTTGGTTGATTAATTATACACAGTTGCACCTTTTAGTGTTCTTTCTAGATACATACATTTTGTGTATGAGAATGAATCAGGCTTTCAGTTTAATGAAGTACACCAGGATTTTTATTCTTGATGAGATCGAGTGCGCTTTCAGTGTAATCAAGTAATTTGGAAATCTTCTTTTTTTACTGTATAAGTTCATTATGTTCATTTTATTATCATGCACATGGCTATGGCTGATTTGCTTCGTCTCCTCAACAATCTTTCCGTTCTGGAAGTTGAAAGTGTGATATTTTGTTTGATTTGGTTTGCAATTAAGGATGAATGCTCTTGAATGAGTCAGCATATGGATGAGACTGTTGAATACATAATTCATTATCTAATAGTTCATTATGTATAAGTTCATTATGTTCATTATGTTCATTTGGAAATCTTCTTTTTTTACTGTATAAGTTCATTATGTTCATTTTATTATCATGCACATGGCTATGGCTGATTTGCTTCGTCTCCTCAACAATCTTTCCGTTCTGGAAGTTGAAAGTGTGATATTTTGTTTGATTTGGTTTGCAATTAAGGATGAATGCTCTTGAATGAGTCAGCATATGGATGATACTGTTGAATACATAATTCATCATCTAATAGTATTTTTTAGTTCTGATGCTAACGGTTAGAAGCTGAATGCATTATCATGATTAACAGATATTTGTGGTAGTTCAAAATAAAATCAGGGAAAAGTTAAAGACAGCCTGGGCAAATAATGTGAACTCCAAATATATTATCACTATTTTTCTGCAGTATTCGTGAAGTCTTTACGAATTCTTTGTTCAGTCACTTTTACCTCCTTGTCATTTTAAGACTTGCATCAATTACAACATTCCATTTCCATGTGCAAGTCTATCTACAGCTGATGGGCCTATTGTTACGAATAATTTTGATTGTATTTTAGATATTCTTGAGAATTAGGTATTGGAAGTGTGTGGCCTGAGAGACCAATCCCATTATGCTGAATCTGAGTCCCATTGATCATTGATTGCTGACAATTGGTCACTGATATTGCAGTCATAGGCCTGGCAGAAATTTCCTGTCGAGAAGTTTGATTGCCCTGTTAATCTATGGAGGGGTTCCTCAGGAATTCTTTCTAAATCTATTGAAGAGTGCTTTGGAAGATGCTCGTAATGTCTACTCTGACAGGCGTGCAGCTCTTAGAGGTGACTTTTCTTGGGCAATATTCTTGACTACTTGGTCTGATTGTTAAAATTAGCACTCCCTGTGTTCTTGTTAATGATTTCCAACAATTTATAATACCCTTTAGCTTTTCTATTGTATGAAGTAGTTACTTCTTAACCAACTTTCTAGTGACTGCCAAGTCATATTTTGACGTAGATCACATAAAGTTTCTTCATGGATATATACCCCAAATTTGCCTTAATCTATTGTACGTCATTAGCAACCTTAAGCTTCTTAACCAATGTATTTGGGTCTCGAAGACATAATGTTAATAATGCTGGTGTAAAGTACCCTCTCTATTTTTTCATTGGGACAATAAGGCTTTACTAATATCTTTACCTTGCAGATAGTGCACATTGCTCTGACCAAGTTTTTGTTGAAGAGTGGCTTAAGGCCACAAATGTACCTAGCTTGTTGAACACAGTTTTGAGTAGACAACTTTGAGCCAATATTTTTGAAATTTTTTTTTTTTTGTTAAACAAAGTGTTGAGCAGACAACTTTGAGCTATAATTTAAGTGGGCACTTGGTTTGTCATGCTTCTTAGCTCGTTGCGCAAGCTTCGTAAGCATACAAGGCTTATGAGTAAACCAATTCATGGTGTAACTGGAAATTAACTCATGACTCAAAGTTTCAGTAAGAACTTTATGCTCCATGTTTTCTACTCACTCCTGTTTTTAATATAACACAGTTTAGGTTTTGAACTATTTGGAAAATAAGACTTCGGATTTCCCATGAAGCATTTTCATCCCTATCCTTATTTGATCAATAAAAGTTGTTAATTTCATGTTAACTGAAGTATTTCATTGCTTTTAATTTTTTGATTACCTAGAATTAATAACATAAATAGGGGTATTTTTTTAAGAGTATGAAGGAATTGGACAAGTCATGAGCAACACAAAAATCTTATAAAAAAATAAGGGGGAGTAAATGTGTAGGGAAATTCTGGTGGGGTTTTTTCTTTTTCCTTCTGGGATTGCATACTGTGGTTGGAGTACATGTACTGTTGCATGCTTGTTGTAGATGTGCAACTTGGATTGTACATTTTATAGTCAATAGTAATTGTACAACTATATGCTAGTTTTCTATTGTACAAACATGAATTTTACATTTAGTGACCTTGCCTTATTCTTCAGGTTCATTATGAACAAAGGTTTAATGAGAACCTCTTTAGTTGGACTATCATGAGTTAATAGATTAATTGTGAATAAGTTTAATGAAAGACTACTAACTTAATCTGCTTCATCGTATGGTCTTTGAGATACTAAATTCTTAGCTATGTATAGCTGCTTCTCCACTTGTTTTGAACATACCACAAGCATTCTCCTCGCTCTCTTGCGCTTTCACTTCATAGACATAGAGATTATGCACTACCTAAAGTTCAACGAGTTTGCTATCGTAGCTTCTGGTGGTTGTCGATTGCGCATTGTACCTTGGAAGTTCATTGTCCACGAAAGCTCGAAGCTTATAAAGGCGGGCATATAAGTTACCACTACCTAGTCTGGGGTTAAATCCAATTTTTTTGTTTCGGTTTGCAACAATTTGCTGCAAGTGGTTTACTATGTTAGTAAGTTAGACATGTATACACTTATTTCTCTGGTTCATTCTAACCTTTTTCTAGCTAAACTGCTAATCGGATCCAACAATTTTTTGTTTCACATAACTTTTTTACGTTTTAACTTTTCCCAATCCCTTATGAATATGCTCTATTGGTGGAGGTGTTGCACAAGTTATCACAAATCTACTTCATTGAAACTGAACTTTTGTCGTCTATATTTTATCCCACGTGCTGTAAGGTGTAGGACATATTTTCATTTTAGTTTGTCACTGTATATGCCTGTCTGGTTATCCAATGTAAGTATATCATTTACTTTATCTTACCAAAATTTTGCATTTTTAGTATACATAACATTTTTAGGCTCTGTTTAGCAAAACTAGCTTTTAAGCTATTTGGTAGTTGATTGGTAGCTGATAAGCTAATTGATTTTGTTGGTGTTCGATAAATTAATTAGCTGATTTGCTGAATATAATGCATAAAGGCAAGTCAGCCAATTCTTTTTTTTAAGCAACCCGGGCAAGCTTATCAGATCAACTAGCTTATAAGCTACTAGTCAGGTGTTCACGTAACATGCTTAATTTGAAACCAAATTTATCGAGCTAATAAGCTAGTGCTAAACAGACCCTTAAAATGGTGTCAGATCGGCTAGCTTATAAGCTACCAGCTAGGCGTTCACGTAACATGCTTAATTGCTTATTTTGAAAATGAACTCAGCAAACTGATAAGTTAGTGCTAAACAGAGCCTTAAAATGGTGATTATCCTTTACAAGTAACAAGCGTAAATTGGTAAGTTTGACGTGAAATTAACAATTTCAGCCTTGATGATTACTGTTCTGTTAGTCTGTGAAAAGAGGAAATGCCGAACGTCCCCTTTGTGTGACAGGTGTATTATTGAACTTGAACTTTTTTCCTCTTTACAGTTTCCGCTAATCATGATGGCTTTGGTTATGCTACAATGTCAGTAAGAATGATCTCTTCAGGAATACCACTAAGTGAACCCTATCTCCAGCATTGTCTTTCATATCTGGAGAAGGACGAGAAAAAAAAGCTCAGAGAAGGGAAGATACCAATAGAAGATAGCTTTTATCTGATGGGAACTGCTGACCCTACTGGTCTTTTGGAGTATAACGAAGTCTGTGTTATCTTGTAAGTGACAAGTACTTTTCTGATCACTTATCACTGCCTCTCAAGCTTGACCTTTTATGCAACATTTACGATTATGTAAACGCCAGCTGTTGATTGCATTTATGCAAACATTTACTTTCAAAATTGAGAGGGTTCCTTAAAAGTATGTATAATTACGCCCGTGTAAAAATTGTGTTTGGACTTTGGAAAACTACGGAATTGCTAGATGTGTTGATAATCATTGTATTGATGATTTCCTTTTTGCAGTTTTTTCTTTTCTGAACATAAAATAAAAGTGATATTTGTTCAGGAAGGTTTGTTTAGTTTAATGTTTGAGGTTCAAATAGATTGGCGGCCCTGACTAGCATAACATCAATAAACTGGAATTTTTTTTTTCCATTTTTAGGGAAAAAACAATAAAAGGTGTATATTCTCTTATATAAAAAATAAACAAAGTTAATAAACTAATATGAAAAGCCCCGGAACACATGTTAAATTATATAAGACTCATGTGCATCATTCTATTTCCACAGGAGTTTTCGTAAGATATTCCAGGGTAGTGAAGTAATTTTCTTGCTGATATTCCTTGATTACTTTTCTCAATATCTTAAAAAAGATGCCATAAGTTCATCCATTTAACCACAGATTATATACTTATTGGTCCTAGTGTTGTATGTAGTGATCACGGCCCATATATGGGGGATGTTCTAGTGTATCGTCATCCTGGACTGCACTTTGGGGACATCCATGTTTTGAAAGCTGTGTACAAGGAGGAAATGGAGGGTTTTATTGGAAATTCCAGACATGCAATATTTTTTTCCACTAGAGGTTCAAGCTCAGCAGCCTATGAAATGGCAACTGGTGATTTTGATGGAGACTTGTACTGGATTTCATGGAACCCCGAGGTCTGTATTTTTATTCTGCGAACTAGAATGACAGATTACCTGTATGTATACTGTCTAACTGATGCATTAATTTTACGGGTTTTGTATTCCTGCATGCATGTTTTTTGCTAGATCTTGGATCATCGGATTTATGTTCTTGGAAAAGTAATTCAGAAGGGCATAATCATACCCTAATATCCTGTAAATTCTAGCGTCAAATATGGAAGTATTCTTCTCTGATCAACTTCAGAAAATTACAGATTAATTACTTGAACATATTGAAGTGAGGTCTTGAAAACAAATGATATGTGCAGAAGATGATTATTGTTTCATTTAGCATATGTTCAAGGTGACAAGGTGTTTTCTAATGTCCTGTCCAATGCCAAGTTCAAAATTATAACCAGTTATATAACCGTTATTGCATTGGCACAACTGGATCCTCTTTATTGATCAATGTCTTCTACTTCTCACATCTTCATGTATATCTACACGGGAGATGATTGTTGCTTTTAGCTGTTGGCTTCATCTTGTCAGTAATTCTTGCTATCTGCATGGATCATAGTTGAATCCTTCACCTGTGATATCCAATTGGCTTTTGCATATGTTTCAGCTGTTGGAGACGTTCAAGGTAAGTGAACCATGGAAACCTGACAATGTGACACATGATTGTGATAGCAGAAAGATGTGTGATTCAAAGCTACCTGAATCATCTGTTGAGTTGGAACGGGAACTTTTCAAACTATTTTGTGAAGCTAGCAGGCCAAGGTATTCATTTTTTGCACTCAAAAGTGAACTTTATCATTTAAAAAAGTGAACGGGACATTATTTACATTTTCTTTTGCAACTAAAATAATAATGTTTAAGAAATTCACACACTAGGAAATCTGGCATTTCAACTATTAGCATTAAAATACTAAAGAGGCGAGAGATGGAAAGGCAGCGGTGGTTCATGTTTGTATTTCTTGCCCCAACATTTTAAGGAGGTATAGAATTCCACACATTTTCCAATGAAAATTGTAAGCAAAATATATTTCTAAAATCCTTTTATAGAAAAGTGTCTTTATACAAGCCACAAGTTTCTTCTTCATATTGGCGAAGTTATTTTTATTTTGATTGCCATTTACTTTCAATACCAATTTTTAATATTTTACTTGAAGAAGAATACTTATATTTATTTAAAAAAAACAAATCCCACAAAACTTAATGTGTCGGCACTATCCGACCGGGATCGTCCAACACATAATGGCCGGCCAAAAATCTGGGATAGCAGGAGTGGGATGACCTACATATTGAAGTGATATATATCATATACCATAGCTTACATAATAAATATATAAGTATTTGTAAAGCTATAAATTATAATAAGTTTACAATAGACGAATTAATTATAAGAAGTCATAATTCTTCATAGCATCACAATGCAAGTTGAGGAAACTAAGGGTTATTTACCCCCAAAAATAATGTCTTGGGGCGGAATAGCGGAATGCTATGGGATCCTGGCGGGATTGATCTAGGGTTTATTTTGACTTTGAGGGGTACGAATGGAAGTTCAAGTGAAACCTTTTACCACAAGCATTAAAAAATGTTTATGTTTCTCCACAATCAATTATCAATCTCAACTTTGTAGCAACTACAACATTCCCCTTTTTTCAATTGGGTACTGAATGTATTGCTTTCCTTGCACTAAATTGTGAATATTTTATGATTTATTTGGATTCTGAATATTTATTTTAGTATTGATGTCTATTATTGCTCGTGCATAATTTTTTTTAGCATGCTTATAATTTACTCCTAATAGAGGCCATCTTGCTCTCCGAGTGACTTTAATTAATTCTTCTGAAAAGTTGAGTTACTTTTTTCTTTTGGCCATCCTGCTATAATGCTCCGTAGATTGTGACTAGCAAGAGCAACACCTACTTACTGCAAATGTATTATTATCTGTGCAAATTTTTGCTACTCACATCTCTTCTGTTGCTTCTACACTTCTGATGAGCCTTTTTATCTTGAAAGCACTCATTGTGCAAACATAATATCTCTGACAATTAGGGTATTTTCATATTCACAAGAGCTTAGCTGGTTCTCTGCTTTTCCAGCTACACCATGGCGACAGCATGTCATAGCTGGGTATCTTACATGGATCGACTGTTGACACTACATAATGAGTCTGAAAAGGATATACTGAAGAAAAAGATGAACCGTTTAATTAACATCTACTATGACGCATTGGATGCACCTAAAAGTGGGAAAAAGGTCAGTTTATTAAGCCTTTCTCCTGTGTTTTATCATTTATTTATTTATTTATTTATTTATATTTTGAGTCGCTCGGTGCAAGTTCTTTTTTTTTTTTTTTTTTCGTTTTCAATTTATGGGCTGTAATAGTCTATATGTACTATTAAATTCACTAATTTATCTTGTGGCTTATTTGTACCTTACACTGACACACTGAAGTCTATCTCGCCAGTTGTCTTAATTAGTTTGAAAATTCCAAAACATCTTATATTATAAATAGGAGGATGTATTGAGAAGAACTACACGACCACCCCTGACCAAGTTTAGGTGCATCCCCCTAATTTGCACCGTGTCTAACCGTTAGACCGGCTAACACAAGCACTTCTTGTCTTTTAAAAGTTATTTGTTGTATGTTTTGTATAAAAAATTATTGTATCATCACCTGGGACTATGAAGGTTATTGTTGGGCTTGTCGATCACAATGGTCAGCCAGTAAAAGGTTGAGATTCACAGAAGTCTTTTTTTCTTTGTTTTTTTTTGGGAGAAAATTGAACTTCATTCCAAGCATGTCAACGAATGGTTACAAACTGCTCCAATCAAAAGTAATGAAACTGCTGAGCACCTAAGCTAACTAGTGTTTTTAAGGATGCCATTCTAGCTTTTTGCAATATTAACAAACTTTTGCAAGGAAAATATTGAAACTGACATGAATTGGAATGCTAGACAATCAGCCACGGCAGCCATGCTAACATTAATGAGCAGACAAGCAGCCACCAGCAGTTGCTCACAGTACATGCCATAATCTGTGTAGTTATTTCTAGGATTTAGTAGTTGGTTTTTTACTGTTTACAGCCATTATTTATAGGTTTGTTTGTTGTACAATTCTGAATTAACTCAATACACAATCATTTAACCCATATGTATGTTTACATGACCTGTTTTCAACAGAAAACATCTACTGATAACACTGAGATTGCTGTCTAACTAAAACCTGTGCTCTCTCCTCTCTGTTTCGAAATTCTCGTGTTTCCTTCCTCCCACAAGCCATAGGTGTTGTTCAGCAATTGCAACTTAAAAAAGTACTATATATTAGCTTCTTCTCCTTCTAATTGTATCGCACAGACATTCCATTTCATTTTGCCAGTTATGAAGAGTTCTCTGCGTTCCTGGCTAAACCAATACTTGGCTCCAAATCTCTTTGGAAAAATCACCAAATAAAACAGCATATGGTGTAGTCAGTGCATAGCACAGAGACACCATCTTCTTGAATCCTAAATTTTGCTATTCCTTCTTTTGTTGCCTATCTCTTTCATAATGCCTGTCATAAAATAAAATCTACTCTATGCTATGATACACTAGGAACAACATCTATCTATATATACAATGCACTCTTTATCAATTGAACTTGACCTGCATAGCTTAATTACCTTGCTACCCTATGCGTTTTTCTTTCTATAATCTATCAGTTAGGGGCTTGCATTGGTTCATAGAAAGTTTCATTGAGCATAGAGTGCTCCTAATCCTAAATACTTGAAATGCTCCTTTCCTTTAAAATCTGACTGCTTCAAGATCAGATCCTTGTCATTAGGTGCCCACCAAAATACACCTTCGCTCAGAACCCTGTTGCTGCTGAGGTGTCTTTAAACGTTTCCATTTCCCTACTGCTATAACATTCCCTTAGTGAACAACAACCGATCATCATTTTGAGATTGATTTGCTGGTACTTTGTATTTTTAGAATTGTTTTCTAAGTGGTTCTGTGGCTCAGTTTCTTTTTCCTGTGTCCTAGTTTAATTAGGTAATTAGATGGCCCATGCTAAGATCACTAACGTAGTTTAGGAGTCTTGTATGGGTTGGCCGTGTGGTGTTTAGATGTTAGGCTTTTGATTTATGTTTGGAGTCTGCTGAGGTGATGCCTAGAGTTACTGAACTGTGTTGTTTGAGATTGCCTCTTTGTTTTCAACTCTTGTTTGAGCTTGATGAATTTTCAATTTCGCGAGGAAAAACATTACCGATCATCAAGTTAATTTTTTCACATCTTAGGTGGCTCTTAGCCTTTGTTTCAGTACTTTGAAAGTTAGCTTGTACACTGTGCACCATGAAATTTGCCAGTAATCCCTTACAGAGCTGGGATCAGATGTTTTAGGGGTTAAGGTGATCAAAGTGCTGTTTATAAACTAAAACATCTTCCCTGTCAAAAAGGAATTCTTGACAGCTGTTTAATATCCTCGTGAATTATGTAGGCCAAGCAGCTTAATAGAAACTTGGCATTAAATATCCCTGATAACTGAACTTCATGTATACTATCCGAAGCATTAAATTTCTCCTCATCTGCAATTCACTTGAATAAATTCCATGCCATGTCCTAGAAAGCAGAGCTCCAGTACCCATGACATCCACATTAATATCTTGAAAGAAGAAATCCCCATTAGATTCTTATAAAAATAGATATCTGTTGTTTATCTCCTACTGATCAGTAAGTCCCGACACATTAATCTCTTTCTGAATAGATCGATTTTACACACAAGCTTCAAAGATGGTAGTGTTTCTATCCCCCAGTTTCAGGCTTTCAGCAATTGAGCAGTTGCTCTCCGGTGCATGTGGTCAATGGCAAGTTATCATAAGAAGCTTATGTGATGAAGTATAAAAAACCAATTACAACATAAGTTGAAACGGAAGTACTTTGGCGGTTATGTATAATATATACTGTCTACTGATTATTTCACATTTGAGGTTACTTCACACCAGCGAGAGAATGGTATACAACAAAGCCACTTATGCAGGAGTATTCTTGTTAAACAGGTTATTGTCCCTGGCGATTTGATAGCAGAGAAGTATCCGCATTACATGAACAAGCCCGCTGAGCTTAAATATCACTCCACATCTATTTTGGGTCATATTCATGATGCAGTGGACTCATATAAAGAAGAGGCTGTACAACAACAAGGTGAATGTAACTTGACGGGCAATTAATTCAGACATGAATTTCGTTCGAGGTGTCACACCTTGTATCGTGCCTGCATAACTAAGATTTCTTTCTTTTCTAAAGCAAACTCTGATTATTGTGATGTATCGTGACTGTTCATTTTTTGTGCAGAATTCTTGAAATTACCACATTTTGATGTTCCAATACCTTATGAACATATCGCTTTCTGGAAGTGCAAATATGCGGAATACCGCAAGGAGATGACACAAGCCATGAAGAACACCGTCCCGGGAGAGAAGAGTGCTTCTGCAGATAAAGTCTTCGACAAGTACAAAAAGGTAAAATCTGGTGTCAGACAGTTCAATAACAATTTACCAATACTAACTGCGTTAACAAGCTCAAGTTCCTGCAGCTCCTCTATGATGCTGATGATTTTGAAGAAAGTAGAAAGAATACCGAGCAGATCTATGAAGAAGCGTTGGCCATTTATCACGTGACATATGACCATGTAATAGATCAACGTGATGTGACCAAAGTCTCAAAATTATGTTTTGCATGGAAAGTTGCAGGATCTGCGCTTTGCAACCTATATGCCTGGAAGACGGTGGCAGGTTCCAAGGAGAAGCCAGTGGTTATTTTACCGTCTGTGCTCCGTGAGGCGCTGGGTGGGAGACCAGTCTAGCGTGCAAGATGGTCCGACCCCTTATCCTCAATGTAGATACATGGTTTTAACTGTAATTGCGGGAACAGTTGCTAGAATTCCCAGGGATGGGATTCTACTTTTGCGACAAAGCCCATTACCCGGATGTAATTATTCCATGTTTATATTAGTATGTATTTTGTTATATGGTTAAAATGCATGTGCATGTGGTACCAATTTTACTGGTAATTCAATTAATGTTGGAATTTTAGTGGACGAGTGAGCTTTCAATTCGTTCGATGTACTGTATTGATTAATTGGACCCAACACGTCAGAAATAAGCATTATATTTAGCATGTAATAACGTTGTTGAAACGAATTGCACTTAATGTATTAAGTCAATAAAATCATAAAGTGGCGAAAGGGTGATTAGTGCTATAGGTGTGTTTGATTAATGCATAAATGAGTTAAGTCATTCTTTACATAAGGATTTGGAATCGTATGTGTTAAAATTCATGTTTAAAGATTAAAGGAATTGAAAATCAAGTGGAACATTTGAAATTGTAAGAAAATCCGGTAGCTTGCAATTGCGACCCCCTGATGAAGAAGAGCTTATCGCGGTCGGGTGGAACACGATGTGTTTTTCCTTAAAGCTACGTATTTCCCTTTGCCTTCTCATGAATGAACACATCATTTGAGTTGAATAATTGTCTTCGTTTGAACTTGTGTCTATTTGATGAAGGGTTAACACCTTTGAGGAAAGAAGATAACTCTTGGGAATGATACCGAAGCAAGTATGAATATATGGAGATGTTTTTTCATGGAAACATACAAAAGCCATACTTGCTCTACAAATTACACTCAAACTAAGTTCGACAGACTAGGCTATCGGAGTGTAACCTAGCTGTTTAAAAGAGATTTTATCCTGGGAGATTGTTGCATAACCATCAGTGTGCACTGTAGCAGGGCAATAAAGTCTTAAGCAGAGATAGTCACACTATCGACTCTTCTCGACCCTTGATTTGATCTTCTCTACTCCATATCCGTGCATACCACCCTCATTCCTTACAGATTATTCAAAACTTCTTTTCTTGAAAAATTGGTAGAATCTAATTTCTCCAATTATGGCATACAACCCTCTTGTGTATAGAGTGCGAGGAATTGAACAATATGATAAACTATGTTGTGTCTGAATACGTATCATCAAGCACCTGTGAAGAACCAAACACTCTTACCATGGGATTTGTTTATCAAACATCTATTTTGAGTGTAGCAAGCAGTGACAGCTTGAGCCCAATAGACTTCACTTATTTCAGTGTCAGGAAGCATAGTCAATGCAACCACTTTTAGGGTCCTTTTTTTTTCGGCAACACCATTTTGTTGTGGTGTTCACACTAATTAAAGTTGGTGTTGTATATCTTTGCAGGTACAAAACTCCTTTATGTACTGATTGACAAATTTAGTATCATGGTTTGTTCTGATAATTGATACCCCGTCAATTTTCATGAATTCAAGCTTGTTCAACAAGGAAGGTGAGTCCACTTGTGTCTTGAGAAAATTATCCAAGTGAATATTAAATAATCATCTACAACAACTAGACCATATTTCTGGCCTGCATAGCTAGTCACTATGGATTCAAAGAGATCCATGTGTAAGAATTGCAGTGGTCGTGTGCTAGAATGTATAGCCTTTGTCTTAAATGAAGCTTTGGTATGTTTACCATGTTGAGCATAATCCTTCTTTTCTATATGCCATTTTTGGTAGACCAATAACTAACTCCTTATGAGACAACTTATTCAGTGTGTTGAAGTTGACGTGGCTCATTCTCTTGTGCCATAGCCATCCATTCTCAATTTGACCTGATTGACTCATTGTAAGGCATGCTTCTATTGTGGTAGTTGTCCAATCCACAAATATAGATTTCCTTTCCGCCTAGCATTAAGAACAACCTCTTTTGATTCATTGTCGATCAATCTGCACTCTTGAGATTTGACTTTATCTTGTATCCTCTATCCGCAAATTGACTCATGCTAAAAAGATTGTATTGGAGGCGTCTTGATGAGCCAATGAAATGTGCGGTTTAAGGCCTCTTTTGACCGTTGTTTTAGGTGCAATATCGAATATTATTGTCACTTTATGCCTAATTACGTTTTCTGATGATTCACAAGGTACAAATATGCAAAGTAAAATTATGACAATCATTGAAACAAATACGCTTCATCCGAGAAAATATCGATAAATGATCATCAATTCTTACAAGGAGTTAGAAGAATCCAATTAAGGCATGGGACCCACCGATGCGAATCTTATTCGAAGTATTAAAACATTGTAGACGACCACTTTTCAAGATAACGAAGTTTCGACATCAAAAAATGGTCCGGGAAGGAAAATGCCCCAAAGAGGGGCATAGTCGAAGACTACGGCCGCACAGTCTCTCTACAGCCGCACCAACCCTGATGTCCACCATTTTTTGCTAGCCTAAGCCCGTACACGTTTTGGCCCGTGATCCACCACCTTCCTGAAACTACTATGCACAAAATTTTGAGGGTTAAACGCCTATATAAGCAATGCATAGGCCTCTAAAAATCATAACCCTACTTCCCTTGAAGCGCAACAAGATACAAGGGAAGAAACCATCAACGAAGCCCTAATTCATAAACCTTGGCCGTCACAATCATCGAAGAACGAAGAACGCAACCGTCATCAACAATCTTTCATACTCTTTTATGTTCTTGCTTTTGATACTATGTCTACTATTCCTTCTATGAGTAGCTAAACCTTTTCGTAAAGGCGAACTGTCAAACTCTTTGTATTGCTCGCTATATTTATTATAATAGATGAATTAGTTGTATATGTAAAATCCTGATTATTATTTGTTGTCATCTTCTTTAAACTCATGTGAGGAATTGGGATGTGATGGACCTACCCTTGTGAAAAGATAACCATTGGAGAGCGCGGGGTACCGTACTAACTATGTCGTATCCTGACGTCCCTTCTGACGATAATCACGTGGTTTAAAACTAAGTAGTCGTGAGAAAATACAATATAGGGAGGTTGGGGAACCTTTACAACATCACACAATTGTTAAAACCTTTCCATCTTTACGCTTTCATTATTTCTTTCAATCTGTGTATGAATTTACATGTTTTCAAAGTTTTCAATTGATTGTCTCAAAACAGCCCCAAAAGAATCTGGTTTATGATTACGTGTTTAGCAATTCGATTTTCCAATTTTGTGTCGTGATTTGTTAGTTCATATGCCAAGTATCCGGAGGGAATGATACTCCGAGTCAACTCTCTGCTATACTAATCTGTTTGTTCGTGGATTGTAGGCTTCCGACCTTATAAATTAGGAAACTTTGCGAGTGTTTTGGTGAACCTCTCACCTCAACAACATTTGTATAATCAAGCACCCGTCACATCTGAAGTAGAGTACACCTTTGATAGTGACGCATCCTATCTTCACATCTCAATTCCTAAAGTCGGATTCAATTATCCTCCGGCAAACCTTATAAGTGGCCCGTTATTGCAGAGATTGTGGTTAATCAAGTTTTCCAGATTTCCAGTTATGTGCTTTCTACAACCACTATCAAAATGCCATGATGGATTCCTTCTTTTCCATGGCTGGGGTCTACACAAAACAAAGAGAATTGATTAGGTCTCCATTACTTTAATTGATCTAGAGGGTTCAAACTTTCGACCAGTAGGAACCCAAACTTTGGTTAGCTTTCTAGGAATGTTCTTTTGCCTAGCAGAATATAAGGAGGTATCTTTGCAAATGTTACTTGTTTGCAATTGACAATGTCAATCTTTTGTTGAGGAGTTCTTTAAGGTGCCCCTCTCTTGCTTACAGAGTGCTTTACCTGCTGGACATATTTTTTAACAAGTTCCCTTCCTTTGAGATTTCTCCTCATTCTAGCATTTAATTGAGCACCCTTTTTCCTCTCTTTTATTTAGGAACTCCTTTCAATTTGAGTTTTCAGATGACGTTGTTCACGTTTGTATTCATGAAACTGTCTCCTGATGTCTTTATAACCAAGTCCCTTCTTTAGAGTAGGCACATGTTGGACATGTCTTTCAGCAGCCTTACTCGTTTCTAGTTTGTCAGGGATTGATTTGCATCCTTTGGTAAATTCTTTTGTCTGTGATCAATTGCATTTCTCAGCAATCTTTGAAACATGGCATTGTGGATGAGTGCATTTTCTAGTGTTTTTCTCTTTGCCTTTGTTTATAGAAGGGTTTATGACAATAAGTATCTTTCCATATCATTTGTAGCAATGATCTTGTCTTTTTTACTTTTGTGGGTCTCACAAATGTTTTCTTTCCATTATCATTCTTGTTCAGAATGTTAGTATCATTTATGTTTGAGTTACGACCCATGCCTTCTTTTTCAGAAGGTTCCCTCAAATGCGTATGCTTTTCAGTGAGAGTATCACTCATCTTGGCATAAGATTTGAAAGTCCATTTTTTCCTGTTTTTTAGTGCCTTGATATCTCTTTCTATCTTTTTTACTTGAGTCTCCAGATTTTTTTACTCATATGTTCTCTCACCAGTTGTCATGACTGCCTCTGATATCCGAGTCTTTAGTAATGCTATTTTAACATCATTTTCCTCAGAGATCTTGATTTGTTCCAATAGTTGAGCATTTAGAGATTTTGTCTCAGCAACCATAATCAAAGCTTTAAATACTTGAGTATTTAATAATGATATCTCAGCATCCTTCTCCTCAGATACCTTAGTCAGATCAATATTCTCCTTTCTCAGATTCTCAGTTTGTTCCTTAGAATGAATCACTCGAGTATTGCTCAACAGGACCTTTTTCAGGATTTTTAGTTGTCTCCCAAGACGTTCCATACTTTCAATACTATTGTTATCATCACTGTCATAATTAAGTAATCTCGTGATAGACTTTACCTAATCAGTAACAAGGCAATGTTCCAAGTTAGAGTGGTCTGGATACGTCTCTTCAGTAACTCAACATCTTTATTTCCTCCAGAGTCAATGACTTGATGGGCAGGTGCGCACATTTCTGAAGCATTTGGATCTTTATCTTCATCATCAGTAGATGACTCAATATCAAGAGCATCGAATTGGAGTTGAATAGATTTCCTTTGTTCAGTGAGCATAGCCTTCTGAGTTCTTCGGAAATTTCTTATCTCCTTTCTATCTCCAGTCTTTTCTTTTGGGAGTTGAGGACAATCTTTCGTGAAATGTCCATGCAACTAGCACTGAAAACACAAGTTGTTTCCAACTGCTGGAGTTTTTGACCTGTTTCCTCTGACCTACGGAAAAACGGTGTTCAGTGACCCAGAGTTGTACTGTAGAGCTTTGTATTAATGGAAATTCGGGCCAAGATACTTTTTCAGCATCTCTTTAACTCTTCACATGTCAATCTCTTGGCTCACATATTGTTTTACAATCAGAGCGTTTTCTTAAGGAGTTTCAGTACTTTCCTTCTTTTTAGAAGGTGAATTCATCAGCAGGGCCACGTTATGTGATGTTTCAGCAGTAATGTACCCTATTTTCTTTGTCTCATATAGTTGAATGTTGTCAAATGTGAGAAAAGCTCCATTGGAGTGATGTTAAACATTCCTTGGTTATAATATAAGTTCTGAGTGTGAGACCATTCTTAGTTTAAGCTTCGAACTATGATTTTCACTTCTCAGCACTGGAATATCTATTTTCCTCACCAAGTGCAGACATTTCACTCATCACTTATCGAGGAAAAAATAATATATGGATTGAATTATTCACATAAGTCTTCAATCCTAGGAGGATGATGAGCTAATCTGATGAGACTAAGTTCCCCTAATATTTTGATATGGACGATTCCTTATAGTTATTTGCTTTGCAATGACGATAAATAAAAGTGAAGGAGATTCTATCTCTCACGCCGGCCTCTACCTCCTCTCAACCTTAATCAACCACGACCATTTGTACTCTGCTTTCTGCAGAGTTACCATCGAACGACCACAAAACATTGAAATATGATAATAATGGTAAAACATACGAGACGACAACCAATGTTGTGTACAATAAGTTGAGTTTTAGATAAATTGTAACACATACTTATAAGTACATTTTATGTAGTTCACACATTAGTTATCTCTAGCAGTACCTCCTTACATTTCTTCTACATGTACAAGATGACTTAATATGAAATCAAGTAGATTAATAAATTATTATCTTTGTAAAATGGTAAATGCTAATTAAAATATTTTATCACTCCATCTTCTTAGTTTTTAACTATACCTGTCGAGTATCGACGTGCTATAAACTAATTCTAGTAATATAAAATACGTAAACTAGGATGGAACACTACAAGAGATTTGATCTATTGCGACTCGTAAATTTTACGACTCTTTTTAAGAGTCATAAATATGAACAAAAAGGCCTTGAAATTAATTAAAAAAGGTAAAATAAAAATAAATACGACTTCTAATTTTTAGTCGTAGTTGAGAATGAAGGACCGGGACTTTGTACCTCTAACTTGGCACAACACTATTGGGATCAATGTTGAACAAACAATATTGTAACTTGAACTAAAACAATAAACATAACACAACATAATATAAACTTTGAAGAACAAAATACACTTAGGCGATGTATTCACTATCAATGAAAAGTGAATTTACAAAATCTAATTTCAAACTTTCATGAATTGAAAGGTTGAATTGCATAAAGCTAAACAACTGAATAGTTTCAGCTACTTTAGTATCACTGACCTAGAATACTTAAAGTTATCGAGACCACACAGTCGATGTAAATAGCAATAGCGAAGTCTAGCTAAACTTAAAATACAAGTGATCAGAGTATGAATCAATACTCTAGCCTTCACTTGCGTATCTTCAAACTATAAATCATCTTCATAGATCTTGTTACGTTGTCACTTAGAATCTCAAAATTCCTTCTTTAAGATATCTTGTATTCTGTTAGAGAATAAATGTACAAGAGTTAGTATTGCGTTAGAACTGTTATAGGCCCAGCTGTTATGGGCTCTCTAGAAGCTTCTTTATATTGTATAAATACATGCTTGTACTCTCTTATTATCACATCAGAATAAACCCTATTCTCTTCTTCTCTATTTTCTCTCAACACGTTATCAGCACGATAGTGCTCAACCATAATCCGAAAACCGTCAATCATAATATAGCACATTCACAAGTCACAGCCGCATGATAGTAGTCCACCGATTCCGAATTTCCATATACCAAAATTTTAGACCATGAAGCACGTTGTTGCCAATTAGATGAATCTGATTGCATTATTCTTCGTTTCGTTTACATGGATGAAGTTGGCTACCAGATTAGTCCATACTTTGGTTATCAGGGAAGTTTAATTTACTTATATAATATTCGCTTAAAAAATTATTAATGTTTCATCATCATCATCAGGTTTTAACGGTGCTACATGAACACCACATGGATAATTATGAAGATCCATGGTTGACCGTCCCAAACTTTGTACATCAAACTCGGCCACTGGAGATATATTCGTGCCTCGACAATTATGAAGATCCAGCTCAACGTCATAAAAGATAAGACACATTCAATTGAAGGGATTATCATATACTAATACATTGCATCTTTGTTTCTTTTATATTAGTTGCTTATGTAAAAGTTGGATGAGTTATGAGACAATTTTGCAGGCACAAAGGATTTTAAGGCGCTTATATAATGATCACTGTCCCAATCAGGACACTGGATTATGTCTTTGCAAATTCTAAGTGAAACATGTGATACAAAACATCATAGACCGGAAGTGGTTAAGAATTGATGATTGGGAATTTTCGAAATTCCAAAAGAAAGTTGTGGAATAACCAACCGGTGTTGTTGGGATATATCATGCACACCCATATTGAACGATATTATTGATGGTGATGCAAATAAAGTGTGGATAACCAACCGGCGTTGTTGGATATATCAAAATCACTTATGTTGTGAGACAGTTATTGATGATGATATGCTAGAAAAGCATACACTATTTTCTATGCCTCGAATATACTATATACAGTAGCAATATTATGAAAGAAAGACATGTGTCATTACTTGAGGCAAATATGACATATACGAGGCAAACGAGGCCAAAATATGTTTGAATAATAGTGTTGGATGATATTGCATCAACACATCACATGACTATTTGTCAATGATAAAAGCTTGCATTGAGTAAGCTTGTCATATCTCGTGAGATATATATGATTACCAACATGAAATTGGTAAATATTAATGGTGCCATGAGCATTTGAGGGGAGCATTATATTGCAAATGCTCAAGTTTTATATACCCTCTAGATATGGATTATGTCGAGAGAAGACATAACGAAAGTGTATGGCTTGATTTCATCATCATACAAGAGCTTGTACTCTAACAAAACTGTGCCCAATAAAATGTATTAGACTGAATTCCTGATGGAATTTACATTGACTAGTCTTGCCAATTATTGAAGGCACATTGAATGTGTCCAAATGTCACATTATTGAAAGGCCAAATTCAAGTGATATATGAGAGATGATCTCGATGTGACAAATTAGGTCATCTGGGTATAAGTACCCGTTGTTGTGAAACATGAGGTTTCCGTATAATTATGTGCTGAAAGCTTTCTCATGTTGTAATTATTATTCTTATGGCAAGACACAACATTGAGATGAAACATGATTATGGAGATCTTGAAATGAGCAAAAGTCACACTTTTAAAGTTGACATTGATTGATATATAAGTAGCCGGAAACCCACAAGTATGATCTCCAATTGAGGGCAAATTTATTTTCAGCACAAGAAAATCCAACTGTGTAAATATATTGACTCCCTATCATATTGTTCTTTTTCGTAGAGAACTAATGCGTGAAGCATACTAAATGGTTGCATGCATATATGATTATCTAAGCGGGCATGTAAATTTCTATTTTGAGCCCTTATTACTAGTATGAGCTAGTTTTTCCCAGCTTAGGGGAGGAAGAACATGAATAAGCTGGTAAAAACAAATTCGTAGAGCGAATTGATCCCCATATATTTGAAAGTTCAGTCTTGAACTAAAGATTCAGCTTCATGTTACTATATCAAGATATGTTCAAACATGAAATTATATGATTTGAATGTTAACCCACTATGACCCTATATTTTGAGGCGTACAAAGTTAGTTGCATATCGATTATAGAATGACATGTGCTGAACATTGAGATAACTTGCCTATTGTACTACTGATTCTTCACACCAGTGAAATACGGTTCCAATGCTAAGTACAATATAAGAAGATTGGCAAGATAAGACAGTTGGTACTCTTGAGGAGTAATGAATGCCATGAATGGCATAGATATCTGAATTACAATAGATGGCCTATATGGAAGGAAATGGTACCTACAAACATATTCAGATATCGATGATCAGTACTGACATGAACAAATCTAGCAAAGAGATTTTGATATCCCGGTATACATGGAACCGAGAGACTTATAAGCATATGCGAAATTCGATGGACATGTAAATGGGGATCTTACATGTGAGTCCACTCGATGACATCATGATGATGATAGAAAATGAGCTCATAGACTTGAGGTCCTTTTGATCAAACAAATTCGAAACACTAACTGATTCCAATTACAACTCATATTATATTTGAGGAAAGTTCAAAGAGGGGAGATATCATCTCCGGAACTGAGTCCCGAAGGGAGACTAAAAGTATCATGTCGGTGAACATGGATTGAATGAGAAAAGTTCTTGAGGAATTAAGGTTTCGGATATGTAAACATCTATGAAGTGAAGTATGAGATATGATTCTCATGACTCGTGAAGAGTATCATTGGTTACATATGTTAGCTCAACCTGAAGTTTGAGCATGTAAGAGATTATTACAAGGACTTTTCTTACTATCTTGAGATTCACATGATCCAGAAGTACCGCAATCAGTTGAGCTATCAAGAGCTATAATGATCCTTACTATACATCCTGAAGAAGGTACATGAATTAATGGCAGTCAAGCAACAATGACTAATTCTGCGCATTCCATGAGAAGTCGTTATACTCTTTTTCCCTTTCTAGGTTTTTATCCCATTGGGTTTTTCCTAGCAAGGTTTTTAACGAGGCAACATTATAAGCGCTTATATATCCCCATGATTATGAAACTGTTTGGTAAAGATAAAAGTTATGGATGTGTTGGATATCTTTACAATATTATGGAGCGATGTTATGGAACAAGGAAACTATACGATATTTCAAGTGTTTGGGAAAGTTCTTCCTGAAGAAGACAAGGCGTATATTACAGAAGTTCTCCGTCTTATCTATGAGAAGAAGATTACATCGAAGTACAACATATCTGGAGATTTGCTCAACCACATCACATCCGACATCATCATTTGGAAAGTTGGTTTGGAAGGTTGAAATTTGCAGAAGTTTGAAGAAGTACAATGATAAATCAATCAGGGGAGATGGATACGCACTGCACTCTTTTTTCCTTGACTGAGTTTTTATCCCACTGGGTTTTTATTAGCAAGGTTTTTAATGAGGCAGTATTCCCACAGCGTATCAAGTATCAACGATCACCAACTCATGTTCATTTAAGGGGAGTGTTAGAGAATAAATGTACAAGAGTTAGTATTGGGTTAGAACTGTTATAGGCCCAACTGTTATGGACTCTCTAGAAGCTTCTTTATATTGTATAAATACATGCTTGTACTCTCTTATTATCACATCAGAATAAACCCTATTCTCTTCTTCTCTATTTTCTCTCAACACATTCCATCTTTAAATTCTTAAGATCTTTTCCACTATCTTCGATCGATGCTTCTCAAACATGTTACTATAACATAATCTTTCAACTAAAATCATGTTGTTACTTGTTAGGTTATGTTAGTGTATAATCAAAATCTAAAATATTAATAAAATAAAGTGCCCAAAACATATCAGTCAATGTTAAGTCAACATATATAGTCATATAATACTGTCATTGTTAACTCAACAATGCACGTATATTGTACTTTCAATAATTTTAATATTACGTCTCTTAATATGTACTTCAAGTGAAAATACGACACACCCTTTGCAATTTGCGTCTCTTATTAAAAGTTGTACTCATTCTGTCCAATAGAACTTCATACATTTGCCATTTTTAGCCGTTCCACAGAACTTCATACATTACTAAAAAAGGAGGTTACACCACACTCAACAAATAATAAACAATCTCACTTTACACACAAATTACATATTATGCCACTCAAAGTACACTTTTGTTTAATAAAAAAAAGTACACTTTTGTCCCCCTTTTCATACTTTATCATTATTTTAACTTTTCAAATAAAACAACACGTCAGCCCCTAATATATGAAGTTCTCCGGGACGGAGGGAATAATATTTAAATACGACTCTTATTTGTAGTGGAATTACGTCAAATAAGACTATGTTCTCTTCGTCTGAACTGAATAAATTGAACATAATTTATTTATAATATAAAAAATAATTAAGCAAATCTAAACTGAACTGAACTAAAATCAATGAATTTTCAGATGAACATAACATAGATAATCGTCTAAATAAGTTATCATCAGTATCGTTCTTTGAGTTTTTTATTTTTTATATTTTATGCAAGTCCTGTGGACCGGTTATTAAGGACTGTACGTTGAAGTATAACATAGACGTTCCAGGGGTTCAATGAAGACCAGAGTTGAATAAATGGGACCCCAACACATCAAACTATATAGTATATACTAATTAAACACATGGCTGTTAAAGTCGTGTAATTAATCCTAGAAGATGATCATTAGAAGTCTCCACGTCGCTTCCATGTTCAAATTATAAAATTGCAACATTTTAGGCATGTGTTTGAAAGAGACACTAACAGTTGCATAATAATACAGACAAGACATTTTCCCATGTTGCTTCTTAGGTTGAAAGTTGAATTGCAAATTAATATAGATTTTGTCTTTTTGTACTACTATAAGAGGAGTGACCAGACTACCTACTCAAGACTTATCATTTGAATCGAGAACATTACACATTTTGGCGATATTCTCATTAACACTTAACAGAACATTAATATTTTGTTAGGTTTCGGTGTAAGTCCAAAAACGCCAAAAGATTCAAGTGTAAAAAGAGAATTTCTCAAGAAAAAATATATCCGTTAGCAATGGTGAAGACAGCTTGTTTTGATGACAATGGCATGAAGAAAGGAGCATGGAGTGAAGAAGAAGATAACAAGCTGAGGGCGTATGTTCAGAGATATGGTCACTGGAATTGGCGTTTGCTGCCCAAATACGCCGGTAGTTACCTGAACACCTTATCTTTCAGTTTTCTTAACCTAATGATCGCTTTCACTATTTGGTTCTGAGCAAGTCTTGTGAAAGACTTGATGTTATTGTGTCGTTCCTTTTGAAAGAAAATTAATTTAACATATATGCTTTCCAGGACTTGCAAGATGTGGAAAGAGTTGTCGGCTGCGGTGGGTTAATTACCTGAAACCGGGGGTGAAAAAGGGTAACTTCAGTAAACAGGAGGTGGATCTGATCGTGCAACTACACGAGGAACTTGGAAATAAGTAGGGCCAATTTGATTAAATCTTAAGCTTTAGCTACACATTGTTTAATTTCTTATTAGGTTATTATGTGGAGTACTAATCAAATCATGTAAACAGGTGGTCCGCCATTGCAGAAAAATTACCTGGAAGAACAGATAACGATATCAAGAACTACTGGCACGCCCACATAAAGAGGCGTAACACTGAGAAAGCAACCAAATTATCGAAACAAAGATGTTCTACATCACATGGAAATCAAGATTCCATGGATTCTCTTCAAGTCAAAACACCTAGTACTGATCTAGCAACATCAGGCGAAGTTGCATATGATCACAACGTCTCTAAGTCATGGGATTTTGCATATCAAAATCAATTAGGTTTCTGGAATGATCCATTATCTAGTCAGTGCAGCATAAACGATCTTTGTGTCACTTCATTGTCTGCGGAGGAAGACATTTTTTCATCCCAACTTCACTACACAGAACTATCAACGCCCATTTCGTCTTCGTTTTCAAATGCTTTTGAATGGATTTCGGGTTGTGATCAAATCATCACTCCAAAGTCAGACCCGCAAACATCGTATGTGCAAGAAAGTTTATGGAATGATGAGCCTTTCCTCTCAAATAGTAATAATATCTCGCATGAGATTAGTCATTCGACTAATTTGCAAGCAGAAGAGCAGAGTTTTGGTGATCCTTTTGTTCAAGTGTTTGGTAAGGGGGATGAGCTTGCTATAGTTGAGTGACATTGTTCTAAATTGTAATAGAATAATAAATTATATGCATGTTGTGGAATTTAGCGATAGAACAATATATGTACTTCACACTTTTTAATATTAATAATAAGGTAAATATTATACAATTCTATTAAAACTAAATATCTCATTTATGAGTTTTTACATCATAAAATCCATTTTTTTTAAGTATTCACTAACTTTCAAATGATAAAAAATTTAAAACAGATTTAATGATGATGAAATTATTAAAAATGAAGATGATATTCAGAATAGAAGAGATGGAGAAAATATGAAGTTAATTTTACCATCCACTTGTATTTTAAGAAGATGAAATGGACTTTTTTTTTTTAAACTGTGAAATTTATTAATAGATCGAAAAAAACGTTTACGTGAGCACAAGAAATGTTCCTTATATACAACCTACCTCTTTCATTATACAATGGTATAGATAGTGTGGGTGTGTATGGGGAATTTATCGTCATCACAATGAATTAACTCCATAAGTTCAAATCCTACTAATCAACAATGAAGGTGCCATAACCTCTGGGGTTATGATCGATTCCCATTGAAAGCGGGTTTGTGATCTAGTGTATACTAATTGTAACTTGTGATAGATTGAGTGATGATTGATATGAATAATATATTAATTCAGTTGATGTAATATGATTGGAATAATAATATTCTAAAAAAAATCACAAAGCGAAGGAAAGAAAACTAATTGATGCCCCATGATGTATGTATACTTAGATACCATTTCTTAATTATTAGCTCATTAAGAAAATGAGATATATATTCGTAAGCTATTACATATGAGCTTCGAATCGATATATTGTATACCCAAAACTTTATTAAAAAATAAATGCTCAAAGTGGAAAGTTAAAGCGGGTGTATCCCATATTACTTGCAAACAAGTACCATTTCTTGTTTATAACCCATTACACAATACGGCGTGATCAAGTATTGTGCTATAGTTATGAAAAGCTCTCTGCATGTGCGCCTATGTGTACATGAATGCTGGACCGAATCATGCATAAATAGCTAGCCCTAGCCACTTGTGCCTGATGTATGCCCTCCTGCATGTGCTGAAGAGTTGACTACCCTAATCACCTGAATATTTATGAAATCACTTTTCAGTCGAAAGACGTGCTACCGTCGGAAGGCATGCCTACCTTGCTAGAATTCTCGTTTCTTGTAAGTGTTCCTCCTCTTTTCTTCTAATTTATGCCAAGATATCTCTTAGAGGCCGTTATAATGGACGAATCGCTACCTAATTCGTGCTCCGAATTACCAGTTGGGACCAACAGAATTCTACCCATGCGTCTAAAATACAAAGCACAAAAGGGCTTGCCTAACCACTTATTCCCCATGTATAGCTAAAGAGTTGACTATATAAAATATTCACAATTAACTGGGGTTTACTAAATTTTAAGAGAGTTTAAAGAAATTAAAAATTCTACTAAGAAAGCAACCACAAACGGTTAGCCCTCTCCACTCATGCCCATTGCATTCCCTCTGCATGTATAGTTGATAACCCGACTATATAAAAATTCCGCAATTCAACACCCAAGGAATTAAGATTCTAAGAAAAAGAATAATACAAACAACGAATTTTCTACGGTAAGTCTGCCTGACAACAGACAGTCAATAAAAAATTGATAAATTTATCTCATTGAATGTAAAAATACTGAAACCAAAAAACAAGTAATTTTAAAAATTATATTATTATATTTTTTAAAATTTTAAGGGTTAAAGTTGCGTATTTTGATTAATATTTGAATTTTTTTAATTTAAATATTTATAGGGCGAAAGAGTGATCAATAGGTGATAGACTGCCTTTGACGATTTAATATGAACTGTTAGATTAAAAATCTAATGATGTATACTACATTGTTTGTTGTCAGACAAGGCGAAGCCTGTCTAATCGAAGAAGAGCTCAACTAACAATGTACGTGTTATTTCGGAAATGCACATCCACTATAATTACTATAGTTAACCGCTGCCACTAATACCTCATGTATCACCTCCTGCATGCATGTATAGGTGAAGAGTTTACTGTATAAAAGTGTATTTTTTAAAATATAAATTGTGAACTGATATTCTTGAAAAGAAAATTATGAAATGTTCTAGAAAAAACTTTTTATGCATGTTTTGTTTTGTTTGCTGTTTTGTAAAGATCTTTTTATATAACAGTATGAACTAATACTATTATAACTTGAAATATCTAGAGCCAAAGTTGACTTCCATGAATGTTTAGTTATTTATTAATACTAAAGCATAAGGTGAAAGTATCCTGAGATATGTTCCGTAGATAACATATTTAGTGAAGATACATATGCTGTCAACATTAATGATATTAACGAAAATATTTATGTTATTAACACTGGTGTTTTTGTTTATATAAGTAAATATACTTTATTAATAATATATTTGTTTTGATTAATAATATTAATAATTTTTCATGACAACATAGGTTCATATCTAAATAATTTATCTATACGCTATAGGTGCCATATCTATAGAGAGTAGTCTTTGTAAGCCTAAAATCATTGTATATGATCACCATGGTAATACTACTATATTTATATCTTGGATCAGGTCGTTTTCACTCTTTATATATGTTAGTCCAAGAATTGGTATACTTGTACTTGATCATAAACAAAAGTAAAAGTGTTTACACTCAATGTTCTAAGAAGCAACATACGTCAAGAAAGCGCGTCCATTTCTTTCGGTAAACTACTTAAACGTGAGAAATAAGTTCACTCTCAAGAGGTCAAAAGTATTCGAGCCAAGTGATAAAAAAATTAAAAAGAAAATAGATTTATAAATTAAACAAAATGGTGTAGATAGGAGACATTATTAGTGTACGTATGACCGTATCAACCAGGATGCCGAGCTGTGTTTATCTTAATTAATTACATTATTCCAACAAGAAGGGCAAAAGTCACCTTCGTGTACACGGACGGTAACAAGAGTCACCTTGGTGTACGCGGACGGTTACAAGTGGTTATTTATCGAAATTCCAACTGACCTGTCTATAGTGGGTAAGTGGTTATTTATCGAAATTCTAACCGACCTGTCTATAGTGGGTAGGCCAAATGACTAACCGTGACGGGTGAGATTTATCTAAACGGCCGCAGGTCGGTTATCTAGTACATGCGGATAGATGGCGGGCGGATTGACAGTTTTCACACCTTAAACATATATTATAACTTTTAAAATAGAATAATTAAATTTAACTACGAAATAAAACATTACATAAGATAATGTCAAACTAAGAACAAGTCTCAAGCTTGATATGATATTAACAAAAATACAAGTACATAAATTCTAAATATAAGTTCATAAATTTTTAGACGTGTTGGTACATTCACTTCTAAAATGTAGTAGTAAAGTGAACCTAAACTATAGATTGTCGATTGTGAAAGGTTCAAAGATTGGTGTGACACAAGCATGCTTAATTCTGTAATTAGGTTCTAGCTAGTACAGTGGTTAGTGCTCATATTGCCATTGGGTTCGGATATTGTAATTGGTCTGATGTAAGGATCTTGGACCGGATGTCTTATGTTATGTTACCTTTGTGAATAAAATTCTAATTAACTTCTTAAACAAAAGATGGGCAGTTACTATTATTATATTATTATGTATGTAAAATTAGTACTGTGTGATTGGGTTGATCCGTTGGGCGGTTGGCACCCGTTTAACCACCACCCACCCCTCTAGTGACGGTTAACCAAAATATTAGCTTGCTGTTATGTGCCAAAATTAAACGGGTGGATGCAATTAGTTGGCGTGCGATATGGCGGACGGTTATTTTTTTTAACACCCTCTACCTTCTTGTACAAAAAACCTAGGTGATACATTTGACAGTGGGAAACTCCTATTCCAAGAAGCACTTGCTTCCATGGTCGGAATTCTCTAACTTAGTTTGATTCGAAATGGAACCCTATATTCACACAGGGCCATCTTCGAGATTTAGGGGGCGCTGTGCAAAATTTTCAATGTGGCCCCAACAAAATAATAACAAAAATCATCCAATACAAGTAGTGTCACGCCCCCAAACCAAAACAATTTGGTGCGACCGGCCGTCTATCGTGAGATGGGCTCACATTAAGATGAAACCTCGATTTTAGTTATAAAACATTTTGAAATAGTGGTACAAAGTAAGTAGTAGTACATCTTCTCCAACAGTCCAACATACTTCTTCCATCTTCTTCTTCCTTCATCTTCTCCACCATACTTCTTCCTCCATCTTCTCTTCTTCTTCTCCGGTAAATTTCTTCCTCTTTCTTATTCTTTCTCCTTCTTCCAATTTGCAGCTCCAAATCGAATCACATAGTTCAAATCGAGTCAGACAATATTTCAAATCGAATAAATCCCAAATCGAGTCAGTAGCAAAGCTCTAATCGGAGCTACAGCTCGATTTCGAGTCGTTAGCTCCAAATCGGAGTTGTTACATCTCCGATTTCGATTAACTGTTACGAACTTTCGATTGTGTTTTCGGATTGAAGTTGGGGATAATTTACAAATTGAAATAGAAGTTTGAGGGCTTATTTGAGCTTCTTCGAAATCTTATGGTGACAAATATAATAAATTAGATATTCAGGACTTAAATTACAATTTGTCAAAATGGGTTATTGTTTGGTATCTTGCAAAATTCAATAATCTGAGAGGGGCAAAATTGACTTTTCCATGTTTTAGTTCGCCAAAAGTCAAATTCGTGGGCTAAAGTGTAATTGTTTTACATCTAATTGTACCAAATCATAATAGTTCGACTAAGTGATACTAATCTGTAATTACGACATCTAAATGGGGGTCTGGATGTAATTTCCCCTTAATTTATATAATGAAAGTTTAGTCCTTAAAGTTTCAGTAAGCAGTAAGGTGTAAAAAATACTCAGCAAGCAATAAATAAACAGTATGTAAAGTGCAGTAAGTAAATAACACTGTGCTTTTATAGTGGTATCTGAAGGTGACGTAATCCTTCAAGTAATCCACTCACCCTATCTCAGGACTTGAATTCACTAAGATAAGATGATGAATTCTCCTTACAAAATTCTATCTCTTGATCCCTTTTACACTAGGTTCCCAACCAAGTGTTCCCCCTGAGTTATTCCCCGACTTTCTCAGCCAAACACTTCCTCTACTCAGTAACCTTTGAGCTATTCCTTAGTTTTTCAAACTAAGTACTTCATGTGCTTAACGCCTGTGTGGTGTTGGTTATGGTAGTTTGTCAGGTGAGCTATGTCTTATAACTTTTCAGTTATGTTCAGAGAGCTCTATAGAATCAATCTTCCTTAATACTATTTTCAGTGTATGGGAAGTTGTTCTTTACCGACCCAAGTCTTGATGTTGTTGAAGAGAATGAATCTCAGATATCAGTCGCAACTTTATCCTTGGATTCAACTCCTTCACAATATACAATTCTTGTTTAAGGATCAGGACACTTAGAACTTTCGTGCTACATAGAATTCAAGAGCTTTGGTCGCAATTGTAAGCTAGTGAGAGTAAGTAGGTAGAAGGCTTGTATGCTTGAAAGTATATCGCAAGTTGTGTAAGTCTAAGGTGTCTTGCAACCATTCTATGTGGTGATATTTATAGTTGAAAATCATACCGTTTAAATAGTATCCGTTAGGCACAATGTAATTCAAACTATTGATATTTGAAGATAGAACTGCTGTGAGCTTTGTCTCTTTTCAGAGATTTCCTCTTTTGTTCAGACATCTCTGTCTGCGTAATAAATGCAGTGTACTATCGTTTGTCCTGTAGTCTCAACGGAACAATGCAAGCTATCTGAGGCTGTGCATGTCCTTACTCAGTGAGCATTGGTTATCGGATACCTATTGAAATACTTGTCTTCCAAAGACACTTAATTTCTTCAGGTTATCTGAGCCAAGCATTCTGAGGAGATATTTCTCCTCAGTCTTCAGCAATCTTGTGCAGTCTCTCGATCTTCAATAATGAGCTGCTTCCTGATGGATGCTTGCTTCTTGGTCTTCTTCAAAGATATAAAAATTACAATCTGCGACTTAACATCCTATACATTATTTGCTAGACTAACATACTCAGTAAGCTTCCTCTTTGACAATGTTCAAGTGAACTAAGAGTACTAGTTACCTTTCTGAACTAAGATAAGTCATTAGGGTTTACTGATCAAAATCTAAACAGATATTCCTAACAAATTTCCCCCCTTTCGATCAGTCACCTATGACTATCTAAAAACCTATCATGAAACTGGATGAGGAAACAATCCAACACTTAAACATTTCTTATGATCTTTCAATTCATTTATTTAAGTGCAGAAAGTAAACATCAACCAAATCACAAGGTGTGATCTTTGCTGACAAGTTACCTATTTATAGATTGATATCTGAGAGTAGGTACATCAAATAATATTACAAATGAGTTCATAGATAACTTTTACAAGATAAGCAGTAAATTACAATCAGCAAAAATAAAAAATTACACAACATTATAGGACAACAAGAAATTCCAAGTTCCAAGTGAACATCCTATAAGTTGGTCTTCAAGACTTCATCTTCAGCTTCCTTTATCTGGGTATATGAAGTCACCATATCTGATAATGTCATCAGAGTAGTCAAGTAGGTAGGTTCTTACAGCCATTTCAACTCTTCTTGAGAACTCAACATTATCTTTGTAAGATCTGGTGGGTCTTTTCTTGATAGTTTGCTCAACCCAGAAGTATCTTGCCCAGATCCAAGCATGGTCAATTTGAATAGGAGACATCTTATATCTTTCATAGATAGTCTTCAAATACTACAAATCTTGCTGGTAGTCATCTTCAGTGAGGTAGAAGGACTCATAAGCATGTACTGCAAATATTTTTCTTGACCCAGTGCCAAGTACATTTGCAAGTTTGTGTACATTATCTGGCATATGGTAGGGTCAAACTTCAGATAGCTCCTTCTACCTAGCCATCTGTCTGACATATATCTCAAAGTCCAGTGCATCCTTGACATTATCCTTTGGCACCAGATCTTCTCTATATTTCCTCCATGGCATCATTTGTTGGTGGATTAGTACTGGGAAGCCTTCTTTATTTAGTAGCATATTTTTCATGAACATTACCTAGTAACCATTCTTGCACTTGTAAGTTGCAGAGTTTATATCTGATTGACTTGGAGTGTATTTGATCATAGCTTCCTCAGGGCTAGGAATATCAACTCCTTTGAGTTCTTCAATCCTTTCTCTGATCTTCTTCTGTCTTGCAGCTTGTCTTCTTGAGAGTTTTGTCACTAGAAGTACCTTGCTGGATAGACTTGGTATTTCTCGAAGGTGTTCTAGCTGCTAAGAGAACTGCAGGTAAAGGCTCAAATGGGCTATTTGAATGTCTCTTTCTCGAAAGAGGAACATTTTCTTCATCATCATCATCATCATCATCATCATCTTCTTCTTCTTGATGAGTTTCTATAACATCTTTGCATCCATCATTGTTGTATTTTCTTCTCTTTCTAGAGATCTCTTCTTCATCCTCAACATTGTCTCTGTATCTTCTCCTTGAGCTCTTGGCAACAACAAGAGGTTTCTGAGACATAGTTCAAGTGACCCTTCTTTCAGTAGCTAGGATTAATTGAAGTTGACTAGGGGTTGCAGAATGAGGTTGGGCATCTTCATATATCATCTTTTGTTTGCCCTTCCCCTTGGTGTCTTTTCTTTCTCTTTCCCCTTAGTCATAGGAGACTGATCAAAATTATCCAGTAATTTGACAAAGGATTCTGACAGGGAGTCAAAATTCTTTTGGAGACCATTGTAGGTTGTGGATAATTGATGCAACTCAGCTTGTAGTGTAGCATTCTGCTTGGCAAGGCCAATTTCCTCATTAGTGAGCTTTGAAACCTCAATAACTACTTGACTCACAGTAGCTGTGGCAATGCTAGCTTGGACATCTGCAAGTGGCATAAACTTTCCATCTGAGTGTCTCTTCATAGCTAGATCTTGATGTTACAGAGCAATACTGGAAGTTCTTTTTGCAATCATTTCAGCAAACTTTCCAAATATTAGTGGAACAGAAGAAACCATCTGCTTGTTCTGATCTTCTAGCTCTCTCATCTTCTGCACCATGATATGAGATCTTCCTTCATATTCCTCAGCATCTTCATCAGGAACTTGGATGTGGACAAGAGGAGCTAAAGTCCTTTGCTTAGAGTGTGACACAGTAGTCTGAGGATTACTATGGTCAGGCACTTTCTGAGTGTTGTCCTCCTTGTCTTCTTCTTCTTCATCACTCCAATTTTCCTCATTATCTAGGTCAGCAACCTTTGCTGGAAAGGTCTTCTTCCCCTTGCTAGATGAGGGAAATACTTTCTCAGTATCTTGCTTCTTCTCTGGAATTTCTTCAGCATCCAATTCCTCAGCAAATACTTGTGTAGCAAGCTGAATATGCTTTTGCTCAGCAAGAGCTTCCTCTTCCTTGCGAGTCATTTCCTCAACCTTTCTTAGGTTGGCCTGTCTTTCTGCCATCTTGGTTTCTAGCTCAAGATGCAGTCTGACTTCTTCTTCCAACAGAGCTTTGAGTTGAGCAACTCTATATTCTGCTTCCTTAATCTTCCTTGAGGTGTCTTCAGAATGCTTAACTAGTTGTGCAGTAGTGTCTTACTGTTGGGGATTAGGACTTAATGATCTTTGATGAGAGGGAGGAGGGGAGTTGTTTGATTTCCTCTCAGGATGTTTTTCAGCAACTGAGGCAGTGTTAGTTGCAGCAACTCCTCATGTTCCTAGTGCAGGGGCATCATCATCATCCTTGGGATCATCCTTCTTGTGAGCAGATGGAGATGTAGACTTTGGTTTCTCAACATCATTTTCACTAGTCTTAACATCTTCTTCATCTTCCGATAGCAGGTTTATTACCTCTGGTATAGTGACCATCTGACCATTGACTTCTTATTGCTCAAAGGGAGCTGTCTGCAGTGTCTTAGGAAGGATTGACCTTATAGCCATTTCCAGTCTGGTCTGGCCATCTGCTTGCTCAAAAGCTTGCGCGCTACTTCCTTGATGAACTTCTTTTCCATTAACTTGGCAAAAGAATATTGTTCATAAGGGAACATGTTATGAACATGATTCTCCAAATCAATTTCCTGTGCCCTTCTTGTAGGGTCATCAATGATCCTGATGACTTCATGAATATCAGAGCTCCTTAGTTTCTGCCACTATTTGAAGCAACTAAGATGCCTAGGCACAGTATGATTTTTGAAGAATGGAAGGAGATCCTGGAATTGATCCTCAGGAATCCTTATAGCGCGTGAAGGAGCCTAAAAGAAAATGGAGTTTTGATTCAGAGGTAAAACTTGTTAAGATATCTGAGTATCAGAAGTGTCAGGTTTCTGAGTTACCTGTGTCGTAACAACAGGCTCAGATGGCTTGACTAGTGAGGTGGAAGGACCCTCAGATATCTTTGGAGGAGACTTGGGCATCTTATCCTCTTCAACTTCCATTTCTTTCTGAACATGTGAATAAAAAGTGTTAGCACACTAAGAAAGATTAAGTAGGATTTCACACACATTGGTATCTGATATTTCTACCTCACTGTCTGGAGGCTCAGATATGTATTGCCCAGAGACCTTGGAAGTCTCTGGTATATCCTCTGGTGTCTTTGGATTTTCAGCCACGCTATCTTTCTTCTCAGTTGGAGCCTTTATGAAACACGAAAAATTATGAGTTAGTTCATGAGATGGAGATTTCTGAGATTTCAAACTAGGATCTTCAGCTACCTGCAAGGCAGGCTGAGATTCCTTGTTGAAATATAATCTTCTTAGCATGAGTCAATTTGCTGACAAGGGGTTCTCAGTGAAGATCAAATCAAATGTCTGCAAACTGATTGATAATGAGTCAAAGCAGGTAGTCTTGGTTGCTAGGCAGAAAGTAAGTCTCTATGTTCCTGACTGGGCATCCTCCACAACTTAAGAATGCCTCATGGTGAGGGAATAACTCAGGGGGAACACTTGGTTGGGAACCTAGTGTAAAAGGTATCGAGAGATAGGATTTTGTAAGGGGAACTCACCATCTTATCTTAGTGGATTCAAGTTCTGAGAAGGGCGAGTGGAATAGTTGAGGGATTACGCTACCCTCAGATACCACTATAAAAGTTTTGTGTTATTTACTTTCTGCACTTACTTTCTGTATTACTTTATACTTGCTGAGTACTTACACACATTATAGCTTGCTGAGCACGTGCACTTATCTGAAAATACTTTCGCTCTCTGAGATTAAGTATCAGATACCTTCACAAATATCTGAGAAACTGTTTTATCGTCAAAAGTTTCAAAAGACTATTCAACCCCCCCCCCCCCCCTAGTGATGTGCTCAAATTATTACTTAGAAAACAAGTAGTAAGCAGTTGTTGTAGACAGACAATGCTAACCACAGGATCGTTCGCTAAGGAAGCTACCACAACGGTGAAAGCAAACAGTTACTTGTGAAAATAGATTGATTTGTAAGTTGGTTGTTTCTAAAAACTAGAATAAGATAAAGCAAATAACGGTTTTTAACAATGAGAGAAGATGAACACAGTGGTAATGATCAAGTAATGCTAATTCGTTCTAGGGCAATCATTCATATTTGTCACACGGTCGGCGTATAGAAATCAATCAATCCAATTCAACCAAACGTTATTTGAAAATCTTTGAACTAGAGTAATCGTGGGTCGTCAATCCACGATCCTTAACCGAAAACGACTTTGAGAATCTTTAAACTAGCTTATTGGATTGAAAGGTTTTTACGAAGATATTTGAACTAGACGAACCTATATGAACGAATCCTAACCCTAGAAGCGAATACGCAATCACCGTCACATCACTACCGTGTTCGGAGTGATTTAACTACTCATGAGGGAAGCAAAGATGAAAGAATGCATGGTATAGATTACGCAAAGCATAAACATGGTGATAATAGCATGCAAGATCATACAATTCGATAAACAGAAGAAAACACAAATTGAAGATAAACAATAGAGAGTTATCAATAATTACCAAGAATTCGATCCCGATGGTTCTTACAAGAGGTAAACCAAGTTCTAGAGATCAATCAATCAATGCCAAAACCTAGTTCTAGAAGCTTTTTCGATAAAAAAAATCGAGTATATGAAGTTATGGCAAAGGAAGACCTAATTCTAACCTAAAAAGGAAAAAAAAATGCTGAATCTGGGCCTTCTCACCGAATCTCGCCACGGCGAGGAAAATAGCTCGCCGCGGCGCAAAATATCCATTTACCACGGCGAGATTAAAACCTCCGTAACTTTTTCCACAGACATAATTTTCCGATGCTTCCAAAACGAAAATTGTAGCCATTTTAATTATCTTTCCGTGGTCACTGAGCGCAGGTCAATCGGGCATCATATGAGAGAGTTAGACCACTCCCAATGGGAGTGGTCGTGAGACCGGCCGTGCATCACGTCCGGTCGTCGGTGCTCCAATGGTGCACCACGGCCGGCCGTGGTGCACGGCCAACCCAAAATTCGGCCTTAACAAGGCCGAATTTTGGGGTTGGTCGTCCCGACCGTTGGGCTGGCCCCAGCCCAACGGACCGGACGACCGGGTGGGCCCCACCCCCTTTTTTTATTTTTTTATTTTTTAAAATTAATTTATAAAGTAATATTAAATAAAAAATACCCCAACGGCTATATTTTTTCGAGATCTATAAATACAACTCATTCACAACTCATTTCACCACACCTCAATTTCCTCTCATCTTCTATTTCTTAAACTCAAAACGTCTCTAAACTCAAACACATATCCAAACATGTCTGCAATTAATCACTACATCAACAACTTATCATCATCTAGTTCCGATGATGATGAGTTTGCACAATATGCTGATTCCTCTTCAAGCACACAAACTGATTACTATACCCGTGCTACCAGACTTCTTATTCAAGCCACTCCTCACATAATCAACCACTGCGAGCAACAAAATCCACGAAGGAGGTCGGGGTATACGCGTGAATACATTGATCGGAAGAGGGAACAATTTGCTGTTCTACTCGATAACGATTATTTTGTTGAACGTCCAACATGGGGAGCGGTCAAGTTCCGACGTCGGTTCAGGATGCAAAGGCCATTGTTTCTCCGGATCATCGAAGCTTTAGAGCAATACGATCCGTATTTTCAACAACGCCGGGATGCTACAGGGAGGTTGGGTTTTACGGCGAAACAGAAATGCACATCTGCCATCCGACAACTTGCATATGGTGTATGTGCAGACATGGTGGACGAATACAGTCGTGTAAGCCAAACGACTGGTCAAGAGGCATTGAAGGCCTTTTGTGATGGTGTTGTTGCGGTTTTTGGTCCTACATATATGAGGAGGGCCAATGCGGAGGATGTACGTCAATTAGTCGAGGTGAACACTAGTCGAGGTTTTCCCGGCATGCTTGGAAGTATCGATTGCATGCACTGGGAATGGAAGAACTGTCCGTCGGGTTGGAAAGGGCGCTTCAAGGAAAAAACAAGAGAGCCACACTTGTTTTGGAGGCGGTTGCATCCCAAGATACTTGGATTTGGCATGCTTTCTTTGGTGTTTCAGGGAAGTTGAATGATCGAACCATTGTGGAACGGTCACCGGTATTCGACGAATTACTAAGGGGAAAAGCTCCTGCTGTTAACTTCGAAGTGAATGGGAATCAATACGACATGGGGTACTATCTAACTGACGGCATATATCCTATGTGGGCAACATTTGTGAAGTCAATTAAGGGTCCTATCAATCCAAAACAGGCCAAGTTCGCAATGCGGCAAGAGGCGTGCAGGAAAGATGTCGAACGTGCTTTCGGAGTTCTCCAAGCACGTTTCAAAGTAATTAAGGATCCAGCATTGGCCCATAACCGAGAAGACCTTGCTAGGATCATGAATTGTTGCATTTGTTTGCACAATATGATAGTAGAGGATGAGCGGCACTTATATCGCAACTACAAAGACGTGATAGCAGAATTCAATGATGATGCTGTAGAATTAGGCATCCACAACGATGAGCTTAATGCCTACACACGCAGGGATTCCTATATCAATCAAATGGATGGCTATTTGAGCAAAAGGGCTGGCCTAGAAAGTAAGGAGACCCATTTGAGGCTTCAAGAAGACATCATGAACCATGTTTGGTCTTTCAACCATGAGTAGTTCTTTTCATTGTAATGTGTTGTTGTTTATTTCATTTTTATGCATGTGTGTTGTTGGTTTGTTTCCTGTTATTTGCATTGTAATGTTTGTTGTATTGTTGTTTGCATTCTTTGTCTTTCATGTCTTTGTTTGCAATGTAATGTTTGATGTATTGTTGTTTCTGAGTTGATTTCAACGAATATGCAAGTTCTTCATAATATGAATATGCACCCCTTTTTATTTCACTGGAAATTAGACATTACAACATAGCACAAATACAACATAAAATAAAACCTAAGGATTTAATAAAACGTACAAACAACAAACACTAATTGAAAGACAAACAGACAATAAGGGGTGATTATGTTGCTCAATTACCCCCTGTGGGAGAATCCCTCACCTTGTATTGGAATGTCTTTGAACACGGGTGGGGGGCATCTTGCTGCATCTGTCACCGGATCCTGACACTTACATTTCTTAAACAACACCTTTAGTTGTTCAAAGAGTGGTTCATCTACCACGTAGTACCACTTAGCGTGACAGTCATAGGCCATTATCTCTGCCCAAACCTTCAAGTCGACTCGATTCCTACCACCACTGAAGCTAATGCAACCACGCCGTTTACAAGGCTAAGTGAGGATCCTGTTGTAGCAAAAGTACCTTGTATAGAGCTTCTCCACCTCAGCCATCATGTCTTTCAACGTATAGTTGGCACCTTGCTCCGCAAGCTGATTCTGCACCACCAGTAGGGCTTGTTCCTGCTTGTGAGGATAACACCACATCCCTAGCTGGGCACACTTCAACAGACTGTGAAGCATGAATACCACACTTTCCTTAGTCATCTTTCCATCGTATAAATGGAAGTCTTGATAGGTACGAGCAGCATTCTCTTGGGCTTCAGTCCATATTTGTGCATCAGGGATCACCGGCCTCCACGACGAACTGGAAGATATCTTGCAAAGAGTGTTTGAGTTGGAAATTTGATCTGATATTGAGTTGTTGGGTGTGAGGTTTAGATGAAAAAGTGTAGTCTATTTATACTGAAACGAGTCAAAATTCATGTTGGAATTGAGACTTCAAATTCAGATGAAATTGATATTCACCTTGAAATTCAATCCTTGGAATGAGGATTGATACTGTGTAGTCAGGTATCCAATGGTACCTTTCCTCATAATGTGCAGACAACAATCCTTCAACTAGATTTATTCTGTCTTGTTCCATTTTGTTCATTCTGATTTCAATCTCAATAAATTATAAAACGAGTTTTAAGAATCCAATTTGAGTAATTTCAACTTCTAAACACTCTTATAATATGTTAAGCAAGTTTAAAAAAATACGAAAAAAAAACACTATTCATGGTCGTCCGACGACCTGTTGGACAGTTTTTTTCCTACAGTGGTCGTTAAATCAGCCGTCGCTCACGACCGCAACTATTCACGGTCGTCGCGACGACCTATTGGGAGTGGTCTTATGGCTAGAATGGGTAGACTGCCCCGTAAAACTTCACTTTTGCAAGCTTCGCTAAAACGGCTCTCAAATCTTCGTCCGAACTCCGAATCCACTTCCGTTTTCGCCCAGGTACTCTACATTCAAAGATCTAGAACCAATGTTTTCACTCCGATTTTCACCTTCGGGACACAAAAATTCTACAAAACACAAACAAAGCACCAAAGCATAAAAACGCACAAGACACTATAAAACCATAAACAAAGACTAATAAAGACCGCTAAAAAGGACTAAATGAGACTCTAAATTATAGTCTCCTCAAACTCCCCAAACCGAACCTTTGCTTGTCCCCGAGCAAACAAACAATCCTAGACACAACTAGACTTGAAACCACGAAAACAAACAAAGATTCAAGGTCCCAAGTGACCAAATCTACCATTGTAAACAGTAAATCCACGAGATGCAAAAAATTTGTCATCAAACCAACTTTGGCAAAATAGTGTACAGAAAATCAAACACAATTGTTTCCCAGACAAATAGCACTTAAGTGTAGCTCGCTAGTCCCTCACAGGTGAATGCAGTGTATCTTTCACTCTCTTGGAAGTATCCAAATGGGGTATAAGCTCAAAAATAAACTGGGAAGGTGACTTGCGTCACAAAGGTGCCTAGAATATCTTATGCTTTTGCACTCATCTCATTAGATCGAAAGGGACTTAACAGGCGACTCATTTTTTCAGAAAACAAAAGCTGAAATTGCTCCCCCTAATCACGTCAACCGATTCCAATCTCAATCAAATTCTTCATTGTATATTCAGTGCTTGGCCTCATTGGGCTCTTTTAATCTCAATATTTTGTAGGTGTCTATTTTACCGAAAGTCCGCACTTTTGTGCCTGTCAGTTTGGTGTACGTGCCATCAACCCTCACGGACATATGGCTTTTTAGGACCACGCCGGTATATAGGTAGTATTTGAAACACGACTAACAGTGATCAATGAAGACCATAGATCCACCCCGAGATTCAAATATCAATAAGCTTTTAAGGAGCAGTAAACAAACTGTTCAGCAATAATGCAAAACAGCACATAAAAGTCGCAAGATAACAATTCTCTCCCCAAACCTGGGAAGAGCTTAAAAAGAGCATGCCGTTCGTCATCCCTAACAAGACTGAGTACACATAAGTATGAAAAGGCGTAAGTAATACGTAAAAACTTGCACAACCCAGGAAATCACACAATACATTTGCCGGTACAAAAAATTTTCATCTGCTCTCAGGCTTCTCATAGGTTTTTTGGACCAAGGAGCTAAACAAACTTGCTATTTAAAAGAGAAACGACCTTGCAGGATTAAAAATACACTATCCTACTTCCAGCTAATCATCAAATAAAACGTAAGTAGCAAGTGGATTTAACACCTTCAATGGACGTTTGACTTGGTCAAAGACTCAGACTCACCACAAAAAATTGAAAATAGGCCAAAAACGTAGGCCAAAAGACTATCTAAAAAGCTAAGACACAAACATAAACTGAAAACAAAAGAATCACATAAAAGTGGCTAACATACCACCCCACGTAGACAAATAAGGCACACAGGCCGCAAAAAGATATGCAATCCTATGTGGCTCACCGACCACTACTATGAAAGCGATAAATACGAACACAAAACACATGAAATCCCTCCCCAAACCTAAACTTTAGCTCGTCCTCGAGTTTCAAGTTTAAGCAAGCGAAGGACAACATAAAAGAAAAAATAACAAACTGATAAAGAAAAACTTACCCCTGGGTTGCCTCCCGGGAAGCGCCTTTTATTATAGTCATTGGCTCGACTTTTGGGAAATGCTGCTATCCATTATCAAACGGGAATGAATCCCTTGCATCCGTCTCCAGATCCTCAAAGATTTTGTGAGCCATCCTTAGCTCTTCTCCTCAGGTTCTCTAACAGTTCCATGACTCCCTGCAAACTAAAATTAAACAAAATCTGAAAATTCAAAAACTAAAAAATAACTATGGGAATCAGAGGGAAAATAAAAATGAAAAAGTGGGTCGAAACTCCCTGGGCAGTCCAATGTGTATGATGGGACTATGACGTGCGAATCATGGGTTTCTTCTTGTACCGTAGGGGCAGATTCAGGAGTCAGCTCAGCAGGTAAGCAAGTAGAATGTGTTTCTTCTTGTACCATAGGGGTAGGTTCAAAAGTCAGCTCAACAGGTAAGGGAGTAGAATGGGTTTCTTCTTGTACAGTAGGGGCAGATTCAGAAGTCAGCTCAGCAGGATGGTTTATCTTCTCACGCTGGATGTCCTCAATTAGCAACATCGACAAACTCAAAGAATTGGCTAACTCAAAGAATTGTTTAAGTTTAAACTCATCTATGGGTTGTCTCGCGGCTTCTTCTAATATTGTTTGATCATCCTTGGTCAATCCAAAACAGAAACATCCTATCACATCCCTACCGCTCAATCTAGCATTTATGCACCCTTTTTCAAGCTCTCTAAACCGATACCACGCATCGTAGAATCTTTCTCCAGGAAACTGATGGAAACTATGAAGGAGTCCCCTCTCTTTCTGGCAGATAGAGTAGATGTCCATAAGATATGGTTTCTTGGTTGCATAAGTCCCTACACACACGAAGACAAGAAACCACGAGTAGTTCCGAAAAAACAAAAACTAACGAAACAAAAGAAAACTATAAACAAAACGAGTAAAAATTTGCAATCAAGCGCTACAGTAGGAATTGATTCCCCGGCAGTGGTGCCAAATTTGATGTGCTCAAATTATTACTTAGAAAAGAAGTAGTAAGCAGTTGTTGTAGACAGACAATACTAACCACAAGAACGTTCGCTAAGGAACCAATTAAGCTACCACAACGGTTTGAAAGCAAACAGTTACTTGTGAAAATAGATTGATTTGTAAGTTGGTTGTTTCTAAAAACTAGAATAAGATAAAGCAAATAATGATTTTTACAATGAGAGAAGATGAACGCAGTGGTAATGATCAAGTAATGCTAATTCGTTCTAGGGCAATCATTCATATTTGTCACACGGTCGGCGTACAGAAATCAATCAATCCAATTCAACCAAACTGTTGGTCCAGATAATGGCAAAGTAAAAGACTAGGGGGGGGGGGGGGTGAATAGTCTTTTAAAACTTTTTTCGATAAACACGGTTTCTCAGATGTCTGTGAAGATATCTGATACTTAATTTCAGAGAGCGGAAGACTTTTCTGTGATAATTGCACGTGCTCAGCAAGATAGGTGTAAATACTTTGCAAGGTAAATAAAGCAAGTAATAAAATGCAGAAAGTAAATAACACAAGTCTTTTTAATAGTGGTATCTGAAGGTGGCGTAATCCTTCAACTAATCCACTTCGGCCTTTCTCAGACCTAGAATCCACTAAGAATCCACTAAGACAGATAATTGATGTAACCTTACAAATATCTTCTCTCGATTCCTAATTACACTAGGTTCCCAACCAAGTGTTCCCCCTGAGTTATTCCCCGGCTTTCACAGCCATGTACTTCCTGTACTCAGAAACCTCTTTCCTGGAGTTGTTCCTTAGTTTCCTAAACTAAGTACTTCCTGTACTCCACGCCAATTAAGGTGTTGGTTAAGGTAGTTTGTCAGGTGAGCTTCTTTAATAACTTGTTCAGTTATGCAGATAGCTCTGAGAATCAAGTATACTTAATACACTTTGCAATGTATGGTATCTTATTCTTAACTGACCCAAGTCTATGATAAATGTTCAAGAGAATGAATCTCAGATATCAAATCTTAATTCAACTCTTTCACAAATGGCAATGCTTGTTAAGGATCAGGACACTTAGAACTTTTGTGCTACATAGAATCAAGAGCTTTGGTCGCAACAGAAAGCTTGAAGGTAAGTAGTGTGCTTGAGAGAGCTTGTGTGAGAGTATTCAATGTGTGTTCAGTGTTCTAAGGTGTGTTCTCAAGCAGCCTAAGTGTTGATATTGATAGATGAATTTGAGTGCCGTTTGAATAGTATCCACAGTAGCTTAAATCAAATTCAAACTATTGATATCCGAGTATAGTAATCGTAAACGCTTGTATTCTTCTTCATAAGCTACCGTTTTTGTTCAGACATTTCTGTCCGCGCATTCAATGCATTGTACTATACTTTGTCCTGTAGTGCCAACGGAACTATGCATTGTATCAGAGATCTTATACTATCAGAGTTCTTCTGATGCTTTGCACGTCCTTTTCCAGAGATTATCACAACTCCAGATACCACTTGTTGAAACAACTTGTTATAATATATTTCTTTTCAGAAACATAGTTTATGTCCAAGGTATCTGAGTGTAGATATCTGTGGGCACTTTCTCTCGTTCTCAAGCCAGAGAACTATGAAAAATGGAAGAACAACATGATGCTTCACCTGGAAGCTATTAGTGACAAAATGATCGAAGTTATAAAGAATGGCCCCATTGTCATTCAATGAGAGAAGCAAGTCATTGAAGTTTCTAATGGTCGAGACAAGGAACCTACTGACACAGATGTTGCTGGTTCCTCCACATCTGGCACAACTACAAGTGCTAGACCAACTGGTGAAATTGCATGCGAACCAAAGCCCAGACATCTCTGGACATCGGAAGATTCCAAGAGAAATAGGCTAGATTGTCAAGCAAGAAACATCATACGTTCTACTCCAGACCACATACAGTGCAAACTGTGGTGTGCAAAAACGGCGAAAGAAGCCTAGTCACTGATTGAAGTCTGTCCCTATACTGAGAAAACCAAGGAAAACAAGTTCGAAGTTTTGAAGCTCAAATTCCAAAACTTTAAACAAGGTCCCACCGAGACACTTGAAGAACTTGATTTCAGGTTCACAACACTGATGAGCGAGATGGCTGCACTTGGTGAGAGTGAGAGATACTCTAACTCTGAAAAGATTAAGACTATCGTGAGAAGTCTAAATCAAGACTGGGAACACACTCATTACTTCTATTTCAACCAAAGAATGCCTAACATCACTCAGTGGAGCATTTCTCACACTTGGCAACTGTCAACTATGAGACAAAGCAAAGAGGACACATGACTGCTGAAACATCGCAGAATATTGCTCTAACAACTCAAGGTACTTCTGAAAAGAAGGATACCAAAGAGGTGACTGAGGAAAATGCTCTTGCTGTAAAGAATATGAGAAAGTACATCAGTCAGGAGATTGAAAGAAGAAGGACCAAAGAGAAGCTGAAAAAGCATCTAGGTCCCAACTATCACCAGTACAAAAGTATGCAATTGGCTAGCTCGCTGAACAAGCCTGCTCAGCAAACATCGAGTACTAAGGGAGCAGAAATAAAAAATGATACATGTTTCTATTGTTAGATACCTGGTCACTTTAAAAAGGACTGCCCAGCTTACAACAAGCTAAAGATAGGTGACAAGAAAGATAGGAGCAATTTCAAGAGAGGTCAAAGAGCTATGCTCACTGAAGAAAGGAAGAAGATTCAAATCCTACTGGATGCTCTTGATCTTGACTCTCAGTCTGAGGATGAAGATTCAGATGATTCTAAACTTCCATCACCGGAGTTGTGTGGCATCACTCATGAATTGGTTGACTTTGGTCAAAAGAAGAAGGAAATGTGCGGGGTTGATGAGGAAATCTATCCAGATTGCTCCAACATCGAGCCATGCCTAATGGCTGAGGTAACCACTATTTCTCAATTTATAAACTATGAGAGTGATGAGGAAGGAATCAAAGATCTAGAACACCTCAGAAAGGAACTTGATCTTTATGAAAGAGAATTTATGGTTGTCCAAGTAAGAACCAAAATTCATGAAGCTGAAAAGAAATCTCTTTAAAAGGAGTGTTCACAACTGTAGAAGCTATCTGAGTCAAAGGATGCTGAGAATGTATTTCTAAAGGCACAGATAGCTGAGACAGAAAAGTTACACGAAGAGGCAATAGACATACTTCAAAAGAAGGGTATTTATAGGGTGAATTATGGGAAGGTGAAGGGTTGAAGAGCTAATACTAAATGACAATTTGAAAGGCTTAAAAGCACTTTAAAACTCATAATAAAATCAAAAATAAAGGTGCCAAATTAAGAGAGGCTATTGAATTCTTTCACAAACATTTAAAACCACTAACTAATGACAAATGGATCAAATTTAACAAAGAAAGAGATGCAAAAAATGTTTAGTACACTTTAGGGTCATTTGTACATAAAAATAAGATGTGACACATAAAAAAAAATAACATTTAGAGCAAGTAAATTGAATACGCAATTAGACATGCACATGTAAAAAAATAAACTTAAAATATTGGACATTCATATAAATATATAACTTACAAGTAGACATGCATAAGTTACTCAAAAGAATAATGTAAAAGATAAACGAAAAGAAAATCAAAACATAGATCGAAACATAGCCGAAACGTAGCTTGAAACATTTGACATAATAAGCGACCTTTCGTACTGCACCTTGAAATAGAAAGGAAAATATTTTATTTATAAAAGAAACTGCACTTTCCATACTCTTCCATTTTAAAATATATTAATATAAATAATACTTTAAATTTCTAAACATTAAGAGGGCCACACACACCTAAAGACATGCATGTAAAGTACATAATTCAAAAGTGACTCAAGAGTGCATGTCAAATGTGCATGTCAAAGCGTTTGTAGAAAGAAAGTTGAGACACCTGCACTCCAAGAGGTCACGTTCGATTCTGAAATGGGTGATTGTACTCTCTGTATAGAAAATGGTGATTAGAGTCTAGGCATGTATTGAGTGATAAACTTGTCCTTATCCAATTATTGTAATTGCAATATTATATCTCAAAAAAAAAGTGACTCTTCACATTATATATTAATCAAAGCACACAAATAATTACCATTTATTGAATAATGAAATAAAAGAAAAGCTCTTTACATAAATCATCAATAAAGAACACATATAAAGGCATACATTTAAATAACAAATATAACTAAAAAGACTCTTACACTTCCTCTAGCTTAACAACTATTAATGTATCATATAATGAGCTCACATAAACACAATTCAAGTTTCTCTTTAAAACCTCAAATAAAGCCACACAAATAATGACATGCATTCAATAAAAAGACTCTTCACATTTTTATCAATAAAGACACTCACATAAAAACTTGTATTATGACAAACAGTTAAGAATAAATTATTCACAATTTTCAGTAATAAAGATAACTTTAAGAGAGGTCTTCCAATTACTTTTCAATAATTATACCATCAAAAGAAAGAATAAGAAATCAGATTTTTAAGTAGAAAAACATATCAAAAATATTTTCTCTACTAATAGAGTCAATTGAACAAAAATAATTAAATACACATATAACACATTAACAAGTTGCATAGACTTTTAAAACAAATAATATATTTTTAAAACCAACTTCACTATCAAACAAAAATAATATTAATATACTTCGATATAAATAAACTAGTAATGTTAAATCATGCAAGAACAAAAGGTACTAAGGTACGTCAAAATCTGGGGTGTCACACTCACCCCTCCTTAAAAGAATTTGGTCCCCAAATTCACACTTCAAAATTTTCTAAAACATTTTCTCGCAAATATACACTTTTAATAAATCATATATGACCCATAAATACCAAGTGCACTTAAAAACCGGGGTAGTGTGCATGGACTTGCAATATGATTTCTTAAGTTGGTTTTGCTTTTCTTGTTTATGTATGTAAGGTAGGCAGTAACTTTGCAAGTGTTCTTGATATTTCTATTGACGTTCCGACTACTTTTCGTTTCACTTCAAAAAAAGAGGTCGAAAGGCTTTATTTTATAGTTTCCTGTTCAATGTGTTCTTTGCATGGAAAACTTCAATTTTTTTTCAAAACTTTTCTTATGTCAAAAATGTTTTAACGGTTTGAATTTGGGGACCAAATTCTTTTAAGGAGGGGTGAGTGTAATACCCCAGTTTTTAATTTAACTTGGTATTTTTGGGTCTTGTATGATTTGTTAAAAGTGTGTTTATTTATGCGAACATGTTTTAGAAAATTTTGAACAGTGAATTTGGGGACCAAATTCTTTTAAGGAGGGGTGATTATGACACCCCAGATTTGAACGTACCTTAGTATTTTTGCCCTTGGATGCTTTTACTTGTATTAGTGTATTTGTCTGAAAATATATTTGAATTATTTTAATTTGATTGTGTTATTGTTTTAGATGTTTATTATTTGTTTTAAAAGTCTATGTAACTTGTCAATTTTGTAATATGTGTGGTTATTTATTTTGTATTTTCTTTAAAGAAGAGAAATTATTTTTGGTGTATTTTTCCTACTTAAAAAATCTGATTATTTTATCCTTTAATTTGTTGGTGTAATTATTTGAATATAATTTGATAGTCATCTCTTAAATTTATCTTTATAAATGATTAATGTGACAAGACTTCTTTTTAATTGTCTAACTTAATAAAAATCTTTATTTGTAGATTTATTGATGAAATATGTAAGAGTCATGATTGATGATTTATGTGAAGGGATTTTATTTTAATTCATTAATTCAATAAATGGTAATTACTTGTGTGCTTTGATTAATTTATAATGTGAAGAGTCAATTTTTAATTATTTAATTTAAATGCATGTCCTTATGTGTGTGGCTCTCTTAATGTTTAGAAATTAAAGTGTTATTTTATATTCATAACAAAATACAAGAGTTTGGTAACTTGAGGTTTCTTTAATGAATAAAATATTTTTGTTTCTTTTTCATTTTACGGTACGAAAGGTCGCTTGCAGTGTCGAATGCTACATGCTATGTTTCAGCTATGTTTCGATCAACGTTCTGATTTTCTTTTCGTTTCTCTTTTATGTTACTTATGCATGTCTAATTGTAAGTTAAATATTACATAGGCATGTTCAATATTTTGAGTTTAATTGTTACATATGCATGCATAATTGTGAGTTCAATTTAATTGTTCCAAGTGTTGCATTCTTTGTGTGTCACATTTTATTTTTGTGTACAATTGACCCTATGTGATACCAAAAAACATTTTTGAATTTTTCTCAAGTAAAATCTGATCATTAGTTATTGTGTTTAAATGTTTGGAAAAAATGTGAAAGGTCTCTCTTAATTTTGCACCTTTATTGTTGGTTTTAAAATGAGTTTTAAGTGCAATTTAAGCCATTTAAATTGCCATTTATTTTTAGCTCTTCAACCCTTTCATCTTCACTCAATCCATCCTATAAATACCCCCATCTTGCAGCCACTTTTACTCACAAAAATTATGATTATTTTACTTCCAAAAATCTTCAAGTACTATTGTATTTTTTTTTCAAGTTTGTAGCTTGTTCTTCTTGCAACTACTTTCATGGTTCTTGCTCTTCCTAACATTCAAATGTGAGTGTTCTACAAAATTATATATATGTATTATTTTCAAAACTTGGAAGGTATTTTAATATGTTTTCAACTTATATATAAGTAATGCATGTTTTCCAAAATGCATGTTCTATTGCATAAAACCAAAATCATGAAAGAGTTTTAGCATGCTTCCGCTGATTTTGAAATATATATATATATATATATATATATATATATATATATATATATATATATATATATATATATATATATATACATACACGATTATTATTTTGTTTTGATTGACGGTTCAAGAAAGATACGTACGTTTGGTTCAGGTTAATTGGCAATAGTTTGGTCAATTGTGTCTAGCGAGCTACTTGTCGGTTTCCTTTGCCCATTCCCTTTAAATCGAGTGATAAAAGCCTTCACTGATTTAATTGGTCAGAATTCCACCGTACATCATGGTGGTCCTCGATCGATAGTTTGATCGACTATCAGGGAGACATAAGGCATGTTTTACTGTGGGGTTATAAGGAGCGGCATGAAATAATGTTTTTTTCTGAAAAGTATATGTTATTCAAAGTATATTGGATTTTAAGTTCTTGATTTTTATTATTATGATTTTAATGAAAACTTCACAGGAAAATCTTTGAACACTCATTGAGGTTTTTCTGACACTTGTTTTTATTCCCTTCCTTGTAGGTGAGATGGTGGCGAAGAATGAACAACCGATAAACTCAAAGAAACTAAGTGTGTAGTCGAATTTGGGATTTTGTCAATGAAAATAATGTCTTTTTGTCTTTTCAAAAACTCATGTCATTTCCTGTTATATTGTTTATCTTTTAAAGACAAGAATGTTGAAAATCATGTGGTTTTGTTCACTGAAAGAAAGTATATTTTGTTCCAACAACTGTGACATGAAATGTTGTCTTTATCTTCACATGTTTCACTAAACGTTTCGGCTCTGTTTTCGCCCGACATCCCGACTGAAATTTACTCCTTTTAAAAACCCAAAAGTCGGGGCGTTACAAGAAGTGTGAAGGTCTTCTTTCTGATAATGAAGAATTCAAAAAGAAAGAATTGTCCTTCCAATCTTATGCCAAAGCTTGTGACACTTTCACTGAAGTACACTCTTACCTAAGAGATCCTTCAAAGAAAGGAGGACTTGGGCTAGACACACAAACAAATAGGTCTACCATTCTGAACAAGAGTGATGAAAGAATGACATTTGTTAGTGGTCAGCAAGGTGGTTTCCAAACAACCTATAACATTGGTCACAAAGCTAAGGTTGCTGACAAAAGAAAGGCATTTGCGACCAAACTTTTGAGGGAAAAACAAGTCCCAAAGAAATTTTCTAGGAATGTTCTTGTAAAGGAACAACACATGGAAAGTGTAACTACCCACAGTGCTATGTCTCTTAGAAAGGGAAGATTGCTGGAGCAGGAAAATTCTATAATGTCACATTTTCTTGAAAGAAAGATGACCCAGAGACTAGTAAGGCTGCTGAGAGAAGATCTCAGTCGGCACCAGGTGCTCAAAATGGCATTGGCTACAAAGCCATCGGAAAACTACTTGCTCATGAGTACAAACTAGAGCAAGAACGATGAATGAAAGCTAGGATTGCTCACAACAATCATCAGAAGTGGAAGAAAGAACAAACCACAAGCAATCTGAATACCAGGGTTAGAAGGAATCTAAGAAGGAAAGCTAAGTTCGCTGAAAAGCAGACTCAACAACCTGATAAGTATCTGAAAGCACCGCGAGGAGCACCAAGGAACACACCAAGAAGGAAAATAGTTCTTGATAATAATGATATTAGTCATTTACCTAGAATTTATCCTTATGTTCCTGTTAGACAAAAGAATGTCCCTAAGAAATTCATTCAAATGTGGATTCCTACTGGGAGATACTTTAGTCTAGATGGTTCCATTGTTGGAATGAGAACCTAACTCCATGTTTTCGGTTTTGTGCAGAACACTCTAAAGAAGAATCCAACGTGGCACTTTGACAGTGGATGTGGGAAGCACATGACAGGAGACAAAGCAAATCTGGTTAACTACAGAGTGTGTGATATAAGACCATGTATCAGGTTTGCTGAAGGAGAAGTGAATCCAACCGCAGGATTTGGAGATCTGGAAATTGGAGCCCTTACAATCACAGGAGTACTACATGTAGAGGGATTGAAATATAATCTTCTCAGCATGAGTCAATTTGCTGACAAGGGGTTCTCAGTGAAGATCAAATCTAATTTCTACAAATTGATTGACAATGAGTCAAAGCAGGTAGTCTTGGTTGCTAGGTGGAAAGGAAGTCTCTATGTTGCTGACTGGGCATCTGCCATAACTGAAGAATGCCTCATGGTGAGTCAATCTGGCTACACTGAGGAAAATTGACTATGGCACAAAAGGATGAGTCACTTGAATTTCAAAACTCTGAATAAGCTAGCTAAGAAAGAATTGGCTGTTGGATTACCTAAGATGGCATACAGAAAAGATGGTGTATGCTCAGCTTGCCAATTAGGGAAACAAGCCAAAATATCTTTCAAGTCTAAAACTAGACATTCCAGCAGGAAGTTAATCGCAATCAAGTGGATCTCTTTGAGTCCTCAGTAACTAGTTATGCCGGAAAGAAGTATGGTCTGGTTGTTGTAGATGACTACTCAAGATTCACTTGGGTTGTTTTTCTCAAACAGAAATCTGACACAAGAGTCGAGATACCATGCCTGCTGAATAAGCTTGAAGTCATGAAAAATGACAAGGTATTTGTCATCAGAACAAACCATGGTACTGAGTTTGTAAACCAGTACATAAAAGAGTTTTGTACTTGCAAAGGTATACAGCATCAACTATCTTCAGTAAGGACACCTCAACAAAATGGTGTTTCTGAAAGGAAGAATAGGACCCTAAAAAAGGCAGCAAGAACAATGTCTGCTGACACTGAAATAAGTGAAATCTATTGGGTTGAATCTGTAAATACAGCATGCTACACTCAGAATAGATGTTTGATCAACAAACACCATGACAAGACTCCCTATGAGTTATTGATTGGTAGACCCCTAGTATCAAACATTTAACGGTGTTTGGTTGCAGATGCTTTGTTCTTAACAATGGTAAAAAATATCTATGAAGGAAACAAGAAAGTACCCTAGAATGAAGAACTCTCAGATAGGTTCAGAGAACTTTTGATCAAAGATTCTGAACAAGAATCTCCACAAGGAAATAATTCTGTCATTCACTTGGAGGATGAGTCTGACGAAGAAAGGAAACCATTGACAAATAACAACCAGATGACTCTAAGGCATGATGAAGTGTTTTCTATGAGAAACCCAGAATTGGATCAAGTCACTGAGAATCTTCATTATGAAGATGTCTCTGAGCAGGAGGTTTGTGACGCCTACCAAGCACCTCGCCCACGGCTCAACAGACTACCGCACTCCTTCCTACCGACGCATCTCTTATCCGCCGGTTGCAGAACGGACTAAAACCCATGAAAACAAAAGCCATGCACTATACCTGATATTTTCAGTATTCTTTACACCTCAATGTGGGCCCATCTTGGCAACTTACATCCATAAACTAATCTCCATCAAGTCGAATTTATCCTAGCTTCTCCATTAATCAACAAACTCTCCTAAAGTGATGCACCTGAAGAAATATGGAAAGAAGAAGAATGAAGGGAGTAAGTCTTTGATGACTTAGTAAGGTTTAAAGGTAAAACGGTATCGAAGAAATAACAAGAGTTGAATGGCAATAGAATGACAAGCAATATGGAACAAAATTTCAAGGTGTAACTAGATGATGATATGAATACGAACCAGATACCAACCATAAAACTCCCGAACATATAGACTACCTTATTACTCCATCGAGGCGAGACCTCACAAATAAACAAGATCAAGCATGCCGAGGTTCATGCTATACCAGATCATGGAACACAACAACCACCGGTAGTATTCGGAGTCTGGGGATTGGGGATTTGCAGGAGATGACCTTAACCGTCGGTCCGTCCCGCCCGGTAGCCACTCACTTACAGTCCTGGGCCCGAATCGAATTCAAATCAAGATTTGTAACTCATAATCATGAATGCTCGTTATCATCTCTAAAATGGAACAATATCAAATAAACAGAACCTGAACTCGAATCAGGCATATCAATAGGATTTCATGTACACAACAATAGACCGATTGGTCAACAATGTCAAGAAGAGGATTATATGAATCATGATTTCATCATGAATGTACCGAATAGAAGATTACAATTGTACGAATATATACAAGGATACAACATCTGTCATGTCAGCATGATTAGAGTAGAAAGGAAAGACAGTGTGGAAAATATATATATGACAAAGGTGTAAGGGTACGATTGGTCAATTAAAGATCCAAGGCATCCAAAGAAAGAAGACAATCTGATCAATATATATGAAACAGGACTGCTTAAAATGAAAGTCATCACGGGAACAACTAGACAAGGAAATCATGGACATAGAAATATCCAGAGAAACAATGGAAGTGATGACATAATTTATCCAGACAAAAAGAAGGAAATGATGAAAAGGACAAGACATGAATATGAGTGAGGTGACTTAAAACAGAGAGAAATGGGTTCAATAATTGATTGTCAAATAAACAAGGGTTTAACAGGCAAGGAAATGGGAGATACAAAATAAGAGGTTTCAAAAAGTAATATGGATTTCAAATGAGGTAAATGAACAAATGAATGAGGAGGTTAACAAGTACAGGAATAAACCAATGGTTATTTGATAGGAATATATGAAGAAAGGCTGGTCAAATATCGAAACAATGAACAAGATTTATGGTTGGTCTGATAAACGCTAATGGGACAATGAGATCGGATCATTACCAAGTGATACAAGATATCAAGGTTAATTGGATAAGCCTAACCGAAAGAGCTTATGCATGATGAGGTACTATATCAAGAGTAGTACCACAGATTATCAGTCAATAATACTTGCAAGAACAAGACAGAATAAATATCCATTTTTCCTAGGGCCGATGTCTGAACGGTATAAAAGAGAAGGCTAGAATCGTTACCCAAGGTACCATATAATGCTCGTCAATCCAACCATCTTGCAAATATGCACTATACAATTCTGCAATATCTCGGCAATCAAAACTCGGACAAAAGTTATCTTTAGTCAGTCCGTAAGGCCTCTAACTTATCCCAGGGGCATGACCTCTGTCCCTAAAATATAACGAATGACCAGAACACAAATTCACCGTTTAAATTGCGTACAAATTATATCCGAACTATCACAAGGGCTAAATAACTGGTACTCGATTATAATTATAACAATGTTAAAATATTTTAAATTACTATATCACAATTTAACCGTAGAATTAAGGTACTAGAGACAATATACTCACCCATTCCCGTCCTTCGGTCATGCCTGAGTGCAAGGAAAGTATCTAGGCTGTTGAAATGGATGAGAATGGTGTTTATGAGTTGGTGGTGTGCTCGTATGTATTAGTGTGTGTCTAGCCGCATATATATATATATATAATAGGTAATTAAGTAATTGAGGAGATTGTGATGAAGCTGTGAGCGACAGATGTAAGTGATGAGTAGTATTTTGCATGTATGCCGTGTGATAGGTGTATAGTTTATGTGTTGATCGCAAGTGGTTCTTGCAAATATATGTAAATCTAGTCATATTATTACTTTAAACTTGAAATTATTTGTACCAGCCTGCTTATTTCGATTTTATAAAGACGATCCGAAAGTCAAAGAGGTCCAATAAACAAATACTATAATTTCATACGGTTCATATTATGGTGACCGTTCTTTCATAGGCCCTCGTTTGGATATAAAACGGCTTAAATCAAAACTACTAACATGCCGGGCCTAAAACAACGATAACAATTAAATTCAAAAACTAAGTATGCCAAATAACAATAATAGAAAATGACGATTATTATAATAATAATTTTAAAATATAATTATTTAGTTATCTAAAGCGGTTACTGCAGGTGGGGCGTTACAATCACCCCTCCTTAAAGGAATTTGGTCCCCAAATTCCCAATTATCGTAACTCAACTTGTAGAGTCGGTCTTGCTGATTCATCCTCAAACATGGAGATCCAATCCAAGTATAACCTGGAAAACATTTGGAGCCGTATCATTGAGATTTCTCTTCGAGTTATTCGAATCGTTACATGTAGTCTCAAAAGTATAAGAGTTCTCCTTTCTCAACAAGTAGAGAATAAAACTTTGCATATCGTGTAAGCGGACACGCTATTTATAGGACGCTACAATCACTCTTACTGAAAAAGACAAGGGGTCAAGTGAAATGGAACGTAATGACGAAGTGATAATAACTGCAAGATAACAAGACAAGCCAATACAAGACGACTGGCTAAACTGACAGTGACAGGGAGCAAAGTTGACAAGATAGATACAAGAGGATACTGGATTGATAAGGCGAAGAGACAAGATAAGTGGTTGAGTTCAGAATAGAATACCACAAATGATAGGAATTGAGGTGAGTAAAAGTGAGCAAGATCTCAGATTATAAATTGAAAGGCAAAACGATCGAAAGAGTACAAGACAAGTGATATATCTGTAACAGGTCAAGTGTGATATAGCCAGAAGAGTTGTATATGAATAGCAAGATGAAGAAAGTCCCGCAAATAGGATTTACAGGATGAGAAGTTGAATTGATGGTTAACTGAGATGCAAGATAAGAAGAGGTCGAAATGGTTGGCTAAATCCACAGGAAGTGAGATGTGAGAAAATTGGACAAGATCAAAAGAACATATTCAAGTGAAAGACAAAACAAAGGAATGAATAGAAGATATCGGGCCAAAGTGGTAGCAAAAAATACAAGATACAAATGAGGAGTTTAGAACGATTAGTTCTAGGGATATCAAATAAGATGCAAGAAGAGGGTATGGCAACAAGAGGACTCTCAAATGAGAATACGAAGGATCCAAATGGAACAGAGTTTAGGAAATGTTCTAATATAGATTTTGTCAGTTGAAGGATGAAAGAAATAGAAAAGAACTCAAGGAAATAGAATTTACAAGATGCAGAGTCAAAAGAAAGGCATGCAATGATTAAGCAAGTGCAATAAGAACAAGATTATTGACATATTTATTGGGCATGGAAGGTGAGATGAGATAGGAACCCTCACCTTTTCCACTAACGTCCTCGCGTTTCCTCGACTTTAAGAAACCCATGCATAGTGAATGAATAAATGCGTATTCTATTTACTTGCTCTAGTCAACACATGCATGAAATATGGTATTATACTAAATACATAAATTGCTATACTGCAACAGAGCATGGTAAAGCAGTTTCAAACATGTAATATTACTTCTGAAACATTTTCAAGTCCAAACAGATACATTCTCATATAGCTATAAATTTTAAAAACAAAACACATTCTTATATAGTTATAATTTCTAAAAGTAAATTTGAAATAACAAGAAGGTTTGCAAAACTACTTAAGAACATGATCAGTTTCATGTTTTAAACATGCAAAACTTTCATGAAAATGGTTTGAGCTTGAAAACTTCTGAGAATAAGAGTATATCAACGTGTTTTATTATAATGGAGCTGGAGTTATTTAGTAAGAATAACATCTAACTTGTTCAAAATCATATTCTAAATATTTATTTTAGTACAAAAGATAGAACATAATATTACAGCCCATAAATATTACAGCCCATAAGTAATAGACTTTTAAGTCAAAAGGAAAATTTTATAACTGAAATACCTTAGCAAGTTAACTTCAAATAATATCACATTAATCAAGTAACAAGTTTTATAGAACTCACGTTGACATATAAAACGAACAAGAACATAAACACTGCTTAACTGAAGATAAGATATTTACTTAAAATACATGTATACGTAATAACAAAATGATTTGAAGATTTATATTTCACTTCGACTTTCAGAATTTAAATTGGAAAACTTCAAACTTAATTTGAGGACTTCTTGTAAGACAAGAACTCAGATCGACAATGACGTACATGAAAACTCATAAGTATATACTCGGCTCTTTGTTTGAAACTACTTCTATTTTTAGAAATATAACAAGTTATCTACCAACATGGTAATTAGTTCCAACTCTTACAGTCATTTCCAACAAGGTAAATTACACAGATGAATTGTGTAGACAACCAAATCCATTCTATAAAACATATTTGCACAAATCAAGCTTTAAACATAATATTTCAGCCCATGAATCATCAAAATATGATATAACATGTTTCCATAAAAGACTAGCAATAATAAATGTGTATTTAGAAGCCAAGATAACTAAACATTTTTCAACAAAAATCAACAAGGACAAACACAATACAAGTAACAATGAGCATCAAAGACTATTCCACACTAATCAATTAGCAAATCCGAAAAATAATTTATTAAATATAAACAAAAGAAATTTAAAACTTAAAATACATATTTAAAGATTTTGACGGGTTTCATCGTGCTTCTCGTATTTCTAAAACATAACTAATGGCTACAGGACAACGATCTTTAAGGTTGTCGCTAACATACGCTCTTCCGTAAGTGACATCCGATAATGTCGATCCAAATCGTTGCTATACCTCTCGAACATAAAAATATGATTTTGTCTAGCCTAGGATGTATTAGTACCTTGCTTTCTCAACCAAGAGACGGTGAACTTCGTCGATCTCGATAATGTTTTCTGTGAATACTAACCTATATTTCATCCAACATAAATCAACCGAATGAAATTGTACAACTCATAGGGATAAAAGTATACTAGCCTACAGAACCATCCAAAAGGATCATAACTTATGGAATTCCTTCCTACCAATTATCTTTGATATCCTTGACTATGGATCAATCACAATATATGGAATTCCTTCAACCATAATCATTCGTATCTCATTCATGTGAATCATCTGCATACTATACTCTTGCATCCCAAAGTAGTAGAAATGATGGTACTCATTCCATTAGTCCCCAAGACTATCACGTAAACAAATTAATCGATCTTAATCATAGCTTTGTTAATATAATATACTTATGGTTCTCAGAGCACTAAAACCACAAAGTTTGAGTACATCGACCTAATGCTCTGATACCACTCGCGACGCCTACCGAAGCACCTCGCCCACGGCTCAACAGACTACCGCACCCTTCCTACCGCATTTATCTCTTATCTGTCAGAAGTTGCAGGAACGGACTAAAACCCATGAAAACAAAAGCCATGCACTATACCTGATATTTTCAGTATTCTTTACACCTCAATGTGGGCCCATCTTGGCAACTTACATCCATAAACTAATCTCCATCAAGTCGAATTTATCCTAGCTTCTCCATTAATCAACAAACTCTCCTAAAGTGATGCACCTGAAGAAATATGGAAAGAAGAAGAATGAAGGGAGTAAGTCTTTGATGACTTAGTAAGGTTTAAAGGTAAAACGGTATCGAAGAAATAACAAGAGTTGAATGGCAATAGAATGACAAGCAATATGGAACAAAATTTCAAGGTGTAACTAGATGATGATATGAATACGAACCAGATACCAACCATAAAACTCCCGAACATATAGACTACCTTATTACTCCATCGAGGCGAGACCTCACAAATAAACAAGATCAAGCATGCCGAGGTTCATGCTATACCAGATCACGGAACACAACAACCACCGGTAGTATTCGGAGTCTGGGGATTGGGGATTTGCAGGAGATGACCTTAACTGTTTGGTCCGTCTCCGCCTGTAGCCACTCACTTACAGTCCTGGGCCCGAATCGAATTCAAATCAAGATTTGTAACTCATAATCATGAATGCTCGTTATCATCTCTGAAATGGAACAATATCAAATAAACAGAACCTGAACTCAAATCAGGCATATCAATAGGATTTCATGTACACAACAATAGACCGATTGGTCAACAATGTCAAGAAAAGGAATATATGAATCATGATTTAATCATGAATGGACCGAATAGAAGATTACAATTGTACGAATATATACAAGGATACAACATCTGTCATGTCAGCATCATCAGAGTAGAAAGGAAAGACAGTGTGGAAAATATATATATGACAAAGGTGTAAGGGTACGATTGGTCAATTAAAGATCCAAGGAATCCAAAGAAAGAAGACAATCTGATCAATAGATATGAAACATGACTGCTTAAAATGAAAGTCATCACGGGAACAACTAGACAAGGAAATCATGGACATAGAAATATCCAGAGAAACAATGGAAGTGATGACATAATTAATCCAGACAAAAAGAAGGAAATGATGAAAAGGACAAGACATGAATATGAGTGAGGTCACTTGAAACAGAGAGAAATGGGTTCAGGAATTGATTGTCAAATAAACAAGGGGTTAACGGGCAAGGAAATGGGAGATACAAAATAAGAGGTTTCAAAGAGTAATATGGATTTCAAATGAGGTAAATGAACAAATGAATGAGGAGGTTAACAAGTACAGGAATAAACCAATGGTTATTTAATAGGAATATATGAAGAAAGGCTGGTCAAATATCGAAACAATGAACAAGATTTATGGTTGGTCTGATAAACGATAATGGGACAATGAGATCGGATCAATACCAAGTGATACAAGATATCAAGGTTAATTGGATAAGCCTAACCGAAAGAGCTTATGCATGATGAAGTACTATATCAAGAGTAGTACCACAGATTATCAGTCAATAATACTTGCAAGAACAAGACAGAATAAATATCCATTTTTCCTAGGGGCCAGATGCCCGAACGGTATAAAAGAGAAGGCTAGAATCCTTACCCAAGGTACCATATAATGCTTGTCAATCAAACCATCTTGCAAATATGCACTATACAATTCTGCAATATCTCGGCAATGAAAACTCGGACCAAAGTTATCTTTAGTCAGTCCGTAAGGCCTCTAACTTATCCTAGGGGCATGACCTCTGTCCCTAAAATATAACGAATGACCAGAACACAAATTCACTATTTAAATTGCGTACAAATTATATCCGAACTATCACAATTGGGCTAAATAACTGGTACTCGATTATAATTATAACAATGTTAAAATATTTTAAATTACTATATCACAATTTAACCGTAGAATTAAGGTACGAGAGACAATATACTCACCCATTCCCGTCCTTCGGTCATGCCTGAGTGCAAGGAAAGTATCTAGGCTGTTGAAATGGATGAGAATGGTGTTTATGAGTTGGTGGTGTGCTCGTATGTATTAGTGTGTGTCTAGCCGTATATATATATATATAGGCGTGATAAGGTAAATATAATAGGTAATTAAATAATTGAGGAGATTGTGATGAAGCTGTGAGCGACAGATGTAAGTGATGAGTAGTATTTTGCATGTATGCCGTGTGTGGTGATAGGTGTATAGTTTATGTGTTGATTGGCAAGTGGTTCTTGCATATATATGTAAATCTAGTTATATTATTACTTTAAACTTGAAATTATTTGTACCAGCCTGCTTATTTCGATTTCATAAAGACGATCTGAAAGTCAAAGAGGTCCAATAAACAAATACTATAAATTCATACGGTTCATATTATGGTGACCGTTCTTTCATAGGCCCTCGTTTGGATATAAAACGGCTTAAATCAAAACTATTAACATGCCGGGCCTAAAACAACGATAACAATTAAGTTCAAAAACTAAGTATGCCCAATAACAATAATAGAAAATGACGATTATTATAATAATAATTTTAAAATATAATTATTTAGTTATCTAAAGCGATTACTGCAGGTGGGTCGTTACAAGGTTGTGAGAATCCTGTCTCCGATACGCAAGACACCGAACAAGTGTCAGATATCCCAAGCACATCACATGTGCCAGATATCTTAGATACTGATCAAGTATCTCATCATGATCATAATGATACATAAATGAATCAAAATGATAATGATACTACTAGTTCTAAACCCATTATAAAATGGATAAGAGATCATCCTGCAAAGGATGTGATAGGTCCTTTAGACCAAGGGGTAAGAACTAGGAGTGCAATTGCTGAAAATGCATATTCTCTCTATGGATGTTTCATCTCGTATATCGATCTTATCAATGCAAGAAGAATCGATCAATTTGAGAGAAACAAAGTTTGGAAACTAGTTCCCTATATTGATGGAATATCCGCATAGGAACCAAGTGGGTTTTCGTAAACAAGATGAATGAATCGGTGAAATAACCGTAAACAAAGCAAGGTTGGTTGCAAGGATTCACCTGCATCAAGGACTAGATTTTGATGAGTAATATGCTCCAGCCATAGATCGATGCAATCAGACTATTTCTAGCCTTTGCAGCTCATAATGACTTTAAATTTTACCAAATGGATGTCAAGAGTGCATTCCTAAATGGTGAGCTTGCTGAGGAAGTCTATGTTGAACAACCACCTGGTTTTGAAGTTTACTCAGAAAGCAAGATGGTCTATAAGCTTCAGAAAGCTCTATATGGACTTAAACAAGCTCCAAGGGAATGGTATGACACTTTGGTCAAGTACTTTCGGGGAAGTGGATTCAAGAAAGGAGAAGTTGACAAAACTCTCTTTACATTGAACCATGATGGGAAACTACTCTTAGTACAAGTTTATGTTGATGACATAATCTTTGGATCTAAGAACAAGCAACTTTGTGAAGATTTTGCTGAGCTCATGAAAAGTAAATTTGAGATGAGTATGATGGGATAATTGAATTACTTCCTAGGCAAGTCAAGCAACTTAATGATGGAATATTAATTAGTCAAACCAAGTATGCTAAGGATATGCTTAATAAGTTTAATCTAAAAGCCTTCTGAAAAGAATGCTAAGAAACCAATGAGCATTGGAACCAAGATGACCTATACTGAATCTGATAAGAGTGTTGAAGAACGGAAGTATAGGAAATTAATTGGGTCTCTACTATACCTTACAGCAAGCAGACCAGATATTCAATATGCAGTTGGTGTATGTGCAAGATTTCAGACAAATCCAATATAATCAAACTATAATACTGCTATGAAGATTCTAAGGTATGTTAAAGGTACTGTAAAAGTTGGATTGTCGTATCCAAAAGAGAGTGGCTTGAGTTTAGTTGGCTATTCAGATGCTGACTATGCTGGATCAATGCTTGATAGAAAAAGAACCTCAGGAACATGTCAATTCCTTAGTGCTAGATTGATATCATGGTTCAGTAAGAAGCAAAACTCAATTGCTACTTCAACCACAGAAGTAGAGTATATTGCTGCTGGGTGTTGTGCTTCACAAATATTTTAGATACAATAACAACTCAGAGACTATGAGATCAATGAAGAGAAAATTCCCATTTCCTGTGATAACACAAGTGCTATTGCCATAACTCAGAATCCTAAATTTTATGCAAGAACAAAGCAAATTGATGTTAGACACCACTTCATTAGAGATCATGTTGAAAAAGGCAATATTGAGATACTCAAGATTAGTACAAAAGATGAACTTGCATATATCTTTACAAAGTCTCTGCAAGAAAGTAGATTCTTGACTTTGAGACATAGTCTTGGATTGATGGAACTACCAAGGTGCTAAATTTTTCACTGAGACAAGAACTCAATAAGCCAATAAGAGAAGAATAAGGCTTTCTGAGAAAGAAAGGCACTTAAAGAATGAAGGAGATATCTGAGACGGAAACTCAGATATCAAGGCTAAGTGTTAGTTGATTAAAGAAGTATCTGAAACGGGTATTCAGATACATGAGGCCACTGAGTAAGGGGGGACACAAAAGGAGAGAAGTTGACCAATAGTACAATATGTCAGAAGTCAACTATCTCTTGTGTTTTGAAAAATTTCCATTCTTGTGATAATTTTCAAACAACACTGGACGCTTAATTAATAAGCTCAGAAACCAGTTTGTCTCCTAGTTACAGGTTACTGAGAGTCAAAAGTGACTCAGATAGCTATTAGCTAAATAGCATTAATTGGGCACAATTACATGTGTTGATTGATATCATTGCTGAGAAATCAATCTCAACCTCACGCCTGTGCAGATTGCGAGATACATAGATACAGAATTCATCTGTATTCTGTGTACTTGTGTTGCTATATAAAGGAGATTTTGGCAAAGACAGACAGTTTTGCCTAGTCCCACATTCACCTAACACAAAAATAGCAAAAACCTTCATCTCTTATCTGCTAATCTTCTCTGAAAGTGTCTGAATTTCTGCTAAGTTTTTCTGCAAAGAATCACTTAATCGAACTTAACCTTAATCTCTTTCGATCATACTTCTCTACACCACTTCTATTTAAAGAGATTGCACTAAAAAGAGCCAGATCTCAGAAATCCCAAGTGTCCACATCTGGAACTGCTGAAAAGCAACAGCCAGCGATAGTTGTGAAAGATCGCAGAGTTTTTGGTGAATTCAACTTCTCTATGTGGAATCCCAAATCTAAAGTACTCTGGGGAGGAGTACTTGTTAATGATTATCTGATTGGTGCTACAACGAACCAAGCAAATGTTAGAAGAGGGCTTGATTTACTTGAAAAGGTAAAGATTAAGTAGTTTTGCTCCGCAAAATCCTCTTTTGCATCCAAAATTGATGTGTTGGAGTTCTGCAACAATTCCACCATCATTGAAGAAGATGGCACTGAAGAAGTGCGCATCACATCGAAGGTACAAGGTATTGACATAAACCTTGATGAAAAATCCTTCTGTAATCTATTTGGGTTACGCACCCAAGGAACCAATTACTACCCAGATACCTCGTTCAAGATAGCAGAATACTTCTACTCTCTCTATATGAATCCTGACAAGGATGATACTCCAGATACCTTCGATAATGAGATTGTTAGGCGAAAACATCTTGTTGAACCTTGGGACTTGATAGCTTGTATCAGCATAGGTGCTTTGATTCAAACCAAGGAGGGGCTGATCAAATCAGCATGGAAAGATGGGGAATGATGGCATTCCTTAACACTCTGGAAGAGAGAGAGAGAGAGAGAGAGAGAGAGAGAGAGAGAGAGAGAGAGAGAGAGAGAGAGAGAGACCCTTCAACTGGGGGTAGTACATCTTCCTGAGGTTTGTTGACAAACTTCAAGTCTTTGAGCCTATTATACAAGGTGACATTCCTGAGCCTAAGCTTACTATCAGCTTTGGTCTGAAGATATGCTACATTCTAGAACAGCTTGGAATACAGCTCAGAGGAAAGGAAGAAATTGCAAATAGTGATCTTATTTGCAAATACAATTGTGAGCTCCAACAGAACTAAAAGAAGCCAGTAGAAGATGTTTCTGAGGCAAATGCTGTGCCAAAGAAGAAATGTAGAACTGGAGGCAAGAAGAAGGCATGTGCCTCAGAGACCACCTCACTGGTGGATCCTAACACAAGGGTATCGAATTACAGTCAGCAGACATTATCGCTTCCACTCAAGCAGCACACCATAATGCTGCAGGTACCACTCTTGATGACAAGAGGGTTGATGAGTCCCAAGCTATACCTGCTGAAGAAGCAGAAGATTTGAACTTTGACCCATTCTTGTAAAGGAATGAGGTTGCTGACAAAGTTCCTGCATCACAAGTTGCTGAAAAAGCAACCATGTCCAAAGGAAATACTTTACCAGGGTCAACCACTCTGCAAGATATAAATGATGCCCTGATGAGTGATGTAGATGTACATGATGACAATGTCAATGCATCAATACTAAATGTTGTTGCTGATATGGAGAGAACTATTACTGTTGCTCCTTCTCCTTCAAGATCCAGATCACCACAACCACAAGGCTCCCAAGCTGATGGTGTTGTTGAGTTAAATCCTGTAATTCAACAGGTTCCCAACTCCAATCTGGGAGGGATCAATCAGGGGAGACAACTGAGCACAAAACTCAGGATAGGCTTGAAATGCTTGAAACATCAAACATAGATGTAGTCAAGGGACAACAAGACCAACACATGGAGCTGTCACATGTTTCAGAGACCAATCAGCCTAACATTGATCAGGTTATTGAGTGGTTTAACTCTTTACTTGTGAAAATTCTATGTTTATATGTCTTGTATCTTATTGTTTAATCTTTATTATAGGCTGAAAAAGAAACAAGAGAACAAGAGGAAGCTGCAAAGCTTGCCTCAGAAACTGAAAAGGAGGTTCCTACAACCTCAGTACCAAAGGAAACTGAGCTTGTGCAACATGTGGATTAGTTTTCTAAGGCTCATACTTTTCAGATATCTGCTAAAATCACATAGTATCTAACTCTATGTTTATTTCTTCAAGGCTCCAACTGAGAAGAGAAGTGGTGAGGCTGCAAAGCCTAAGTCACCAGAGAACCACCTGTAGACTCACCAAGTCTCTCAAGAACATGCACCGAGTCACGAGAAGGTAGTCAACTTAGATATCTGCAATTTTCAAATCATTCTCTGATTATTTCTCTAAGTAATTAACACTTTCTACTCACAGGTTCTAACAGAAGTAGAAGTTGCTGAGGAAGAGACCTCCAAGTCCCCTCAAGCAATGGAAATCGATGAGGCCACCAAGCCTACATCACTAGAAAGATTGCCAGAAACTGCACAAGTTTCTGTTGAACATATATCTGAGCCTCCTACTGTGGAGGTATCTATTCACTCATATACCCAATGTTCATAGCTTCTTTCTGTAAATGTTTCCAAGTTTTAATCAACTTTTAATTATCAGGTACCGAAAGAAATGGAAGTTGCTGAGGATCAGACTGTCAAGTCTCCTCCTCACCCAAAGATATCTGAGGATCCTTCCACCTCAAAAGTTCAACTATCTGAGCCTGTTGTTGTGACACAGGTAACTCAGAAACCTGACATACTTTTAACTCAGATATGTGACCAAATTTTGATACTTAATCAAAATTCCATTTTCTTTTAGGCTCTAAATGAGGGTACTTCACAGCAAACTTCAAGGGAAGTTACATCTGATGATGATCTGCTTCAGCTGTTCAAGGATCGTGCACTTCCAGAACATCTTCGCTTTAGAAGATGGCAAAAATTGAGAAGAATGGATCTGATGGCACTTGCGCAAATTCTTGATAATCCTGTCAAAAGTAAGAAAGCTGAACAACTTGAAAACTACGTCCATGCGTTGCTTCCTACTGAAAAGTACGATCATGCAACACTGATGAACTTTTTGTTCAAATATGTAGTTGCAGAAACCCTCATTGAAGACCTCCAGAAAGCAGATAGAAGCACAAGGATCTGGCTAGCTTCTAACCCCATCTGGCACTAAGAATTCCATCAGCACCTGCTGAACAAGAGGAAGTGGAAAGCAAGTCCGTGGCAATCAAAGAAGTGATAGATCTGCTATCTGACGAGGAGACGGATGAAAATGACGTAGAAAACCCCAAGTCCCATCCCAAGTCTTCTGAAAAGAAAGATGACTCTAAGAAGGATGACGATGACAATGCACCCCCACCTGGTGCAGGAGGAGTCACTGGACAACACAATGCCTCAGCTGCTGAAACGCTCCCTAAGAAGAAAAATTCCCCTCCTTCATCTCCTCAGAAATCATCTAACCCTTCTCCACCAAAGCAACAGGATGAAGAAGTTGGGCAAGTTGCTGATGACACCGCTAAAAAACTACAGGAAGCTGAGCAAAGGGTGGCCCAACTCAAACAAATGATGGAAGAAGAAGAACGCTTGCACCTTGAGTTGGAAACCAAGGTTTCTGTAAAGGAAGCCAATCTGAAAAAGATTGAAGAGTTGTCTCGCAAAGAGGAAGAAGCCCTTGCTGAGCAGAAACAACTACAACTTGATGCTCAGAAACTTATCGAAGAAATGGATGCTGAAGAAGCGGCTGGCATCAAGAAAAAGAATGCTGAAATAGCATGTATTCCTTCGTCTTCTGGAAAATTGAAGAAACCCATGTCTGAGATGGTTGCTGGACTAGGCAATGAAGACACATGGGAGGATGATGTAGACGAAGATGAAGAGGAAGAAGTCAATGAAGAGGATCATGAGGATGCTGACCTAACCAGTTATCCTGTTAAGGACAATTAGACTACAGTGTCACATCTCAAGAGGAATATCCTAGCTCCCACCATCTTTCCAAAAGTTCCTAATGTGCATACTTCTTCTGACTTTGAGAATAGATCAAAGATTATGCTCAAACTCTTAAGGGAACTGGAAGATCAAGACAAGGAGGTTATTGAATCTGTACCATCAGATTTCACCAAGTTTGCTGAGCTCATCTAAAAAAGAACCTCTTCACTGGTTCTAAAGCATAGAGATCTTGGGATGGTAAAGGATTTGGATAGCAAGTCTATGCAGGTGGCATATGATACTGCTCAACTGGCATCAACTTAGATCAACTTAGTGGTTGCTGAAGTTTCCAAACTGACCAACAAGGAAACTGGAATTGAGAAGCAAAATTAAGATCTCAGAAAGGAGATGCAGCAACTCACTGAGGCTTACATAAAACTTCAAAAGAATTTTAACACTCCGTTAGATTCTTATGCCAGCCTCCTGGTCCATTTTGATCAGTATCCAATGACTAAGGGGGAAGAAAATACAAAGAGTATACAAGGAAAGGGCAAATGAAAGATGTATCCTGAAGAAGCCCAAACCAAAACCCCAAGTCAGGAGCTACAGATGGTGACTACAAGGTCAAGGGCAAAGACCTAAATACCTCCAACAGCTGCCAAGAGCTCAAGGAGAAAAAGACAAGACAGAGACTCTGGATTTGAATCCTTAACAGAAGTCTATGGGATACTATGGACACTTATCCCTATTTTGAAAAAAAACTTCGAAATTTTTTTTTTTTCATAATTTTCGAATAAATAAATTGCACCTCGAACTTATCAACAGATTCTCTGCCCTTTCTTTTTTCCATTTCATTTAGTCTATGTTTTTTAGAAAATATATTCTCTTACCTTCGTTTATAATTGCAAAAAATCTTGGGCGTATATCCATATCCCAACGGTCCCAATGTGGCTGATCATCCTCTCGGACCAGCTACTGATCATCACCTTGGTATGCTATTGCCTCATGAAATTGGTTCAATCTAAAACAATAATAACATACCCCCCCATACATATACATATGATCCAAATATACATATGAAAAGCAAAGGACAGGTCCAGGGCAATAAAATAGGTATTTTTTTTAGAGTAATAAAAAGTGTAAGTGTCTAAAATTTACTAGGCATCCAGTACGAGGACTAAATCAGAATTGTTCGACCAAGAAGACTAATATGAGAAACGCTGCTCTAAATGCAGAAATTTCATGTAATTATCCTCTAATCAATGAAGGAGGATTACCAGTACCCATCTTCAGACAGATGATGGCATGGAGAAAAGGCAGACCAGAGTTCTTGCCTAAAGATAGAGTTCAAAAATGGCTAGACTTTGAAATACAAGTCAGACAAGAAGCCAGAAAAAAGGACCTATCTGAAGAATGCCCTTATCACAGACCAGAAGATGTGCATACAATTACTGATGAATTTGGGTCAAGAACCAAGCTGCAAACTAGGGTTAGCCTGATTCGACCCGCAAGAAACCAAGTCTGGGTAAAATATAAGGATCCGCGAAAATCTTCTCATTTAGTGTTTTTAGTTGGGCAGACCTTAAATATAGATAATTTTATAAAAAACACAGGGGTCTCTCCAAATGTAGTAGGACTTTTATAAGTATTAAGTATTAGTACTACTTATATACATATTGTCACCTCTGCTAAATCTGGAGTGTTACATTCTTTCGATAAATACATGATAATTAATGTAAGTATATGGACTAAAGTGCAATCATGAAAAATATTGGAATTGCAGTTTTGTCCTTAGCAAGTCGTAAACGGACTCGCCTCGACTGGATTTGGATTCGACTGGACTAGCCCTCCCATTTGTTATTAAGATATGAATGAAGCAGAAAAGCAAAGCTCCCATTATATTATCCGAACGTGTGGCTGTACAGAAGAAAGCCTTATCTCCCCTGAGGCGTGTGGTGGTCAGTAGCTTATCTTTCTCCTCACCAAAATAAAACCAAACAACCATTTCTTCACTGCATTTCTTCTTTCAACCACAAATGGCGTCTTCTGCTACTCTCTCACACGCCATCACGCCTTCTCAGGTAACAAACTTCACTACCAAACTTCACTGATTCAGATAACACTCTGTTTATTTATATATATGTTTATGTCTTTGTTTAGCTCTGCTCCGCGAAGAATGGAATCAACTCGCCTTCGATGGTGGCGCTGAGTTTCAGGAATGGAAAGAACAGGAGGATGAAGGTTTCGTGCATGGCGAGCATTGCCGATGATCGTGTTCCGGATATGGGGAAGAGAGAGCTCATGAACCTCCTTCTTTTAGGTGCTATTGGCCTTCCCACTACTGGAATGTTGCTCCCTTATACTTACTTCTTCGTTCCCCCTGGGTAATTCATTCTGCATGCTCTTCTGTTTGTTTCAGCTCAAATTCAATTCGATTCGATGTTATCGATATTTGCACTTGAATTTGATTCGATGTTGAAATGACGCCATGTTTCATCGTTTTAAAACCTTGAATTAAGTAAAAATTTAGGTGATATTAGTTTTTAGCCAAAGAGTTGGGAAAATTGATTTTCCCTCCAAAATATGAGGACATGTAGTAGTTGAATTTTGAGCCCTTATGGAATTACAATTTGAAAATTCCTAAACATTGGCAACTTGTCACGAAAGGCAGAAGGATTGATTACTCGCTAACTCCTGCATCGTGTGTGAGCCACTTCAGGTTTGGTACCTGAGCGTGCAGTACCGAAACTGGAGGTGGCAAAATATCGATTGAAGTTGTAAAAGTAATTTCTTTTTAGATATTTAAATTTGTAGGGAAGAAGCAACAAAACACAAACATCATGTTTACTCTGCCTTGTACATATGTTTAGCAGTTTAAGTCTAGGGAATAGAAGCTAGTTATGAAAACTGTAAACTATTGCTGTTGCTGAAAATGTTTTAGGAAGTGTATGTATGAAAGTGAATACGGGAAAAATAAGTACTACTACAACATTGCAGCGTGTTCAGGCACTACATGAGACGGTTAACATATAAATTCCGAAACTCTTCCATCCCTAGATTTATTGTTCACCTGTAATTCCACATTGCACTTCCAGCCCTCGGTTGTCTTGGTTGTGGCATGAGTTGTTATCTTCTAGGTCTTTGCCAATATTAAACTGTTCTGTATTCCATGTGCAGTCCGTGTTATTAACAATTTGGTCTAGAATATTTTCAGAAGTCTTGCTGAACAACTCTCTCCTAACATTATGTTCGCGTGGATTATGTAAAACTTGTGGGATAGTAAAGCAAATGTGTATCACAAAGCATTTGGCCATTTTGGTTTAGCTTGTTTGTTAATTTTCTTACGTTACGTGCAATTATGTACTGAACTGCAGTTCAGGAGGCGGTGGTGGTGGTCAAGTGGCTAAGGATGCATTAGGCAATGATGTTGTTGCAGATGAATGGCTCAAAAATCATGGTCCTAATGATAGGACCCTTACTCAAGGGCTGAAGGTAATATACTTTTATCTTGTACTAATATTAGGGACTTCTATTATTTGACATTGAGATTGAAGTTTGCATCCTGTACTATAATAATGTTAGGGACTTGTTATTTCAGATTCAGAATGAAAGTTGTAGGTTGTGTAGCATATCATATGATAGCCTGTTATCGAAAAATGCAACCTTAGTTTTTAAATTTTGGCTGGTGCTTTATTTTTTCTTACGTTTAGTTGGGTACACATAAACATTTTGCAACTGTATCAAAGCACACATTGCCACTAGCCAGTAGAGCTTGCTTCTCAATAAGATGATATGACAATGTTCATGATCAATCTTAATCCTTCACATGACTTAACTTAAAGATGTGAAAAGAGCATGTCATTTCGAATTTGGATGTTCCTATTAATAGCTTTTTAATATTTAGACATTGCTTTACAAAAGGTTGAGTGTCATTGTATTAGGTTAAATTCCTATCTGGCATGATAGTCAGGACGATATTTTATTTATTTGTTTCCATGACGATGCTTTTCCAAATTGTATCGTTTAAACAAAATGGTTTTGATGATTATTTTTTTAATTCTATGAACTTCAGGGTGATCCTACATACCTTGTCGTGGAGAGTGACAGAACACTTGCAACATTTGGTATCAATGCTGTATGTACCCATCTTGGTTGTGTCGTTCCATGGAACGCTGCTGAGAACAAGTTCATTTGCCCTTGCCATGGATCTCAGTACAACAACCAAGGAAGAGTTGTTAGAGGACCTGCTCCTTTGGTAAGCAATCATCTGAAGTATTTGTTTCTGATTCTGCACATCTTTTATTCATTCCATATACATCTTGCTGATACCTTCACCTTATTGTTCTTGGTACAGTCTTTGGCCCTGGCTCATGCTGACATTGATGAGGGAAAGGTAGTGTTCGTTCCCTGGGTGGAGACCGACTTTAGAACCGGGGAAAACCCATGGTGGGCATAAGCAGTGACAATATATTTTTTCCATGTATATGTTTGTATGGATGTATCACTCAAGAGAAACTTGAAAGGTTGAAGCATTTTGCTGGAACAGTAGTTTTGTAACACAGTTATTTGCGTATGTATATCATATCGATTCTTGTTTATGGCAAAATATTCCATCAATGTCTTAAACCTGTAGTCATTTAAATCTTGTAATTTTATGTGAAATTGTTGGTGACATTTGTTCTTTGCAAATTGACACCTGCAAAGAAAAACAAACAAAACTTTGTCTGCTCTGCATGCAAAGGCCACTAGGCTTCATTTGAAGAATACAGAAACTCATACTATGAGTCCATTACATTCTGGTAGCAGCAAAGAAAAGATAGCTTTCATCTCCCTCTAAGCACTTAGCTTGCCATGGCTGAAATCAACCAGTTTATAAATAGCTCATTCTCAAACGATGAGGAAGTCGAGAATGGTGCTATTGATTACAGAAAAGGAGTTAAATATCTTGTTGACACTGCCCCTAAGATGAAGAAGCTGCCATCTGAGTTTCTTCTGAAATTAGAGCAAAATCCTTTGTCTGTTAGCTATTCCGACATTCCAGTTATCGATCTGAGTCAACTAAGCAGAGCTGTTGGATGTCGAGTTTCCTGTATTGATGCTATCAGCTCTGCTTGTGCACAGTGGGGATTCTTCAGGGTCAGTTCTCTCTCTCTAATTCATCTTTATCTGTGTATAATGATTAATGACTCCGTTTGTTTTACTAGCTTTGGATAATGTGAGCAGATTGTTAATCATGGGATTGAGATGACTCTGATTGAGGGAATGCTACATCTGGTGGAGGAATTCTTCAACCTCAGTTGGGAACAGAAAATGAAATACGCTTCTGATGATGTGTTGAGTCCTGTACGTTATGGAACAAGCTTGAACTCACCTGCGAGTCACACCCTTCACTGGAGAGACTATTTGAGGCATTACGGCCATCCGGTTCAGGACACCTTCCACCTGTGGCCTAATAGTCCTTCCAAATACAGGTGAGTTCTGCTTCATACATTACTTATTTACTTACATACAAAACTAATCTGAAGCCGACTGTTTGGCAGGAATACGGCGAAGGATTACCTTGAGGAAATATGGGAAATGGCAATGAAGATAGGTGGTGCAATATCAGAAGGTTTAGGACTTGATAGTGAATACCTAGAGAGATCACTGGGCAAAGGTTGTCAAATTCTTGCAGCAAATATGTATCCACCATGTCCTGAGCCAGACAAAACACTTGGACTGGCTGCTCATTCGGATCACGGTGCACTCACAATCCTGATGCAGAATGATGTGAATGGGTTGCAGGTGAAACACAATCAGGAATGGGTTGCTGTTCCTCATGTACCCGGCACTTTTGTTGTCAACATTGGTGATTATTTGGAGGTTCCTCTCGCATCCTTTTTCTCTGTTCTATTTAAGCAAAGTTACTCACTCTAAATTAGCTTATTTCACCATTTGATTACGATAAGTCTGTTATAAGAACTTCTTTGACTGTTCGACTATCATAATTTTGTTACGTGAATACCTAACTAATATCGGCTAGTATATCAAGAAATTGATGTTACTTGTCAGATACTAAGCAATGGGAAGTATAGAAGTGTGGAGCATAGAGGAGTGGTGAATGCGGAAAAGACGAGGATCTCAGTGGCAGTAGGACATGGGCCGGAATTATCAGCGATTGTGAAGCCTGCAAGCCCACTAGTCCAGGAAAGAGAAGAAGCCCATTATCACCCGATTGTCTACAAAGACTACATAAAGTTACAGCAGAGCAGTACTATTCGAGGAAAAACTGCATTGCAAGCTCTCACAACTAAAATTGATTAGTGCTGTGGTGTGGTTCTGGTTGGTCAGGAGAATGAAATAATACTAACTACTGCTTCATCCGTCCCGCCCGATATTACACGTTTACTTTTAGAGAGAGAAAAATAATGGTGTATTAATTTTAAATAAAATAATGTTAAGAGGCTTGAGTGGAGTAATTTTAAGTTGACTTTGATATTTTGGATTAATGTTTATGGTTCCCTCCACCAATTGTTTCACGTCGTTTAAAAAAATAATCTGATTAAGAAGTTTAATTAAGTGTGATCATTTTTAAAAGTGATCTGATTAAGGAGTTTAACTAAGTATAATTAGATGGTTAGATGTAACGTAATTAAGCAAGTGTAATGGTCTACCACCTCCCAAACTGAGTACTAGTGTCCTTACCAGTACTGTATCGAGAAACGGCTACTGTCTAGCGATGGCAAGACTGCTAGCCTCTTCATTAACACTGCAAGTTGACATGACTGGAGGAGATACCCTACAAGAATAATCCTCGGAAGCCGCCGGCTAGCTAATCGGGCAAGGAGAGACGATCGGAGAATTGAGAGATAAAGATCGGAGAAGTTGGAACGGTGGAGCAGATCGGAGAAGTTGGGACTGTGGAGAAGATCGATTGTGTCGGTGGAGGAGATCAGAGAAGTTGGGACGGCGGAGGAGATCGATTGTGGGACGGTGGAGGAGATCGGTGGAATTCGATATGGGGGTTAGGGTTCTTAGTTGGAAGAAAATGGCGTGGCTAAATTATGATGAACAGGAGGACTGGAGAAATGGTTATAGTGAAAGAGTAGTATTATTTACATCTAATTAATCATGTTTAATTAATGTCATTGGATTAGTAAGTATCTAAATTGTTTGACTTTAGTTTTAATTTGAGTGGCACATTTTGTAATTTTTTAAGAAAGGTAAATAAATATATTATTATAGTTGAAGGATAAATTGTTATAAATGAAAATGTAGAACTTTATCCCACACTCAAAATTCAAGAACGGATAATATCTGGACGCGGATTTTATAAGTAATAAATAAGATAGGCTCATTTTACGATTTACCCATAAGGATTTTGTAAATTTTCTTGTTTCTCCGATGAGATTATGGCTCTGTTGTTTATCACAGCCTTATCAGTTCGATGACCTTTTTTTTAAATAAGTTTACATGAACGCCTCTACCAGAATGATTTGATTTGATAAGCTTGTCGATGAAGCTAATCACAAAGTTAAGCTAATTGATTTGTTTTTTACATACCATATTTAATAAATCAGCTAATTTATCTGCCTATTAATTTACAAAACACTTTTATAAAAATCAACTAACTTATCACTTATCAGCTACCCGATTAACTACCAACTAGCTTATCAGCTAGTTTTGCTAAACAAAGTACTAATAAATAAATAAATAAAAGGGTTTTTTAGTTGAAAATGCAGATAAAGAAGAGTAAGATCTCTCTTTAAAACAAAAGGTACTGAAATTTTAGAATTTTTGTATAAATTATATTGAACTTTTATTTTTGACACAAAAAATTATTAAATTTCCATGAGTTTTGCACGAAGTTACTACATTTAAATCTAAACTTTTTATTTGGTGAAAAAGGTATTTAAATGTTTTTTTTAATGCATAAGACATACAATGTTTAATTTAAGCATTTAAATTTTTGTTTAGTTAATTTATTACTAAATTTTGCATAATTTACATAAAAATGTAATTGGGCTATTATTTATAGTATTTAAGTAATAAGGTTTTAATTACAACACTCAACAAAAGATTATGGGTTCACATTACATTTTGTCAATTAGCATGCAAATATCAAAGAGACAGAGGGACAAAAATATGGAGGTTGTTTATATTTCTCATTTTTGCACCAACCTTTAAATGAGAAAAGGAAATCTACAAATTTCCAGTGAAATTTGAATCAATTTAAACTATATGTATGTAAATTGTGTAGATTAGACAACAAGGTTTAGACTAGAGGGGAGGGGATGAATAGTCTTTAAAATTTTTCATGTCCAACCAATATTTCCCAACAAATCCAGTGATTGATGATACTTATAATTAGAGTGCAGAAGACTTAGTTAAGTGTTGAGTGTGTGGTTTCAGTGAACAACTAGAAAAATAGGTTGCTGAAAGTAGCAACTGCTCAGAGATTATAGTGGTATCTAAAGTTGTCGTAATTCTTCAACTAGCATTTTTTTCAGGATTTGAATTCACTAAGACAAAAAAAATGACTTCAGTTACAAAATTATATCCTTAGCTAAATCACGTTCTACCCAAAGTTTTCAACTTTGTAACCTTAAACTTCCCAAGTCAAGTACAAGGGATATTTCTTAATTATTCAAACTAATTAGTTCCTCCGTTCTTCCTCTACAGGCCTGTTGATGTGTTTGTTTAAGAGTGGTATTGGCAAGATAGTGAACATATTCCAGTTACTTTCAGTGATTAGGAAACTCAATTAAAATTCTAATATTTCAAAGACTTGGTATTTTATTTCTAGAGAACAATTGATGCAGCGTGTGTGGCTAAAGACAAGGAATAGTGACTCAAAAGTCGTTAATTCAGCAGAATACCGAGAATTGACGGATCAAGATTCGTTGATTTCACAATAATACCGAAAATTGACAGATATGACGAAAACCTCGATTCTTCATATAATATATCAAAATTGTCTGACAAAACGAAGAAGAAGTACTTAAATAGTAAACCATAGTGGCCTATAACATAAATAAATAGCAAAAAGGTGCTCGGACTTAAAGAAAATACCTAGAAAACACTAAAAACAGTAAAACGCGATTTTGACCCTCCAAATGATGGAATTTGGCCGTACAACCCTCTACGTCATGGCAGTCGACTGATGAGACGATAATTTAGAGTCTCATCTCGTTCTTTTTACCGTCTTTTGTTGGTCTTTATTTATGTTTTATATGTTTTTTGTGGGTTTTTTTATGAGTTTCGTGTTTTTAGTTGTGTTGTAAAGGTTTCTATTAGTTTAGGCATGTTTTGGAGGAAAAACAACATTCTTTGAAAGTCATAATCGAGTTGAAGACTCAAAAACTCCATTTGATGGGCTCAAGTTCGAGCCCAATGAAGAACTGGATCATTTGCACTTAGGAGGCCCGGACGCGTCCTAGACATTGGCCAGGATGCGTCCCCACAGGCCACATTCCAGGACGCGTCCCAAAATCAACCAACTTTCTGATTGTTGATTTGGAACACCGGACACATCCCAGAATTAAGCCAGGATGCGTCCCGGCCCTTTTAGCGGATTTTGACAGTTTTCTTACTTAGTCGAATTTAGACTTCGTTTTTCATAATCTATCTTCTATCTAGACTTTCACAAGCAAGAACGAACCCTAGTTTTGGCTTCTTGACTTGGTTTCTCATCAATTTGATTTGTAATCACATACGTTGACATCGGATTCGTACCTTGAGGTTAGATTATCAATCAATTCATTTATTCTATTGCAATTTTATCTCTTGTGATTGAATTCTTGATTGTATGAATTTCGTTATCTCTTGCATGCTTAATTCGGTCGTGACAATCAATATGTATGCTATTGCTTCAATTATGAGTAGCTAATTCGTTAGTGAATACGGTAGTGATGTAGGATTAATCGTATTAGGGTTTTAACCTAGAATCGTTCATACGTATTTAAGCTCGTTCAAGATCTTCGTTAAAACCCCTAATTCAATACGTTAGTTTCAAATCTTCTAAACATTTTGGTTAAGAATCAATCGTCTGACGATCAATTGATTTTACTAGTTCTAGATTTTCAAATAGTGTTTTGGTTAACTTGAATTTGTGCTTTTTTTGACAAATAACTGTGACAAATGTATGAACGTAGGTTTAACCCTGTATACAATTTATCTGAATTGCTACCATGTTCATTATTTCTCCGTATCTTGATCAAACTTTCTTTTAGTTTACTTAGTTTTATCAATCTTGATTCTACAAACACAAACTATTCAACTGTTTACTGCAAACTCTTACATTTTACATTCAAAACACTAGGTTGCTTAGTTAACTCATTGAGAACGATCTCGTAGTTAAAAGCTTGTTTCACAACAACTGCTTTAATTACTTTTTACTTTTTAAAGAGTACTAATTTGAGCATGTAAGAACCTGTACATTTTGTTTTAATTGATTTTATATATATATTTTATTTTATAGTAGACCGGACATCGTAATATTTATCAAGCTCAATTTTCATATATTATTAGGCCCGAGCCCATATATTACTATGTAAATTATGTAACCATCAGTTTAACTGTACCTTTCTTTTTTTCTCCGCCGCCGCCTGCACGCATTACCTTGAGCCTATAACTACTTTGTTACCATCACCGTGCTATCATAGTCATCGTCACCACCCTATATACATATATTCTCACTATTGCAACAACTCAACAAACGCCATAGCCACACAATACCTACCAAACGACTTCCAATCTTGACCCAGTTCATATCGTTGAGATCCTTGCAAGACGTAGATCTTGTTTATACAAGCCTCGATCCGTATGACTTTGTCGTTTCCTTCTGCGGTTGCGTAATCAGCCTTTGGTAAGCTTTCCACCTTCTGTTCTCCTTATTTTCTTACCGAAACTTTACCTCGGTTTCTGTAACACGTTGTTCATCTTGTAACGAACCCGTAGAAACTTGTTTCACAAAAATCAGATGCAAGATGAACCTGTTTGAACTCTTTGAAATTTATTTGTTTCTGGCCGAAATTACTCTTACTTTCTATTCGTATATCTTGCATGGAAACATGCAAATTTGGCCTTTGACATCTTGATTACACCATACAGATCTTATGACACCATCTTTTGTTTCCCTCAATTAATTTATTTCCCTTTTAGCCCTCTTATTTAATTATATTTTATGATTTAGTCCCCAAAAGTATAAGTATATGATATTAATTTATGTATTTTGGATTCTTACATTGTAGGTGTTTTGGGAGAGTTCGAGGTAAACTTAGTGGAGCTATTGCGGTTTAGGTATGTTAAGTTTGTCGTCTTCAAGGTAAGGAGAACTCTTGACACTTTTGCTTATATTTTTGTATTATTGTATATATATGTATGTTTTATGATTGACAAATAACTTATGGTTATTATATCAAGAAATGAGACTTGATATAATAGTCTATTCGAAAAGAAGTATATGTACCCATAAAATGTTTTTGTTGTGTGTGCGATTTGTGAAAGCTATTTTGTGAAAGCATGGATTATGTGTACGTTTAAGCTCATCGATATGCCTATGATGTGTGTGACCTTTTCGAGGGATTGTCGTGCTTTGGAGTACTCCCAGTGTTATGTGTGTGACCCCTACTATGTTAGGGGATATATTTTGTGAAAGCCGGCCTGTGTGCCACCACGGTTTGTGTGGCCATAGTGTATATTTGATCGAGCTAAATGTGAATTGTGATTATTGTGATATGTGTTCCATGCAAATGATTTTCAACTATGTTTGATATAAAACGGAGTATATATGTAAACTTTTCATATGTACTTGATCCGGGTAAAAGTGTCAGGAGCTCATGCTTACACCTTTTTTTTCCAGTTGAGTAGTGACTGCAGTTTCGTGGAGGTCTCTAGTGGAGGCAAGTCGGTTTAGAGTAGCTAGTTGCTAGTAGTGAAAGTCTTGTATTTCTGAAGGCTTTGTATTTTTTGTATTTGAGTTGTAGTTGCTCTGATGTTGTACCACTCTTTTCAAAATTATTTATAAAAATTGAGGCTTCGTCTTGGCGTGAGCCCATCTCACGATAGACGGCCGATCACGCCAAAGTATTTTGGTTTTGGGGCATGACAAAAGTGGTATCAGAGCCTAGGTTTCGTTTTGTCGGGTTCAAATGTCATGTTTCGAATTCGTCGGTGTGTATGCGCTAGGTTAACTCTTCCAGGTAGTCTAAGTTTATTTACTACTGAGTCTTAAGTTTTGTTCTGGTCGAGTGTCGAGTGTTTTGTTTTGGTGTAGACTTTAAGTGGTCTGTGAAGGGATAGGTCGGTTGCTGTGTCTAGTGGAGTTAAGTTTCCAGAAGGAAACTTGTTTTAAGGAGGGAGGAATGTAAGAACCCGTACTTTTTATTTTAATTGATTTTATATCTGTATTTTTGGATCATCTATTAATTTTATGGTGCTGAACTAATTATATGGACGTGAGTTACACAAGGTTTTATTAGTCGCATTTATGGATCAATTAATCGAGATGGACTACGGTGATTTAATTGTATTTGGACAGGAGTGAAGCCCAAGTTTACGAAAGCCCGACTATTGCATAGTCCCTAAACCTAGTCATCATCTTGTTCATCCCATCAGCCACCATTCATCATCATCATCAACACGTCTTCTTTCTTTCTCTCTTTGACCCACCAGCTTCCCTCACTATCGTTCGTCGAACTCAGTCCACCATCCCACCGCCCAGCTCCACCCCTCACCTAACGGCCACCATTCCGCCTTCCATCTGATGTTCTTCCTTATTCCCGTACACCAGAATCTTGGGATTTGCATTCGACTATGTTGGGATATCGATCTTAAACAAGAATCGAAACAGAAGGAGGAAGGTTTCGAATTTGACAAATCGATTTGGGTTTGTATTTTTTGGGATGTCAATTCCCAAATCTTGAGTTACTCGGATAGAGGAGGGTGTTTAGGATGGATTACGAACCTTAGCTTGGACTTGGAGATGTTAAAAACCGATGTTGAGAGGTTTCCGAATTCGTAAATTACAGCGACCTTACAGGTTAAATTGATTGACTGTGTTAATTAAGAAATAAAGTGTGTTTGGTCCAGTGGTAGTAGCTCTGTTTGTGGAAAAGGTAGGTCTATCGTTCGAAACCCCTTGGAGTCATATTTTGTATTCTTTTATTCCAGCCTATTTTTTACCCGTTCAAATTACCGTTTTACCCCTGAACATTGCGGAATTAAATATATGCATTTCTACCATTTAAACCAATATTTTTCAGCTCCATAAATTACCGTTTTGCCCGTGTGATCCAATTTCCCTTTTTCGACCTATTAAACCGGAGTAGAGGCTAGACGGAGTTCGCATGTGGTGTTTTGGATGATTATGGTTTAAGGTGAATTTTGGAGATTCGATGTGCAATCTATTGGAGGGTTTTACGGTTATTTGACACTTTTGCTCATATATATATATATATATATATATATATATATATATATATATATATATATATAGTCTATTTGAAAAGGATTAAGTATGTGAATACCCAAAACGTATTTATGATGTGTGCAGTGTGTGAAACGATTTTATTCAAGTGCATGGATAAATGTTATGTTTGAGCTCTCAGTTGTGACTATGAAATGTTATGTGCCCTTCGGGGAATTTTTCTGGCTGTAGTTCTCCCTTATGTTATGTTACCCCTTTGGTAGGGGATTATGTTTATGTTATGTGAGCCGACCTCTGTGCCACCGGACTTATACTAGTGGCCATAGGATCATGTCTGATTGAGCCAAAATGTTACGTTTGTTATGCCATGCAACTTTTGTATATGTGTGATCGTACGGTGTGTGTGTGTGTGTGTGTGTATATATATATGTGTGTGTGTGTGTGTGTGTATCTTTGAAACTCTGCTTGATCCGGTAGAAGTGTCAATGAGGCTCACCCTTACACCCGCTTTCAGATATTTAGTAAGTGATTGGACGAAGATACTTTAGAGTTGAGACGGTAGTCAGATAATGGATATGTGAAGGCTGTTTAGTAGTTGCTGCGACTCTGAGATTTGTATTGTTGGAATTGTTTTTGTTGAGGATTTGTAATTGATGTAATTACTATATAATGGATTTTAGATGCTTTGTTGTATCACTCTGAGATAATTGATGTATTTGAGGTTAAAGGTAGGCTTCGTCTTGGCGTGAGCCCATCTCACGATAGACGGTCGGTCGCGCCAAAGTATTTTGATTTTGCGGGCGTGACAGACACAGTGAATGTTCACGAACCATTTCTATAAAATGTAACGATAGCAATGGAACAGCAAACCATATTAGGTAGATTCGAATGTCACAACATTTGCATCTGAAACATGGATTTCTCAAATGTGCTTGTTATTTTTCACTTTAAGTTAGCTGTTTTGATTTACAACACATGATTACACGAGCAGTATATACTCCTCGCATCCCAGTCAGAGCTTGATTTAACAATGTGCACAAGAATTAATGGGAGTAATCAAAGAATAGACAAAAGTTGTAACCGGAGTGCTAATTTAACTAAATAATGGATAAATGATCAATTAAGTATGCCACAGGGGCCAACTTGGCCAAAAGGGAACAGGAATCTGTAGAGTAAAACATATGAAACCACATATATAACCTTGTTTTCCTGGAGCTTGTAGAAAACATGTACCTTAACCAATTCATCGTTCTCCAAGATGGAAGAAAACACCATGATAGCAGGGAAAACCACTGACGGAGATGGGTGCTTGAAGTTGAATAATCGAGTATATTATCCTAGTTGCAACATGCACTTACTAAAAACCAATACTGATAAATCTGAAACAACAGCGTAGATACCCTAAAAGCTCAAGCATCTTTGGACAGGTGGTAACAGTGAATATATGCGGATCCTGAGTAAGAGCACCTTTGAGAAGATATGACAATGCCCAACATGCTTCAGTCAAAACAACGTCATCTTGGGTAGAAAGGAGTGATGTAAGAACTGGTATTACAGCCTCGAGCTATGCACAACAAAATGAAAGACCAAAAGCTTCAATATCAGTAACTTGAAAGAATATAATATGGCATGTCTAATAAGGTGATTTGAGGACACATTAATTGATCATTATCATATCCGACAGACATTGCTCAAGAAAACATTTTCAATTGAATATGTGACTCATCAAACCTGCTCGATTTGAGCTTGAGGCATTCCCCCACAGAGATTAGTTAAAGTCCACGCTCCAGTTTTAAGCAGAGATAAGTTATTGTGTTCGTTCAACTGTAACAAAAGAGGATGCAATGCTCCTCAAGGATAAGACCACAGTATTAAGGAGAATCAACTGCTAATTCCCTAACGCACAAAAAGCCTGCAAGTTGATGTAACCAAGAGAACTGGGAGACTTAGTATTCATGGTGATTAAATAAGATGGGTTTAAGCAAAAATGTGAAGCATAGCAGACGACCAAAATACAAAGATAAACAAACCTGCTCCTTCACTTGGTCACTTGATGACTCGACAATAAGTTTCACCAGATGAGGAACAGCTCCACAATCAACCATGACCTTTGTATTGTCAATAGATCCAGTGCCAATATGTTTCAGAATACGTGCAGCTTCAACCTGCAAAAGGTATACATGCAAATTAAACAACTCCAAATGTTGGGGAAAAACTAAATAAGCACTATAATCTATGTAAAGAATAATATCAAGAACTGGAGGACTGAATTACAATTATTTCATTTAGGGATTTGAGTAGTACTTCCTAATAGTTAATTTGTACAGTAATTATTGTACTCTTTGCTTACGGTTTGTACCGAGTGGTTAGACTAGTTGGTTGAGTCTCTATATATAGCATACTCCCAATTAGCTTCTGTAACAATTTTCATCCAAAACAATCGATTATTTGTAGAAATCAATATTTTGTTCTTCAACTGAAGGAATTTACATGGTATCTTGAGCCAGTGAATTCATTGATCAAGTCTCCTAGATCAAATCTCCTATAGTCTTCTCCTGCGTATACTCTCTGCACTCTCTTCCACAAGCTGCTTTAATCATCAATGGTGACTTCTGATCCTGCCTCTGATACCCATGATACAACTCTAGATCGACCTGTCAATCCTCAGAAGAATCCCAGGGAGGATTCAACTTCTCCGCACTTACTTGCTCCTAATGATCATCCCGGAGTCTCCATCGTCATTGAACCATTGACTGGAAAGGAATACCCATCTTGGAGTAAATCAATCTTGATTGCTCTCTCATTGAAGAACAAACTCGGCTTGATCGACAGTACTCTATTAGCTCCTTCTCCCATTGATAATCATGTTCTTTTCACTGCTTGGTCTAGGGGCAATAGTTTGGTGTTGATTTGGTTACTGAAATTCCTGTTCTTCTGATACTCGTCAAAGTATTCTATATTTCACTACTGCTGCTGATCTATGTGTCAACAATGTCTATATGGCTCATTCAAAATGTTGTGGGATGAATATCTTGCACATCAACCTCTCCCTAACTGTTCTAGTGGAAATACAGTCAGTTCAACAACAAGATTCTGTCCTCAAATTTCTTGTTGGATTGAATGATTCCTATTCTCATCTTCGTAGTCAAATTCCTATGCAAACTCCCCTCTTCCCAGTTTAGCAGAAATTTACTCCCTCTTGTTTCAAGAAGAAAGTCAACGCAGTTTACAACCTTCACCTATTGTTACCTCTCAAGAAAAATATGGACATGATGTCCACTGAAAATTATGGTGATATTAGTCCTAGTGCTATTGCTTATCTAGCTAAGAATGGCTTTTTCAACAAACCTAACAAGGACAGAATAAGACCAAGGTACTCTCACTGTGGCTATAATGGACATACACTCACCAGATAATTGGTTACGCACCTAGAGGACCAAAGGAAGCTCAATACTAACTCTACTGGTTCTGGTTATAAAGCTAAGGATGCTAGTTTAGATGCATCTACAAGTTTGGCATCTACAACACCACCACATAGCTCTCCATCTACTTCTACAGATGATATGCATGTATGCCCAGTTCCTCGAGTTGACTCAACAACAAGCTCAGGTCCATACCACAGCTTCCACATATGGCAGTCAACATCACTCTCCATGACTCCATCTGCTGCTATCTCCATTCTACCTCATTCATCCACTCTTCCAGGACCAGGTACCTCAGGGTACATTTCTATGTTTGCTCTCTCATCTACTACCGAAGGCTATCTAATGGCAATGTGAAATGGAATATTGACAGCTAACACCGGTCTCCAACTAGTACAGTTAACATTAAAAATTTAAAATCCAACTTCCTACTAGTGATACTACTTTTGCTACTAAAATAGGTGATATATGTTTCAATGATAAAATTACTCTTCACAGTGTTCTTTAGCTTTTGTAACAATTCATTCATTCAAAACAATCGATTTTTCGTAGAAATCAATATTCCGTTCTTCAATTCAAGGAATTTACAAAGTAAGAAACTATTGACCTGGAGGTACTGATTTTCATCCAACTTAAGGAATTCCATAAGGCGAGGAACGGCTCCGGAAGGTACAACTTGATCGATTGGGGGCTGCTGAACTTCTGTTGTTGGTACATTCACATAAACAGATACGGATCATTCGCTGAAGCTATTGATACAAAATTGGTAGGAAACAGTGATGAAACAGTGATGAAACAGACAAAATTAGAATTACCAAATGATAGCAAATGGGAAAATTTTATTTTTGATACACTACAATGAGACATTTCTAATTGTGATATACTAGAATGGTAATTGTACAATTTCAGTACACAAGAACAACCTTATTGGAATTTTGGTACTCCGATCACTTTTCCGGCTAAATCGATGATGTGGCAGTCGGAGAACCCAAAATATGTATGTTGACTGTATATTACTCGATTTTGACCAAAAATATAAAAGAAAAACTAATTACGTGGACACGTATCACATACCCGTTAAATCTTAATTATAAATAAATTAAAATTTTCAAAAAATATTTTATTTACATATTTCATTATGTATTAAAAAAGATCAAAAATGTTTTTGTCTTTACAAGAAGCAATCAAATTACAAGAATTTAAAAATAAATTTATTTTTTTCTTTTTTCTTTCTTATTTTTTCCTTGCTTCCATGGATTCCTTGTGGAAAGCTCCGGTACCGGAGCTTCAACTAGAAGTCATCTGATCTGGAGCTTCTGGTACTTCTCCATTACCAGACCTTCCATGGCTCCGGTAATTTCGTTCTCTATTCCGGAAATGGAGCTTGGGTGGTGGTGACGGGTTTGAGAGAGGAGAAAAAAGAGGGGATGAGAGGTGGATGTGGAAGAGCCATGGCAGGATGGTGGAGCACGAGAGGATTGCTTGGGAGAGTGAGAGAGGAGGAAGAAACCATGGTTGCTTTTCTATTGAACCAAGCTTCAATGGAAGCCAACCTTCTTCCATAGAACTTTCATATGTGACTTGTACAATAACGAAGAAGAAGAAGGATGAATGAAATTTGAGTTTCTTTTTGTTATCTAATTATTTAATGCAAATATGTAAATAAAATATTTTTATACTTTATGTTGAATTATTTTACATTTATATTTGAAAAATATATCAAGATTTAACGAGAGTGCAACACGTGTCCAGGTGATTAATTTTTTTTTTAGTGTCAAAATTTACAGAAATACGGTCAACATACGGTATTTGGAGGCAAAATGCATATTCCGGTTGCCACGTCATCGATTTAGCTAGAAAATTGATCGGAGTACCAAAATTCCAATAAGGTTGTTCTTGTGTACTGAAATTGGACAATCCATTCTAGTGTATCAAAATTAGAACTGTCTTATTGTAGTCTATCAAAAATAAAATTTTCCCGATAGCAAATTGAACAAATTAGAAGTAGAGTGGAGCTGCAAAATAGGATCATCGGACATGAGGCCATCAATTGTAGAAGGCAGAGCACGTAACTGCACGCACATACAGATACTCACTAAATTTTTTTTTGGAACGAGAATATATTATCAAACTCCAAAAACAGTACAAAGCAAAAGGCGATCGAAGCGATCCAGCCAAAATAGTTCGAAAGCAAATACTAATCATAATGCAGCAATAACTGCCCAATATGAGGTCGGAATCTAGGTACTAACCATGCTCTATATATCACAATATCTATAATCTGTTGGGCAATAGAATGGCCTCTATCAACATTATTAAAACATAAATTGTTTCTATGCTTCCACACTTCGTAAACTGTCTCCAATAATGCCATCTTTAGTATCTGACTTCTCCAATTCTTCCCTTTGATGATTTGGGCTATCCATGTTAATTCCGTGGTCCAGCCTCCAGGATGGTGTTGTACGTGTAGCCATCGCAGGACAACCCTCCAAATTTCGCCAGTGGCTTTGCATTCGAATAGCAAATGGTCTTGTGTTTCCTTATTCGCACAAAAGCAGCAAGTATCATTCGGGATTAGACCAAATCGACAGAGCCTGTCTCTCGTGGGCAGCCGTCCGTGACAAGCTAGCCAAGTGATCATCCGTGCCCGTGGTCGAGCAAGTGTTCCACGCATTAAAGCATACCAATATACCTCCGGCAGGTCACCTTTTAATGTAGTATACATCATACTAGTATTGTACTTTGGTAGTATTTGCATATTCGCCCATGCTCTGTTGTTAGGGATTAGTGATCTGCATTTTAGGATTCCTTTCATGATCCAGGAGCTAGTCAGAGGTACTGGATGTGTGAGAATCTGATCTCGAGGTAAATAATATATATGAATCCATTTCACCCAGAGACTATCTTGTTTTCCACATAAATTCCAAAGCAGCTTGAGTAAGCAAGCTTTGCTCCACATGCTCAGATCGATTACCTGTAACCCTCCTTGCTTCCTAGGTAGGCATACCTTTTCCCAAGCCACCGGGGATTTCCTAGTGATTGTTTCGCTATTAGACCAGAGGAAAGTTCTGCAGCTAGACTCAATAGAATGGAGAACGCCTTTAGGCAGTGGGAAGCACTGGAGCTAGTAATTCGTAACAGCAAAGAGCACACTGTTTATTAGTTGTAGCCGTCCCCCATAGCTCAACAATTTTGCACTCCAATGACGTATCCTAGCCACAAGCTTATCAATCAAGGGTTGGCATTGGGTAATAGTGAGTTTCTTGCTTGTAAGGGGTACTCCAAGATACCGAAACGGCAAGCTACCTACTCCAAAATTCGTAGCCTGCCTTATCCCTTCCTGTAACATCATCCGGAACAGCTCCAAAGAATATATGGCATTTTGCTGGGTTTACACGCAAGCCTGTAGAATTAGAAAAGGAATTGAACGCTTCCATTAACAATTCCACCGATCGCACATCACCCCTGGAGAACAAAAGCAAATCGTCCGCAAAGCTCAGGTTGATAATGTTTAACTTCTCACACTTAGCATGAAAGTTGAAGTCCGACACACTTTTTAAACCCTGCAGAACTCTGTGCATATATTCGATGACCAAAACGAATAGCAATGGAGATAGTGGATCTCCCTGTCTAAGTCCTCGTCGTGCTTTAAGGATCCTAGTGGGTTTGCCATTCACCATATATCTAATAAGACACAGTGGTCACGCAAATCATGATCCATTGGATAAATCGCCGAGGGAAATTCATCTCTTGCAATATACCCTCCAATGCTACCCACTCAACCATGTCATAAGCCTTTTGCAAATCCATCTATAACATACACCGTGGGGTTCCACCTTTTCTACCATAACCTCGAAGTAGCTCATATGCAAGAAGAATATGGTTATGGATTTGCTGCCCAGGTATGAATGCTGCTTTGCTCTCATGAACAACTTTGCTCACTATCTTACTCAGTCGATGAGTCAGTATCTTAGATATAATCTTGTACAGAGTAGTACAACAAGATATAGGTCGAAAATCTTTCACCATGGTTGCTTCAGGGATCTTTGGAATCAGAGTGACAATACTACAATTGACCGCCAGATACATTCTATCCTGAGTGAAAAATTCCTGTACGGCTGCTATGACATCTGCTCCCACCACTGGCCATGCTGCCTTAAAGAATTTCGCATTAAATCCGTCAATTCCAGGGGCTTTTAAATCACCAATGTCCTTCAATGCCTCAGTAATTTCTTGTGTGGTAACTGGTGCAATCAGAGAGTTTCCATCCTCAGAAGCTAGCTGTTTTCCACTATGCAAAACTGCGATATCCAGCCGTCTGAGTCGAGTAGCTCTTGTCCCAACCAGTAGGTGGTAAAAATCAACCACTTCCTGATCCAGTTGGGATTGCGGCGTAGCAAATACTCCATCCGCCTTCTGTAATTTAGTGATACCGCTATTCCGATTTTTTGCTTTTACAGAAGCGTGGAAATACGCATTATTGCCGTCTCCAACTCGTAGCCATTCAATCTTTGCTTTCTGCTGCAATAATTTTTCTTCCATCTCCGTCCACTGAAGTAGGGCAGCCGTACAGTCCTTAACTCTCTCTATACGTGCTGCATTCATCCGATTAGAGAGGAGTTCCTGTTGCGCCGTATCTAGGTCAGTACGGGCCTTCACAATCTTCTCTTTTAACACCAAGGTCCTACGATGCATGCTTCTAATGAGTGGCTGTATTCTCTTTAGTTTTTCCCATACTACTATCATGGCTCTACCATTCATAGGACTATCCCAACTGTTCTTTATCTGCTCGAGAAATCCTGTGACTCCACCTTATTTATGAAGCGAAATATTCCACTGATCTTCTGTGGCGTGTCCCATAATTTCAATACCAGCATTGCGTGATCTGATATGTTTGGAGGCAGAATTTCGACCTGCACATGACCAAAAGCCTGAAACCAGCTCAAATTCCCAAGCGCTCTGTCAATTCATGAGTAAATAGGGTCCTGTATATGTTTATTGTGCCACGTGAAGTGGTCACCAATGCTATCTACCTCATTTAAATCCACTGTGTCCATCATGTTGACAAGGTCGACATATTCAGAAGGTTGTATCAATGCTCCTCCAATCCTATCCTGTGAAGTCAGAACATTGTTGAAATCGCCCATTACAATCCACTTCCCCTGAATTTGTTGACTTATACTTTCAATATCCTTCCATAGCACCTTCCGATCCTCAAGCTGGTTTAAAGCATACACTGCAGTTGCCCACAAAATTAAATCTCACGTCATATCAAATATTCCACAATGCAAAAATTGGGAGTTGCCCTTTACAACCTTGACATCAATATGCCGCGGGTCCCATAACAGCCAGATTCGGCCATTTGGATGATACTCATAGTTATCAAGGTAGCACCACTTCTTTCCCAACTTGTTCCTAATAGACTTACTTTTCTCAATTTTCATGCGTGTCTCCACTAGTATAGCCAATGAGAAGTTTAAACCATTGAGACGGGAGCTTATCTCACTAAGCTTGGCTATATTATTACACCCCCTCACATTCCACGATATGATCATGGATCTGGATCATGAATCAAGAGAGGATCATTCGAAATCCTCAATGATTCAAATCCGTTATGGAAAAGAATGCTCCCTCCCGCAGCTTGGTCAGGAGGATCAGTCCTCGGTGCCTTCCCTTTATTGTTGGTGTGTGGGGATCCAGGTACTATACGCCACTCAGATTGGGTGCGTTGGGCAGGTGGTTGATCAACTCGCCCAACCACTCCGGTTTCCTTATTCAGTCCAGATCCCGAGCTACTGACCACCTCCATCCCGTGTGGTGCTGCTGCTCTAGTGCCGGCTGCTAGTGGTCTTCTATCGACTTGTACACGCCATTGTTTAGTTTGCTTAGGCTGTACCCGTGGTATGTTTCTCTGACCCAGGTTATTGCACACATGTCCAATCTTCTGACACTTGTCACAAAATAACGGATTCCATTCATATTCGACCTGTTGCTGAATCACCTTGTCGTTCAAATCCTTGATAGTGATAGATTCCCGCAATTTCTTGGTGATATCAACCTCAACCAAGATCCTAGCATAAGACACACGCAGCTTCCGTGCGGTGCATTCATCAGTGAATAATGGTTTGCCCAGAGCACTACCAAGTTTCCCTAAACTCTTTGACCCCCATAGATGCAATGGAAGTTGAGGTAGTTTAATCCATATAGGCACCGCGCGTAGCATGTCATCTTTCAGCGAGAAACCAGTAACTCATTCCCTCAAGAACATCGTCATATTATAGATCGTGTAAGGACCGTGGTTCATCACCGCATCCCTATCCGCCAAAGTTTTGAACTTGAGGATAAAGTAACCCTCCTCATTATAGAACAGCTCAGGTAGAGTAACAAAGTTCCAAAACTTAATCATGTATTTTTTCACCGCATTCATTGTCAGGTCTCCTCCTAGCACATACATAATAAGCGATGTTTTCCAAAAGTCGATCTCAGTTTCAACATCATCCTCCACAATTTCAACCTCCACCTCCCCATTCACAAGTGTTGGGCAGAGAATTCAATAGCAAGACCATGTGATATTTCCCGATTGCCCCGGATTATGTCCGTCCAGAGTTGCGGAGAGGTAATCCCTGTCCTAGGTCGATCAGTCGGGGTGCCAATCCCATCCTGCTGACTATTCTGATTAATCCCGTTTCTCTGCTCATCCTATTCCAGGTTTCGATCATGATCAATACCCGATTGATCCTGGATGTCTGTTGCTGTCTGTCTGTTGTCGCAATCCTTCTCAGTTAATTCATCCTGTGATTGTCCTTGTATGAGTTCCTGGACAATTTCTTCTTCCTGCGATAAGCTACCATCGTTCACCGGCGTATTCCCCTGCTCCGCCATATTGACACAGTTGTCATCCTGTGCCGTAGTGTGACGTGGAGGAGAGGCCGATACCACCTGTTTTCGTGGACGGCCGCGAGCTCTCTTCATCCGTCGTCTAACCTTAATAATAGAAAACCGATACTCACTAAATTGAGTGATGAACAATTACAGGTTATACAAATATCAAGTACAACAATTTAGAAGCGAGCAGACTAACCAGTTTCCTGAAAGTTTAATGGGTAAGTCAGAGGCGTGGTTTCACGGCGCTTTTTACGCTGGTGCAGCTCTAACTCGCTCCGACGACACCTTAAGCTTCCTCCACCGTCTGACTGGCGGCATTATTCTCAGTTTTCAGCGCCACCGATTTTGCAATTGAATGATTCAACGGAAAACGTTAAATATGGGATGGCTTTAAAGGCTTGGGCAACAAAAATTGCCAACCCATGCAACTTAGCAAGCCAACTCCGTCCCAATAACTCTACTGTGTACTATTTACAGTTTATATACTCAACATTGATACCGTATAAAATTTATATCTTAAATTAACCATCCGTATAAACAATATACTCCGATCAGTTTGTCATCAGAAAATGACGCGTGTTGTTTAAACGCCGGAAATGTTCACACAATAGATGAGTAAAATAAATAAATTATATTCCAGGTTGTGCCGTATATAGTTTATATACTCAGCATTGCTACCGTATAAAATTTACACCTTAAATCAAACAATCGTTTAAACATTATTCTCCGGCCAGTTTTGTCATCTGAAAATGGCGACACGTGTCACCTTGTGGTTAAATCTGGAACATTTTAATTTAAAAAAAATGTAAAATAACTTTTTAAATTGTATAAAATAAAATTAGGATTAATTATATATTTCCACTAATTCAAAAAAAAAAAAAAACTTCTTTTGTTCATGGAAGCTTGATAAATTAAAAAATAAAGATTAGCAAATGTCAGATTTACGTTTAATCAATTGGTCGGACATGTGTTAGCTGTACCGTTGAGATTAAATATGTCTCCTCAAAATTAGTACGAATTACCACGAACTAAGTACAGGCTTTAGACAAAATGTTCGAGAGAGCTCCGTCCGAGGAACTTCTTCCAAGAGGCATCTTGAGTCCAACCCGGTACACTTTATAAATCCCATAGAATCACATCCTAGAAAAGGGAGACTTCCATCTCCGAGCAGCTACAGTCCAAGGAGCCAACCTTCGTACACAAGGACCACTCTCCGGTTGACACGTGGACATCCTACTATCTAAGACAGAGTTCCCAACCGAGGGACATCTATAGATAGGCTCACTTATCAAGGTGACCATGTAACTTAGTTGCATGCTTACTGTTCAATATTTACCTCTGAGGAACCTAGAGCATACCGTTCGGACCCCATCTGTTAAGTCTAATTAAGATTGGTATGTCCAGGGCAGGCCAGTTTAAAATACTAAACACCCCCCCCCCCCCAAGTTTAAGTGTGCAGATCCAAGGAACACTTTCCGAGGAGCCAGAATAGAAGACCATTCTTTCCGAGGAGCTACTCTTTTCAAGCCTTTCCATAGATTTATTTTTACTTTGGTGAGCAATAAGACGTACCAACATGTTTTTATCCTCATCATATACGTTTAATCTGGGTGTGTTATAAAAAAATTATAACATCATAAAATGATAAAATTATAATATTTCAATTTAATAAAAATGAAAAAAAAAACTTATTCAGAATGGAGCTTCTTGCCATGCCTTCCATAGAAGAAAAAAAAAATAGTACAATAATTGATGATATTTAAGGCTGGAGTGCTACAAGCAATTGAATTTTATGTTATGAGTTTTTAATATTTTTATTTTATTTATTTGAACTTAATATTTTTCAATTTCATGAAATTGAAATTTTGTAGTTTTATAATTTTTTATGAAGTTATGAATTTATTGTTCCATTTTTTGATGACAAAACTGGCCTGACTCCCGAGCATAATGTTTCAACATATGGTTGATTTGAGGTATAAATTTTATATATGGTGGCAATGTTGAGTATATAAACTATATAAGGTACAACCTGGAGTATAATTTATCTATTTTATCCCGAGATAATTCTGCAAGCGACACGTGTCTAGCGCGTGAACATTGTCGGCGTTTGAACAACACGTGTAATTTTCTGATGACAAAACTGGTCGGAGTATATTGTTTATATGGATGGTTGATTTAAGGTATAAATTTTATGCAGTATCAATGTTGAGTATATAAACTGTAAATGGTACAATCTAAAGTATAATTTATCTATTTTACCTGTGCATATACTACTCCCTTCAGTCCAAATAATTTTATTCATTTTGACTTGATCATTAACTATCTTTGAATTTGACCACGAATTACTTTTAAAAAGTGATAGTAAACAATTTAATAAAATCACATATTGAAAATTTAATTCTTAAATTTCCATTATATAATTTTATTAAATTATTTATTATTAAAGTTAAAGAGTAATTTGTGGTCAAAGTCGAAAATAGTTGACCAGTCAAAGTCAAAATGGAAATAATTCTTTGTAATGGAGGGAGTAGTATACTGAGTTAAATGCATAACACCCCCACTGAGTTATTAATAATGTGCACGAAACTCTCATGAGTTAACGAATTAGTACCAAACCCCTTGAGTTATTAAAAATAGGCACAAAACCCCCCACCCTTTATTTTTAAAGTAGTGTGAGGTACACTCTCATTAAGTGCGACTATAAATGTTTGTTTATGTTATCTTACACCAAATCAATGCAAAAAAAAAAAACCATAGTTATTAAAAATATGCACAAAATCCCATGGAATTTGATGCGCTCAGAAATTACTACTTATATTTAATCAAATAGAAAAAGCGATTGTTCTAGACAATGCTCTTAACCACAGGATCGTTCTCTCGAGGAATTGATTAAGCTAGTTCAAATAGAGATAGACTCGTTTTACATTCGCTGTAAACAGATAGTTGGGGTAGGTGATACTTCTACCCTAGCATAAAATCAAATAATTGCAAGACAACATAATGCCTAGATCATGCAATTCTACATAGAACAGAAGATAGTAAATCCTTTCAAGTAATATGCTTATACGGGTGGACCAATTAAGGTTACCGGTCCCGAAGTTCACACACCCTGCTATTGCAAATTCAACCAAATACAGATTATAACTACGTATGAACTACAAATGAGCCTGTCACGAGCTATGCATTCATCCGGATATAATTTAATTAAACATAGCGACCGATGCAAGTTCACACCGATACAACATGCAGTCTATTATCGCAAGTAAAAACCTGTCATGTACAAATCATAAAGGAATCCACCAAGAGTTGCACGATTAATACCTGGATATTTCTAAGTCACGCAGAACGCCTGAAAGGAAATAGAACTTCTATTGAAAGAGAGATTGAATCTCTAGAATCTTTTACAATTCTTGAATTGAAAGTGAAATATGTCTAGGAGTATGAAGATATGAAAATACAACTGATACAAGGGGTCTATTTATAAGACCTAGGAAGTGGAAATTTGAATTAGTGGGGAAAAACTGCGTAAATCGTGTTAAATCATATCGTGTTTCAAAGACGGTGAGCCTCTTGGTGTTCCCGCCACCATGGTCTCGACTTCTGCGAATCAACTCGCATTATGCTCTTGCTTGCTGGACTGCGGTGATCCTCCGTGTCAATGGAGCTCACCGCGGTGAGGTACCTCTCCGGGAAACCTCCCATTTTTTCAACTTCTTCCTATTTTTACTCCCTTTTCTCAACCTCCAAGTCACCACCTTTGGAGTAATGGCCCATTACTTGGCCTTGTGTGCTTCTAGAAGCTTTGGGCAAGCTTGAAATTGCACAATGGTCCTCCATCTTCTTGCCTTTTCCTAAAAAAACACCTAAAAAGTACAAAAACACACAAAATATCCAAACGTGAAAATGAACTAAAACATTAACAAAGAGGCTAAAGGACATAACAAAATACGGCTAAAAAAGACTATTTTAACGACTCATCAAACCCCCCGAACTGAACCTTTGCTCGTCCTCGAGCAAACAAGACTCTAAAGCGTCCTAGAAAAGAAAAACACAAAAACACGACAAAACACGGAAGAGTTCAATCAACAAGCTACCGGAACAACTATTGCAAGAGTTAAGCCAAAAACTGATGTAAACTTTTATCCCCCTTAACGTTGTCAAGTAGCTTAGCAAAGATCCCAATCTTGCGGTTCACAAGTAAATAGAATTTCGACTTATCCTAGCAGTCCCTCACAAAAGGATAATATCAAGTGCAACTCAAGTCTCACGGCTGGAAGTGTCCAGTAAATAGGGGTGTTCGCTCAAGACTTAACTTAGGAAGGTGACAACAAACGTCACAAAGCTGCCACTAATATTACATGCTTTTGCATTCAATTCAAATGAATCAGAAAGGATTTTTTATAAAAAGGGGTCGAAATCAATACAAGGGATAGAATAGATGTCGTTCTCGTGCTTTACTCTTTTTGCACGTTTTATTTCTCTTTTTTTTCCTTGTGCTTTGCTCTTTTTGCACAGATCTTCTTTTTTCCCTCTTTTTTCATTTTTTTCTTTTTTTATCTCAATTTTGCAAGTGTTCCCCAATAGGTTGCTCAAGATCCGCACTTTTGTGCGTGTCGGTTTGGAGTACACCCCATCAACCCTCACAACATACGAGAACCGCCCACGCGCTGGTTTATAGGTAGTATTTGGCATGCAATTTGAGAACATGACCATCAACCCTCACAGCATACGCACAATCAGCCCCGCTTTGGTTTATAGGTAGTATTTGGAAATGCCCAACACGATCTCAAATGATCATAAGGATCCTGGGAAACTCCTCGAGATTGTTTCTTTTTTCTTTCTGTTTTAGAACGGCAACAAGCAATACAAATCAGGTTTTCAAAATCGACCAAAAGCTCAAATATAGAAAGGAGTGAGCCTGAGTATGGAGTACCTAGTACCCTTCTCCCCAAACCTGTTCCTTTAACGGGTTTGGGAATCAAGACAACAAGTCAAGATGCCATTCGTCATACTTGTTTTAAAAAGAGTGCACATGTATATGAAGTGGCGCAAGGATTTTCCTTGCTCATCCTACTAGAATCACACAATTTGCCGGTACAATATTTTTTCATCGGCTCAAATAGGCGTCTCACTGGCTTTTTGACTGCTAGAATAGGAAGACTTTCTATTTACAAGTGAAACGGACTAAAGTAATTTTTGAAAATTCCTCAGTACTAGTTAAAGGCCATCAAAGATCACATCAGTAAAAGGCTTATCTTTCGCAATAGATAACCAACTTGTCAAAAAAACTCAGACTCGACACACAAAAATTTTGAAATAGGCCAAAAAATTAGTCCAAAAGACGACTCACACAAGACTAAGCAAAAGTGGCTAACATACCACCCCACATAATCACAAGAGTGGCTAACATACCACTCAACACCACCAAACTAAAATTTGAAAAATAAAGTAAACACATATATACATATATACAAGGCAGCGCATAAGATTGTACCGAGGCATTTAAACATATGATATTACAACTTCCCTCCCCAAACCTGTTCGATAGTTAGACCCTAGCATAAAGAATAAATTAAAAGAGAAAGTTGTAGAGTTACTGCCCGTAGTATGCCTCCATCAAAGTATTGCTACCATAGGTTCTCCTCTCGCTCCAAACCTGAACCCCAGGGTTGCCTCCCGGGAAGCGCCTTTTCTTATAGTCGTTGGCTCGACTGTTGTAGATTGTCGTTATCCGTTCTCATACGGGAACGAATTTTGAGCATGCGTCGAGCCTACTTGGAGCTTCCAGTGAATATCTTCTGTTCCATTGCGTGTTGATCCCACAATACTCATGTAATCCTGCAAACGAATATGTCGAGATTTAATATGTTCAAATTTGAGCACATAACTCTCATCAACAGGAAACAAAGAAAAAGGGCAGAAAGGATCAACAAAACTCCCCTCGGGTAACGACATATGTGTGGTGTCGGGGTGATGAGGCACACGGCTCTCTATGGGCTTCGGTGGCATGGAAGTGCCCTCTATGGGCTCTAGTGGGATGGAAGTGCTCTCTAAATCTGGGGTATCCATGCCTTCATCGTCAAACAAAGAAGAAGTATCTTTATCTGGCGTAGTAATGGAATCTGACGTCTCTTCTTCCATCACTTCAGACTCAACTAGTTCCCTTGGAAGTAGACACGTTGGCACGAACCCCATGGATTGCATCATACTCAGATAAGCAGTCAGTTCAAAGAACTCTCTTGCCTGATCTAGATCCACACCCTCAATGTAACCACCGACAATAACATCCACTATCTTCCTATTTTCCCCTCTCAGTGTTTTGCGGAAATAGAACATCATGCAATCTTCCGACAAATCGTGATCCGGCCACTCTTGCTCAAATTTCAAATACCTGTACCAGGTATCATGGAAATTTTCATCCTCCTTGCTTTCAAGTGAAAGAGATTCCTCTTGGCAATGCAATATCTCTCGTTGTGCCCATATTCTCCATTGTCACGCACTTCTCAGTAAGAGTCATCCATATTACCCTACACACACAAAAATAATAAACCAGGAGTAGTTCCGCCCAAATAATTGAAAATAAAAAAGACATAAAAAGTAAAAAATTTGAGTTTTAAAGATTTTCGATTTTTCTTTGGTTTTTTGAAATAATTAAAATAAAAACAAACGCAACGGACCACAATTGATCCTACTCTAAAAGAACGTAGGAATCAATTCCTTGATAGCGGCGCCAAATGTCTGATGCACTCAGAAATTACTACTTATATTTAATCAAGTAGAAAAAACAATTGTTTTAGACAATGCTCTTAACCACATGATCGTTCTCTCGAGGAATGAATTAAGCTAGTTCAAATACAGATAGACTCGTTTTGCATTCGCTGTAAACAGATAGTTGGGGTTGGTATACTTCTACCCTAGCATAAAATCAAACAATTGCAAGATAAGGTAATGCCTAGATCATGCAATTCTACATACAACAGAAGATAGTAAATCCTTTCAAGTAATATGCTTATATGGGTGGACCAATTAAGGTTACCGGTCCCACAGTTCACACACCCTGCTATTGTAAATTCAACCAAATACGAATTATAAGTACGTATGACCTACAAATGAGCCTGTCACGAGCTATACGTTCATCCGGATATAATCTAATTAAAGGTTGCGACAGATGCAAGTTCACACCGATACAACATGCAGTCTAGCATCGCAAGTAAAAACCTGTCACGTAGAAATCATAAAGGAATCCACCAAGAGTTGCACGATACATGGAACTTCTATTGAAAGTGAGATTGAATCTCTAGAATCTTTTACAATTCATGAATTGAAAGTGAAATATATCTAGGAGTATGAAGATATGAAAATACAACTGTGATGTGCTCAAATTACTACTTAGAAAACAAGTAGAAAACAGTTGTTGTAGACAGACAATGCTAACCACAGAATTGTTCGCTAAGGAAACAATTAAGCTACCACGCAGTTGAAAGCAAACAGTCACTAGTGGAAACGGTTTGATTTGTTTGGTTTTGATTACTTCTAATAACTAGAAAACAGAAAAGCAGATAAACGATTTTTAACAATGAGAGAAGAGAACACAACAGTTATGATCGAGTAATGCTAATTCGCTCTAGGGAAATCGTTCATATTTGTCACGCGGTCGGTGTACATAAATCGATCAATCTAACCTCAACCAATTGTCATTTGAGTATTTTGAACTAGAGTAATCGTGGTTCGTCAATCCACGATCCTTAACCGAAAACGATTTAGAAAATCTTGAACTAGTGAATTGGATTGATAGTTTTTACGAAGGTTTTGAACTAGACGAACCTATATGAACGAATCCTAACCCTAGAATCGAATATGCAGAACCGTCACATAACTACTGTGTTCGGAGTGATTTAGCTACTCATAGTAGAAGCAAAGTTCAAAGAATTCAAGGTATTGCATATGATAAACATAGACATATTGATAATCGCATGCAAGCTCATACAAATCGATAAACAATAGCAACACGAATCGAAGAGATAAACGATGGAGAATTATCAAATATTACCAGGAATTCGATATCAATCCTTCAACAATGATGAAAACCAAGCTCCAATTATTTCTCAATGTCAAAGTATCAATCTGGAGCTTTTCTCTAAGAACTAGGTTAAAAGAAAGTATGAAAGAAAAAATCCAAATAAGCTAATAAGGAAGTCAAAAATCTGTTATGCGCTTCTCGCCGCGGCGGACTAATTTCCTCGCCGCGGCGAGCCTCTACAGCAGTCCAAGAGTTAGCCTTGTAAATTCTCGCCGCGGCGAGCCTCTCTGCAGCTCAAACCTTCTAGCTTCGTAAAATCTCGCCGCAGCGGAAAGAATCCCTCTCCGCGGCGAGCCATGCTAAGCAGCTTTTTCCCGTTTTAGCTTAAAATCATTAATTCCTGCAAAAGGAAAGCAAAACACCAAAGCGTAAAATTGTACAAAAACCACTATAAAACTAAGAACAAAGACTAACAAAGACCGCTAAAAAGGACTAAATGAGACTCTAAATTATCGTCTCATCAAACTCTCAAACCGAACCTTTGCTCGTCCTCGAGCAAACCAACAAATTAAAAAGGAACTAGACTCCAGACAACGACAAACAAGAGACACACAACCGAGTTAGACTTCCAAGTGACCGAATTCTACCATTGTAAGCATTAAGTTCACAAGACGCAAAGGGTTTGCACTCAACTAACCTTGACAGAATAGTGCACAAAAAATTAAACAAGACAGTTTCTCAGGTAAATAGCATTTAAGTCTAACTCTTCAATCCCTCACAAGGAATCCTATGCAACTCTCTCACACTCTGGAAGTGTCCAGTGGGTAATCACTCAAGAACTAACAAGAGAAGGGAAGGTGGCTTTTATCACAAAGGTGCCTGAAATACCTCATGCAAAATACTCAGTCAGTTAAGTCGGAAGGGACTTTTTCTTCACGTGCAGCAGCTTGTCAGAACATACAACCAAACTTCCATATCACCACATTTTTGCATACAATGAATTACATGCTAATCAATTTGGCCTCTATGGACTCTTTTAGTCTCAATTTTTTGGTAGTGTCTATTTTACCGAAGTCCGCACTTTTGTGTGTGTCAGTTTGGTATATGTGCCATCAACCCTCACTGTAATATGGCTTTTTAGGACCACGCCGGTATATAGGTAGTATTTGAAACACGCCCAACACGACTACAGTGATCACAAGCACAGCAGATACACTCCGAGACAAATCAAATACAGGGGAAGCAATACAAATTACAAGTATAAAAATAACATTATCAGCATAGCATAATTCTTCTCCCCAAACCAGTTCTTTGTAATGCACTGGCTTTGATAAACAGATCATAAAGAGCGTGCCGTTCGTCATACTTAACTTAATAGAGGACACATGAGCATGAAGAGGCGCAAACAAGGGAGTTTGCATTTCCCGAAAGAATCACACAGGCGCCGGTACAATTTTTTTTCATCGGCTTTAAAGTTTCTCACCGGCTTTTGGACCAAAGAGTTAAACAGACTTGCTATTTACAAGAGAAACAACCTTACGGAATTTTGAATCCACTATGCCACCTTAGTTAAATATCATGCAAAACATAAGAATCTAGCAAATTTAACAATCACAATAGGAGCTTTCATAACTTGGAAGAACGACTCATGAAAGACTCTAGAAAAAGAAAAAAATGACCAAAACATACATAAAGTAAAGGACGAAAGACTCTAGAGACTCAGGTAATAGAGAAAATCCAGACAAGACACTAGAGAGCACATTCCCCCTCCCCAAACTAAACTCAAGCATGTCCTCAAGCGTAGAGTGAAAAAGAAAAGAGAATGGGATCAACAGTGACTTGCCTGCAGGTGTACCTTTGCATTCATGTACAAGACTCTTTCGTGTTGGCTAACGGGTACTCTGGAAGTTCTTGGTTCTTCCGGTTGTTGCAGCTCCTTTTCTCCCCTTCAGATAAGTGTGTATATACAAGGGTCTAGTGTGCGCCCCTATATAGTTCCTGGTGTCAACCTGCAGGGGTGAGTATGGTGTAGTGGTGGCTTGCAACTCACGTTGCTTGCCATGTACCTCTATAGTTCAGGTACGAGCGTGGAGGTTGACAATCATGCGAGTGGTTTTGATGAACGGTCGCCCAAGCAGCAACATATCCTTCTCCATCTCCTTGCCTTTAACCCGTGTCGACTCCACAACCACGAAATCAGCCATAAAAGTGTCCCCATCCAGTGTAACCGGAACATCCTCAATCACACCCATGCACCTACTTCTCGTTCCATTGGCCATCGTGACGAAGCATTTCCTGGGTTCTAACCCCTTCAAATCCAGCTCCTCATAGGTCGCATAGGTCATCAGATTAACCATTGCTCCTGTATCTACGATGCCAGTTACCTCGGAAGAATTTCCTATCCCAACCACCAAGTCGAAGCTATTGGCATCACTGATGCTCTTATCTACTGCCGGGATCACCCTAGCGGTGGGACATACCTCAAGGACAGCCAGTTTTGCACTTGCCTCGTCTACTGAGTTGCAATACTGGGTGTGGCTACCTCCTTTTCATGTACATCGACTCTCACTTCTACCGGCTTCTCAAGTGCCGGTGTAGGTACTACCTCAACTACCTCCGGTGTCTTAGCCTGGGCCACCGTATTCTCGAGTTGGCATGTGCAAGTAGTAAGAACAGACTTCACCTTTACTGGCTCATCGAATGTCACCTCAACGGCTAGAACTCTGTGGGTTTCTGTGGTCGCCGGGAAGTTACCCTTCTCTCTTTGCTGAAATCGGCCAACTAGATCCCCCAAAGTCTTCTCTAACCGCTTCTGCGCCTGCCAATGCTATCGAACCGCTGATCATTCCTACTCTGATTTTCCTGTGCTTCAGCTCAGAACCTCTCGGAACGCTCCATGTGGTTTCTGATTGCCTGATCAGAACTTCCCGGCACTTTCGTAGTCTGAACCTGAACTGACTGAGCTAGAAATGATTGCGCCTGTGGCGCATTCTTATAGAAGTTGTTGCCACCTTGCTTACCCTGCCAGTTACCACTCTGTCTGGTCTGCACCCAATTCACTATCTCAGGAGTCGGGTTCTTGTTCATAATCTCTGGGAGCCTACACATGCTAGTTCCATGCCCAAAGTTACCGCAGAGATTGCACCGCTCACTCAATGGAGTGTTGGGAACCACACCTATTCTTGCTGACCTTATCTGCTCGATTTGCTTGTCCAACTCAGTAGTACATGCCCCTGGAGTCCCTTCAACTGCTCGGTATCCCCCTCTCCTAGATTTATTTCTTGCACCCTTGAGTTGAGACACTGCTGCTAGTTTCGCGAAAACACCATTTAACTCGTCAGAGGATGCTTCCATGAATGAATTTTTACACGTCATATCAACCATGTTCTGACACTCCCAATTCAGAACCTCATAAAATCTGATGCATAGATGGATATCGTCGATCCTGTGATGCGGGCAATGGGATAGCAACTGTAAGAAGCGTTCGCGAGCTTCATAGAAAGTCTCATCGTGCATCTGTTGAAACTGCATTATCTGAGTACGAAGGTGCTACATTTTCTCGGGAGGGTAAAATTTATTCACAAAGGCTTTATAAAGAGAATCCCAAGTAGGTAGAGAACCCCCAGGCTGGTTTAACAACCAGTTCCTAGCTTTATCCTGCAGGCACATCGGAAAAACCTTCTTCCTTATCTCTCCATTCAAATCACATTCTCCTCATGTCAACGGAATCCCTGCAATCAGTACTTCGAACTCCTTCAGGAACCTTATCACATCCTCGTTGGCCATTCCGTAGAACTTGGGGAGATTATGGAAGTGGTAAGCTTTGACTTCCAAATTTCTTGCCTGATTAGACAGGACGATTGCCGCTTTCCCGGCCTTAACCTCGTCGGGCTGCATGTAGGCACCATATGTTAACTGAGCCATTGAAATATCCATTCTGATCAACCTATTGTCAAAACTACACAACACGAAAACCTCGAAATATCCTTAGTTTCCGTTTGTGCACTAACCTTCAATTCAGGTAAATAGAAAACAAGTAAAAATTCACAATCAAGCGCTACAGTAGGAATTGGTTCCCCGGCAGCGGCGCCAAATTTGATGTGCTCAAATTACTACTTAGAAAACAAGTAGAAAGCAGTTGTTGTAGACAGACAATGCTAACCACAGAATCATTCGCTAAGGAGCCAATTAAGCTACCAAGTAGTTGAAAGCAAACAGTCACTTGTGGAAATGGTTTGATTTGTTTGGTTTTGATTACTTCTAATAACTAGAAAACAGAAAAGCAAATAAATGAGAGAAGAGAACACATCAGTTATGATCGAGTAATGCTAATTCACTCTAGGGAAATCGTTCATATTTGTCACGCGGTCGGTGTACATAAATCGATCAATCCAACCTCAACCAATCGTCATTTGAGTATTTTGAACTAGAGTAATCGTGGGTCGTCAATCCACGATCCTTAACCGAAAACGATTTAGAAAATCTTGAACTAGCGAATTGGATTGATAGTTTTTACGAAGGTTTTGAACTAGACGAAGCTATATGAACGAATCCTAACCCTAGAATCGAATATGCAGAACCGTCACATAACTACTATGTTCGAAGTGATTTAGCTACTCATAGTAGAAGCAAAGATCAAAGAATTCAAGGTATTACATATATGATAAACATAGACATATTGATAATCACACGCAAGCTCATACAAAATCGATAAACAATATCAACACGAATCGAAGAGATAAACGATGGAGAATTATCAAATATTACCAGGAATTCGATATAAATCCTTCAACAATGATGAAAACCAAGCTCCAATTATTTCTCAATGTCAAAGTATCAATCTGGAGCTTTTCTCTAAGAACTAGGTTAAAAGAAAGTATGAAAGAAAAAAATCCAAATTCTAAGCTAATAAGGAAGTCAAAAATCTGTTTTGCGCTTCTGCACAAGGACAAATTTCCTCAGCGGCGAGCCTCTATCTTGATCAAGAGTTAGCCTCGTAAATTCTCATTGCGAGGCAAAATCCTCGGCCGTAGTCTTCTTTAATAATATATATCGGCTCGCATAATCTCGCCGCAGCGGACCGATTTCCTCGCCGCGGCGAGCCTCTCTGCAGCTCAAACCTTCCAGCTTCGTAAAATCTCGCCGCGGCGAGCCATGCTAAGCAGCTTTTTCCCATTTTAGCTTAAAATCATTAATTCCTGCAAAAGGAAAGAAAAACACCAAAGCGTAAAATTGTACAAAAACCACTATAAAACTAAGAACAAAGACTAACAATGACCGCTAAAAAGGACTAAATGAGACTCTAAATTATCGTCTCATCAAACTGATACAAGGGGTCTATTTATAAGACCTAGGAAGTAGAAATTTGAATTAGTGGGGAAAATCTGCCAGAAATTGTGTGTTGAATCAGTCATATCAGTGATCAAGGCTATGAGCCTCTCTTGGTGTTCCTGCTCATCGCGGTCTCGACTTCTGCGAATCAACTCGCATTCTGCTCTTGATTGTTGGACCGCAGTGAGCCTCCGTGTCGATGGAGCTTACCCTGGTGAGGTACCTCTCCGGGAAACCTCCCATTTTTTCCAATTCTTCCTATTTTTACTCCCTTTTCTCAACCTCCAAGTCACCACCTTTGGAGTAATGGCCCACTACTTGGCCTTGTGTGCTTCTAGAAGCTTTGGGAAAGCTTGAAATTGCACAATGGTCCTCCATCTTCTTGCCTTTTCCTAAAAATCACCTAAAAAGTACAAAAACACACAAAATACCCAAACGTGAAAATGAACTAAAACATTAACAAAAAGGCTAAAGGACATAACAAAATACTGCTAAAAAAGACTAAATGAGTCATTAAAATATCGACTCATCAGAATTCTTATAAAGTCATTGCAATACCCCTTTTACATGAATACTAAATATACATGATCAATTTGTATTATGTGCAATTTGACTCGTTAGTCCAAATTTTCAAAAATATTAAAATGACTTAAATTTGAGCTATTAAAAATAGTAAAACTCTACTTTTTTTTCCTGGTTAAATGAACAACAAAAATCGATGACAGACTACTGGTTATATAGTATATAGCACTGAAATATATAAATAACAACCATAGATAACACTAATTAAAATTGTCACTACATATCAACAACATATACCAATTCATTATTAGTCATGCATGTAAACGGAAAAAATTGTAGGCAAAAGATAATAAACTGAAACTATGAATGTCCAATCCACCTAGTCGCATTAATTTGGAGTAAGAAAACCTAAAAGAACATCCATTGTCACACCTAACACGGGCACGCCATAAAAAAAAAAAAGCTGAGGGGGTTCCATGCACATGTTTTAATAACTCAGAGGGGTTTCACACACATTTTTCATAACTCAGAGACTAATTTATTAACTTAGAGGGGTTTCATGCACATTTTTTAATAACTCATGGGGGTTTAGTACTAATTTATTAACTCAGGGGGCTTTTGCACACATTTACGATAACTTAGGGGGGTATTTTGCATTTAACCCCTGAAAAACAAGACTTGACTTCTTCTTGTTTAGATGAAAGAACACTTTTATAGTTGCAACTTAAAAGCTTGTTCTACTTCTTTACAGGTAGCTTCACAAAACTTGAGTCTTGTAGGAGTTTGAGAGACTTAGAGAGGTGGAGAAATTGATCGCATTGTAAGCTTGTTGCATGTCATTGTTGATATCTTCTCTCAGTTACTAAGTATCCCTATTTATAGTGCAAATTAATTTCGTCGTGTTTTGAATCCGTTGTATACAAATAAATTCAAACTAGCTACTAGAGTGCCTTGGCTTTACCTTTACCTCCAATAGGAATGTTTTTTGGCAGGTAAATCTTTGTCTTTTAGTCTCGCCAGATGTACTTCTCTATAAATCCTTTGTAACGGAAATAATACATAGTTGTATTAAGACAAAGTAGTCGTTTTGGTCTTTTGAGAGACTATCTTTTAGGAGGTAGTTTGGTCAACCTATTATGTCTTTCAGATTTTCACTTGAACAAGTAATTGTTGAGGTATAACTTGCTGAAAATATCCTTTATAGCTTAGATAACTTATTCAGTTATACTAAGTCTTCAGTGACTTGTCTTCACGGCATCTTTTGGTCACAATGTTAAAGTGGAAGGTCCTCAGCAGGCGGACAAAAAAAATAATATTACAGTTCTTGAAAACCTAACACTTGTAAAAATCACTAACTATCAGTCAATAAGGTTCATATTTTACATTGTCCAAACTAAAAGTATCCTAAGGACTAACAATACTACTTACTTGAGTCTAAAGATGTGTTTGCTTATCAAAATCTAACTTGAACTAACAAGCTAGTTATGAAGAAATAGAGCAAAAATCAAGGTTCTGACTCTAAAGTGTTCTTTGTTTTAAACAAGAACATGTCTTGATCTCCATAAACAATAAAATTAGTCTTTGAAACATAAGAACATAAGTTGAGTTTCTGTTTACTGGAGTAACTAAGAGATTGTTACCGAAGTGAACACTATTTTGACAACTCTCTATAAACAAACACATCAAGAGGCAAGTCAACTGTCAAAGCTAACAAAGAAGGTTCGAAATACTTTATTTGTTTAGACACAAATTTCTTTTCTTTTTTTTCTTGAAATATTGTTCATCCCATCTAGTTTTTAACATTGTTGTCTAAGCGACCAACAAATACCCTATAAAATTTTAATTTTATTTCAAATTTCTTCAACTCAACTTTAATGTAATTATTATTTATCAACTAAAATTTTAATTTATCTCAAACATTATGTCAATTTCAAATGAAAAGTAGGTTGTTTGGATGAGAACTAAACACCCATTTTAAGTTAGGGACACAATTTGTTGGGTTTGACTTACCATTTTAATTTACTTGTACACTATACAATTTTAATTGACCCTTCTATCAACTAAACTCACTGCTCTACAAAAGAAAGATATATATATATATATATATATATATATATATATATATATATATATATATATATATATATATATATATATATATATATATATATATATATATTGTTGGGAAATTTGTTGGAAAATTTCTTGGGAAATTTGTTAGGAAATTTGTTAGATATTTTGTTAGAAATATCTGTTTAGATTTTGATCAGCAACATGATGACTTATCTTAGTCTCAGAAAGGTGATTAGTACTCTTGGTTCACTTGAACATTTTAAAAGAGGAAACTCACTAACTATGATAGTCTAGCTAATCTTGTATAGGATGTTAGGTCTCAAAATGTAATTTTTATTTTATGAAGAGAAGACCAAGAAGAAGACATCCAAGCAGAACAAGCTCAACGACATTGAAGACTTGAAGAAACTGCACAAGATTGCTTTGTTGTTCGATACCTTAGCCAGATATCTTGAAGACACGAATAGTTTCAAACAAACTGTGTCACAAGAGCTATCTGAGAAATAAAAGGCCTATCTGAAAACAAGGAAAGTGTCCACAGATATCAATTCTCAGATACCTTGAGCTTTAACCACATTTCTGAAAAAGAAATATATATATTGCAAATAAAGTTGTTTCAATATAAGTGGTATCTGAAGATTGAAGATAAGGACGTTCAAAGAATCAGATAACACTAGTCTCTGATACAAAGCATAGTTCCGTTGGCACTACAAGACAAAAAGTATAGTACAATGCATTTAATGCACGGACAGAGATGTCTGAATAAAAGCAACGGCAGCTTCTGAAGAAGAAGACAAAACCTGCTAAGATTATACACAGATATCAATAGTTTGAATTTGAGCCTAACGGATACTATTCAAACGGCACTCAAATTCATCTATAAATATCAACACTTAGACTGCTTGAGAGGACACACAAGACACACGACATACTTTGAAAACGCTGAACATCTTACTCTCTCAAAGCAACTTACTTATCCTCAAAGCTTTCTGTTGCGACCAAAGCTTTTGATCTTGAGTAACACTGAAGTTCTAAGTGTCCTGATCCTAAACAAGCATAGATATCTGTGAAAGAGTTGAAACGAAAGATCAAGTATCTGAGATTCATTCTCTTGAACATTTATCTAAGACTTGGGTCAGTAAAAAGAACAAGATACCATACATTGAAAAGTGTATTAAGTATACTTGATTCACAGAGCTATCTGAATAACTGAATAAGTTATTAAAGAAGCTCATCTGACAACTCAAACCAAAACCAACATCGTAACTGGCGTGGAGTACATGAAGTACTTAGTTTGAAAAATCCGGGAATAACTCCAAGGTTACCGTGTATAGGAAGTACTTGATTTGGGAAACTAAGGAATAACTCCAAGGTTATTGAGTATAGGAAGTACTTAGTTTGGAAAGCTAGGGAATAACTCAAAGGTTTCTGAGTACAGGAAGTACTTGGCTGTGAAAGCCGAGGAACAACTCAGGGGGAACATTTGGTTGGGAACTAATTGTTAAGAATCTTAGAATAGGTTTATTGTAAGGTGAACTCAATTATCTGTTCTAGTGAATTCTAGGTCTCTGGTAGACCGAAGTGGATTAGTTGGAGGATTACGCCACCTCCAGATACCACTATACTTGCTGTGTTATTTACCTTTCTGTATTTACATTTCAGCAACACACACACACACACACTTTAACTGTTTCTGCACTTATCTTTATTAAGTCTTCCGCGCTCTGATTCTAAGTATCAGATATCTATTCAGATATCTGAGAAATAGTTTTTATCGACAAAAAGTTTTAAAAGACTATTCACCCCCCCCCCCCCCCTCTAGTCTTTTACTTTGCCGTTATTTGGACCAATAAGTGGTATCAGAGCAGGAGGTTCACAAGCCTTCTGCACTGAACCTAGATCCCCAGATATGTGAAGGAACTTTGTCCATTTTCGAGGACTATTTAATTTGTGTGTTAAGTGTAAGGTATGTCTCTGAGTGATGCACCCATTCTCAAACCAGAGAATTACGAGAAATGGAAAAATAATATGATGCTCCACCTTGAAGCCATAAGTGACGAAATGATTGAAGTGATAAAGAATGGCCCAATAGTCATTCAACAACTCAAACAAGTCATGGAGGTTTCTAATGGTAAAGACAGAGATCAAAGCGAAGGATCTTCACAAACCGATGCGTCAACAAGTGGGAGATCTACAGTCAAGTTATTTACGAACCAAAGCCCAGAGAACTCTGGACATCGGAAGATGCCAAGAGAAATCGTCTGGATGGTCAAGCTCGTAATATCATCATCAGATCGACACCGGAGCACATACAGTGTAAACTGTGGGGTGCTAAAATGGTGAAAGTTGCCTGGCAACTGATTGAAGAAATCTGTGCCGGAACTGAGAAAACCATAGAAAACAAGTTCGAAGTTCTCAAGTTGAAATTTCAAAATTTCAAACAAGGACCCACTGAAACTCTGGAAGAACTTGATTTCAGATTTACCACTCTCATGAGTGACATGGCGACTTGGGAAAGAACAGATACTCCCAATGTAAAAGATTAAGACTATTGTCAAGTCTTAACCACAACCGGGAGCATACCAAATTTTTATTTTAACCAAGGAATGCCAAATATCACTCCAAAGGGAACTTTTCTCTCATCTTGCTCTTGATTATGAGACAACTCAAAGAGAACAAACAACCGAAAAGTTGCAAAACGCGTTGCTCTAGTCACTCAAGGAACTTCAAAAGAAGAAAAGCAAGGAAGAAATCGAGGATGCTCTTCTGCAAAGCAAATGAGCAAATATATCACGAGAAATTGAAAGAAGGAAAGCCAAAGAGAAGTCAAGAAGCATCTAGCTCAAACTATCACCAAGACAAAATATATGCAAAGCTCTGAACAAGCCATTTCGTAAAGCATCATGTCTTCGAGGAAGCGTAAATTGGAAACGATATCGCTTTCTGTCGTAAACACAGCCACTTCAAGAAGGATTGTCCTGCCCTCAACAAACTAAGGACAGGTGACAAGAAAGATAGGAAAATCTTCAGAAGAAGCCAGAAAGCGTTGTTAACTGAAGAAAGAAAGAAAATCCAAATTCAACTAGATGCTCTAGACGTTGAGACAGATTCTGAAGATGACAATTCAGATGACTCAACCTTACCATCACCAGAATTATGTGGAGTTACTCATGATATAATCGACTTCGGCCTCAAGAAGAATGAAATGTGTGGAGTTGCTGAAATTGACGGTCCAGACATCTCCAACATAGAAAACTGTCTTATGGCTGATGAGGTAACACATAATTCCTGTTATACTTATGAAAGTGATGAAGAGGAAATAAAAAATCTAGAAAATCTCAGGAAAGAACTTGACAACTATGAAAGAGAATTTCTAATGATCCGAGCTAGAGCCGAAAACCTTGAAGAAGAAAAGAATTCTCTTGAAAAGGAAAATTCTCAATTAGTTAAAGAATTTGAGAGAAAGGATGCTGAAAATGCATCTCTCAAAGCTCAGATATCTGAGACTGAAAAGTCACATAAAGAAGCAATGCATTTAATTAAAGAATTATGAAGATCTTCTTTCTGACAACAAGGAACTCAAGAAGAAAGAATTATCTTTTCAATCTTATGCCAAAGCTAGTGACACTCTTACTGAAGTACAATCTTACTTAAGAGATCCTTCAGAAAAGAAAGGACTTGAAATTTGAATACGAATGATTGTTCTATCACTCTGAATAAGAGTAAGGAGAGAAGAACATTTGTAAGTACTCAGCAAGACGGTTCCCATGCAATCTATAGTATCGGTGAGAAGACAAAGATTGTTGACAAAGGAAAGGCAGTTGCGACCAAACCTTTGTGGGAAAAACAAGTAAAAAACAAAACTGTTGGGCACGTCTCTGAAAAGAAACACAACACTGAAAAGTGTAAACACCCACAGTGCTATGTCTCTCAAAAAGGTAGAATTGCAGGAGCTGGCAAATTCTCCCATGTCACTTTTTCTGGAAAGAAATTGGACCAACCAGAGACTAGCAAAGCTGCTGAGAAAAGATCTCAGATAGCTTCAAGTGCTCGAAATGGTAGTGGCTACAAAGGCATCGGAAAACAACTTGCTCATGAGTACAAGCAGGAGCAAGAACGATGGCTGAAAGCTAGAATTGCTCAAAGCAATTATCAGAAGTGGAAGTTAAATCAAGCCACTGAAAATCTGAATGCCAGGGCTAGAAGAAATCTGGCAAGGAAGGCTAAGTTTGCTGAAAAGCAAACTCAGAAACCTGACAGGTATCTGAAAGCATCATATGGAGCACCTAGGAACACACCAAGGAAGAAAATAATTCTTACTAATGATAACATTCATTCAAATAGAATTCCTCCTTACGTTCCTGTCAGACAAAAGCATATTTCAAATAAATTCATTCAAAAATGGATTCCTACTGGAAGAACTTTTAATTCTGACGGTTCCATCAAAGATACGAGAACCTAATCTCCTGTTTCCTGTTGTGTGCAGAATGCCTCCTGGACTAAAGCACAATGGCTATTTGATAGTGGATGCGGAAAGCACATGACAGGAGACAAAGCAAATCTAGTTGATTACAAAGCTTGCAACACAGGACCAGATATCAGATTTGCTGGAGGAGAATTAAATCCCTCTCTGGGATTTGGCAACGTCAAATTGGGGACCTTAACAATCACTGACATATTACATGTTAAGGATTTGAAATATAATTTATTTAGCATGAGCCAGTTTGCAGACAAGGGTTTTACTATAAAATTCAAAGCTAAATAATGCAAACTAATTGACAATGAGTCAAAGAAGACATTCTTAGTTAGTCGGCGGAAAGGCAGTCTTTATGTTGCCGATTGGGCATCTGCCACAACTGAAGAATGTCTCATGGTGAGTCAATCTGGTCACACAGAAGAGCAATGGTTATGGCATAAAAGAATGAGTCACTTGAACTTCAAAACTCTGAATAGACTTGCCAAGAAAGAGTTAGTGGTTGGCCTTCCCAGAACATCTTTCAGAAAGGATGGTATCTGTTTTGCCTGTCAGATGGGGAAACAATCTAAGATCTCTTTCAAGTCCAAAATCAGACACTCTAGTGTTAGACCACTGCAACTTTTACACATGGATCTTTTTGAATCATCTGTAACTAGTTATGCAGGAAAGAAGTATGGTCTGGTTGTTGTAGATGACTTCTCAAGATTCACTTGGGTTGTCTTTCAAACACAACTGATGCCGGTGGAGATACCAAACTTGTCAAAAAGCTTGAAGTCATGAAAAATGACAAGGTATCTGCAATCAGAACAGACCATGGTACTGAGTTTGTCAACCAGTACATAAAGGAGTTTTGTACCTGCAAAGGTATACAACACCAACTTTCCTCTGTAAGAACACCTCAACAAAATGGTGTTGCAGAAAGGAAAAACAGAACCCTTAAAGAAGCTGCAAGGACAATGCTAGCTGACACTGAAATAAGTGAAATTTATTGGGTTGAATTGCTACACTCAAAATAGATGTTTGATAAACAAACACCATGACAAGACCCCCTATGAAATCTTGGTTGGTAGACCCCCTAATATCAAACATCTGAGAGTATTTGGTTGTAGATGTTTTGTTTTAAACAATGGGAAAGATTATTTGAGAACATTTCAACCAAAGGCAGATGAAGGTGTTTTTCTTGGTTATTCCACAAATAGCAAAGCCTACAGAGTTTACAACAAAAGAACAAAGAAAATTGAAGAATCAATTCATGTTGTAATCTATGAAGGAAATAAGAAAACACCTCCTAATGATGAACTCTCAGAAAGGTTCAAAGAACTATTATTGAGGGATTCTAAAGAAGAATCCTCAGAAAGGAGAAACATCATTATGGAAAGTGAGGATGACTCTGACGTAGAAAATCTTGAAATGCCTAGTAACAACAAGATGACTCACAGACATGATGAGGAATTTCCTATGAGTTTTCCAGAAATGGAACAGTTCTCGAGAACCTTCATCATGAAGAGGTATTCAAAATAAGAATGTCAGAATGCATGTTCCAGATATCTCTAACACTGAAAAAGTGTCAGATATCCATGACATTTCCCATATGTCAGATATCTCAGATACTGAAAAAGTATCAAATCAAAATCTTAGTGATTCACATTCAGATCACGTGGATATTGATCCTACTAGCACTAAACCTATGATGAGATGGATCAAAGATCATCCTGCAAAGGATATAATCGACCAATTAATCGTGGTGTTAGGACTAGGAGAGCAATAGCTGAAAATGCTAACTCTCTCTTTGGATGTTTCATCTCGAATATTGAACCTAAAATATAGAAGAAGCATTAGGAGACCAAGATCGGATCTACGCAATGCAAGAAGAGTTGGATCAATTTGAGAGAAACAAAGTCCGAAACTAGTTTCATTTATAGAAGGAATATCTGTGATTGGAACTAAATGGGTTTTCAGAAACAAGATGAATGAATCTGGTGAAATAACCAGAAACAAAGCAAGATTGGTTGCCAAGGGATTTACCCAGACTGAAGGCTTAGACTTTAACGAGTCATATGCACCAGTTGCTAGATTGGATGCAATAAGACTCTTTCTAGCCTTTGCAGCTCATAAAGATTTCAAAGTTTATCAGATGGATGTCAAAAGTGCATTCTTAAACGGTGAACTTGCAGAAGAAGTTTATGTTGAGCAACCACCTGGCTTTGAAGTTTCCTCGTAAAGTAAAATGGTCTATAAACTATGTAAAGCTCAGATGGATCAAACAGGCTCCAAGAGCATGGTATGACACTTTGGCCAAGTACCTTCTGGAAAGTGGTTTCAAGAAAGGTGAAGTTGACAAAACTTTATTTACCTTAAATCATGACGGGAAACTACTCTTAGTTCAAGTATATGTTGATGACATCATATTTGGATCTAAGGACAAGCAACTTTGTAATGACTTTGCAAATCTCATGAAAAGCAAGTTTGAGATGAGCATGATGGGAGAAATGAATTATTTCCTAGGATTGCAAGTCAAGCAACTCTATGATGGAATATTCATTAGTCAAACAAAGTATGCAAAAGATATGCTCACAAAATTCAATCTTAAGCCTTCTGAAAAGAATGCTAAGATACCTATGAGCATTGGAACCAAAATGACCTATACTGAATCAGATAAGAGTGTTGAAGAACATAAGTATAGGAAATTGATAGGTTCACTACTTTACCTCACTGCAAGTAGACCTGATATTCAATATGCCGTTGGAGTATGTGCTAGATTTCAGACAAATCCAATGCAAACACACTACAACATTGCTATGAAAATATTAAGGTATGTAAAGGGTACAGTAGATGTAGGATTGTGGTATCCTAAAGAAAGTGGATTGAGTTTAACTGGGTACTCAGATTTGGTTATGTTGGATCACCGCTGATAGGAAAAGCACCTCGTGAACTTGTCGCTACGGGTACTAGACTTATCTCATGGTTTAGCAAGAAGCAAAACTCAATTGCAACTTCTACCACAGAGGCTGAATATATTGCTGCTGGTTGTTGTGCAACACAAATTCTGTGGATACAACAACAACTTAAAGACTATGGACTCAATGAGAAGAAAACTCCCATTTTCTGTGACAACACAAGTGCTATTGCGATTACACAGAATCCTAAATTTCATGCCAGAACAAAGCACATTGATGTTAGATATCACTTCATCAGAGACATGTTGAAAAGGGCAATATAGAGATACTCAAGATTGGCACTGAAGACCAACTTGCAGATATCTTCACTAAGCCACTACAAGAAAGTAGATTCTTAGCCTTAAGACATAGTCTTGGACTAATGGAACTACCAATGAACTGAAAGAGTTCAGGTATCTGGAACGGGCATCTAGAGAAGAGGTATTTGGAACGGGCATCCAGAGAAGAGGTATCTAGAACGGGTATCCAGAGAAGAGAAAAGAGAATTCTGGAATGGGTATCCAGAAGTCAAAAAGGCTAAAAAGCAAAAAGATAGCTTAAGATCTCTGAGACGGGAACTCAGATATCTGAATCACTCTATAAACGGGAAACACAAAAGAGAATAGTATAACTATCTGCAGTCAACTACTCTCTTGAAACTCGCATTATTTCTATCTTGATGAAAAACTTGGAAAAATCCTAAGTATAAGACAGATTCAGATGCAAACAGTGTTCTTGGTCATACAAAAACGTGATTCAGAAATCTATGCGCCAAAATTCATTAAATGGGCACAATTACACTTGTTGAATGTGATCATTGCTGAAGAAGCAATGGTGACCTTTGATGAAATTAAGCGATTGATCTATACGGTGGAAATTAATTCACAATAAATAGTGGACTGTTGAAATTCAGACATGGCCCACTAAGCATTTAATGCCGAACTAGCTTTTGCTCACGCCTGCTTGCAAATCACAGATACGTACACACAAAATCAATTTGTATGTATTTGTCTATTGGGATTCAACTGCTATATATATAGGATTTTGGCATAGGAAATCACTTTTGCCTAATCCGAAAACTCATCTTGCACAAAAATAGCAAATCCTTCTCCTGATTCTCTACAAAACCTTCTACAATCTCTGCAAATCTAGATTAAGTTTTTCTGCAAAGAATTACTAAATCAAATCTCTTTCAAAAACCAATTTCAAATCCCTACACTATATAAAGAGATGGCCCCTAAAAGTTCAAGTACACTAAAATCTCAATCCTCCACTGGTACTGCTGAAAAGCAAGCACCAGAGTTGGTTATTGTGAACAACCGACTGGTAGGAGATTTTAATCCTGACCATTGGACTTCAAATCACAGAATGATTTGGGGTGGTGCCATGGTTGAGGAATACCTCATGGATGGAATAGAGAACCAAGCCGACAGAAAGCTAATTCTTGACATGCTTGAAAAGGCACAAATCAAGGGCTTTCTATCTGCTCGCCCTAGTGGAATTTCATCACTCGATGTGTTGGAATTCTACAACAACTCCAGGATTATTTCCTGTGTTTCAAGGCAATCAAATAGTGTTCATTAAAACCTCAGTCCAAGGAAAGGAAATCCTTCTGGACTTAACAACTTTCTGTAAGTTGTTTGAGTTTCAAAATCTTGGAAAGGATTTTGAAATAAACACCAAGGATGATGAACTCCTTGAAGGTGTTAAAGAACTTTACAGTGACGTGTGTGATCTTGAAAAATCAGATACACCCACTGAGTTCAAGCTTGCTGACATCCGAACTAGACATCCGTTGGTTCACTGGGATGTACTGGCTTGCATTCTTCACAGATGCTTTGATGGTCTACAAGGAGGTGCTGACCAGATAAGCCAAGAACGGTGGATGATGATGTTCTTGCTGAATCAACAAGACAAAAGGCTGGAAAACCCTTTTAACTGGGGAAAGTACGCCTTTCTGAAGTTTGTGAAGAAGATTCAAGGCTTCGAGCCTAAGATTACCAAAGGACTAGTTGAGCCAAAGGCCATCAGAGGATATGGTGCGAAAATATGCTACTTTTGGAAAAGCTTGCATTGAGCTCAGAGAGGCTTTGAAATAGCCAACAGTAACCTACTCTACAAATATGAGTATACAAACTTGATGAAAAAGGTTACTGGGTCTCAGAAAGGTTCTAAGAAGCGAAAGTCTGAAAAGGTATCTGAAGAAAAGGTTGCAACCAAGAAGCCCAGAACTTCAAGAAAGAAGTCCGCTGGCAAATCAGAAGACACACCCAAAGAGGTTGTCGATTCTCAGATATCTGCAGGCATTGTCGATGAACTGATAAAGGCAGATGAAATCATCAATGATGAAAAAGAGTTATCAACTACTGAACAAGTAGACTCAGCAAGAGAAAGTGCTTTCAGAAATGTTGCGACTAATGCAGAAAGCCTTGCTGATGAACTCATAAATGCTGCCAAAAGTGGTGAAAAACACCAAGCCCTATCTGCAGAAACCGCAGGAATAATGGATCAATCAGTTCCCAATGCTGATGAGAGCTCTGACGATGAAGATGATGAACTAGTCATCTCTCAAGTCCTAGAAAGAACAAAGAGGGCTAAGGTTACTGAAACAGTAACTGGTGATAAGGTATCTGAAGAAGAACCTACACCACAGGTTGCTGAACCCATAGCAAAGGTTGTTGGTGCAAACACATCATCAGGGAATATTTCTCTTGCACAACTTCAAAAAGCCCTGATGAGTGGTATTTTAGTACTGGCGGATGCTGATGGAAACGCCACAACTAAAAATCTGGAAGAACATTCTACTGACCAATCCTCTGCTTCCAGACAACCACAACAACCACAACCACAACAACCACAACAGCCACAAGTGGTTGATGAAATGGTAAATGAACTCCATTTCGAATTACCAGCAATGCAGTATGCTGAAGAAAATCCTGCAAAAGAGCAGGTTCCCCAACTCAATGAGAGGGATCAAACTGAGACATCTACTCAGAATGATCAACCAGGGGAGGCAACTGAGTTGCATACTCAGGATAGGTGTGAAGTACCAGCAACTTCAAGCAAAGAAACTGCACTGGGACAAGAAGACCAAAGTATAGAAAGGTCACAAGTTCCAGAGACCAATCAGCCTGAAACTACTCAGGTAGCTGACCGGTTTAACTCTTATCTTGTGAAAATTTTTATGCTTGTACATCTTGTTCTTTATAAAAATTCTTTGTTACAGGCTGAGTTAGAAACACACAAACAAGAGGAAGCTGAAAAGCTTACCTCAGAAACTGAGAAGGAGGTTTCCTCAACCTCGCCTCTTAAGACATCTGAGCCTGTGTCACAGGTAATAATGGATTCTTAAGATAACACTTCTTCAGTTATAAGTTTATGTGCTTAATCATTGAAATAAATATTTCTAACAGGCTCCAACTGAGATGGAAGAAGATAAGGCAGAAATGCCAGAGACAAACCCAGAGACCAACAAGGTTTCTGAAGAACACATCACTGAGCCTTCTAGCATGAAGGTATATGACGAATCAAGTGATAAGTATTCTTCATCTTGGGTTATCTTATATCTCTTCTAAAAATATTCAATACTTTCTATTCACAGGATCAATCAGAAGTAGAAATGCACGGGGACAAAGTTGCGACATCTTGAGAATCACAGATCAACTAAACAGACGAGCACGAGCTCTTGACTTGGAGACATACATCCATGCAATGTTCCCTACTGAACAATACACAGTTGCGACTCTATTGCATAAGGATTTCTCCAGAGAAGTAGCGCACAGTTTGATACAAGCCTTTGAACAGGCAGATGGTCAGACAAGATTACAAATGGCATTTAAGCCAGTCCTGCCCCAAACTCTGCAATTTATACCTTCTGAACAAGAAGAGGTTAATGGGCAGAAGATCACTATTCCTGAAGTGATCAATCTTGTATCTGAAGATGATGAGGAGGAAGAGATAAACGAAAATGACTTCGACGAACCTCCCACTGACCATCACCAAAAGGATGACACAGACAAAAAGGATGATGATGATGCCCCTGCACCAGGGACCGGAGGAATTTCACTAAGAAATGATGCCTCAGCTGCTGAAAAGCACACTGAGAAGCCTTCACAGAAATCTCCGTCTCCATCTCCTCAGAAATCTACTCATCCATCTTCTAACCAACACCCGATTACTCTTGAACAAGTAGTTGAGCTTTACAAGAAACCGATCGAAAATATTAAACACTCAAACCAGATCGCTCAACTCGCATAACCTGTTGGAAGAAGAACAATGACTCCATCTTCAATCGGAAGATCAAATAGCTAAATCCAGAGACAAGCTTGATCAACTACAAGATCAATACTTACAAGAAATGATTGCTTACTCGAGGTTAAAGAGCTACGAGATGTCAGGCATGATATCACCAAAGAACTCGACATCAAGAAGTATTCAAGTCAAGCATGATGCTAAGGCGCATCATCTTCAAAAGAAGTACCATCCTCCTCCCGTAAAGGAAAGAAACCAATCTCGAGATGGTTCTTTGGACTCGATACAATCGATGAAAATGTCCAAGAGGATGAAGATCACTGGCCTGATTACTCAGATGATGAAGAAGACAAGACTTTGGCAGAGCACCGCAATGAACATCTAGCGGTTTCTCACTTGAAAAGGAAGTCGATTGCTCCTACAATTTTCAAAGAAGCGCCAAATGTTCACTCCAATGAATACATGAACACGTGCAAGCATCGCTACTCTGAACAAGGAGATGTCTTCACAGAACAAGGAAGTAATTGCCTCCGTCCCCTCTGAAATGAGAAAGTTCACTGAGCTCATCACTCAGAGAACAACTAGCATAGTCATTTCTCAGAAAGATCTGGGAATGATAAGGGATGATGATGCGTCTTTAGCTGAAAAAGCTTTCCAAGAGGCAAGTTACACTGCTGGAAAAGCAGATGCCATCCTAGGCCCATTAGCAGAGCTCACTGACAAGGACAATGGACTTATCAAGCAAAATCAGGAGCTCAAAGCCGAACTTCAGAAGTTGGTCACTGCCTATAATTATTTACAAGGGCATTTTAACTCTCTCTCAGATTCCTTTATGAGACTGAGTTAGCCAACAATGACTAAGGGGGGAAAGAATGTACAAATCTGGACCTCAAAGTCAGGGGGAATGGGAAGAAGGAGAAGAAAACAAGAAGAAATCTGGAGCTGGTGCGGCTCAGAAAGGAAGAAGAAACATGAAAACTTCCCAGCCACCACTCAGAATCAATGAACCCTCCTCAAGCCAAGCTGCTTTGCAAATAGTAGCTGCTTCCCAGAAACCTACTGAAGGAACTAAAATGATAACAAGGGCAATGGCACAGAAACCTCCAAGGAGTACCAAGGCTCCAAGGAAAAGACAAGTTAAAGGGATTGATGAATCTTCTGAAGAAGAAGAAGAAGGTCAAATCAAGTCCCTGGGCAATGAAGAAGGCTGTAAAACTCACACAAGATTCAATCTTGATGATGATGAGGAAACTGATGAAGATGAAGCTCCTCTTCACAAGAAAAGGAAAATTGAAAGCCTAACTGAGCCCATAGCTGCAAAGCCCCTAGCAGCTAAAACACCCTCTGGAAATACCAAGTCTATCCAGGGTGGTGGCTCTTCAAGCAACAACCCCAAAGAGAATTCAAGACAGAGAAGGAAGATCGAGAGCGAGCAAAGACAAAGTCAACTTCCACTCAGGCCAGAAGAAGCCAAAATAGAGTATGTGAAGTATGACAATGATTCCTCTGTCTACAGGTGCATCAATCAGAAAAATGGCTATTGGATTCTGGAACTTAAGCATCTATTGGTAAATTCAAGATTTCCAGAACCAATCCATAAACAACTTATGGCATGGAGAAAAGATAAGCCAACCTTGATCAACACCAATCACATTAAAGCCTGGTTGGATTTTGAAGTTGTCAAGAGAACTGAAGCCATGAGAAAGGACCTCTCTGATGAATGTCCATATGGAAAGCCAGATGATGTGCACAGAATTCTGAATATCACAGGAACAGGCACAAGAGCAAGACTCGCTGTAGAACCCTATCAATCGTTCTCTATCTAATCAAGATCAATACAAGGGTGACATCGATATCCAAGATTATCTACGAATACTTCAAGCTTTCAGATATCAGAATAGAGCATGCCTGGAAGTGGGGAAAGTATCTGTGGGTCAAACATTTTGTCAAGAAAAATCCTACCAAAACCTACAAAGAGCTCTGTGGATTTGCCAGAGACACAGAGATGCTCGTTAGAACTCTTCTCTATGACTATTCTGATGACATCAAAAGGTTTGGAGATAGGAAATTTGCAGACTAATCCACAGAAACACTGTTGAAGACTTGAAGAAATTGAAGAATTGAAGACTAGTTTATTAGCATGTTTACTTGGAGCTTGGTTACTCCTGTTGTCCTGATTTACTACGTAGTTTTTGTTATATTTTTGCTGACTGAGCTTAACTGTATTATGTATTAAAGTTATCTGTAATCTTTATTTGTAACTTATCTGAAGAACTTACTCTCAGATAATATTCTATAAAAGATAACTTATCAGCAAAGATCACACCTTGTGATTTGGTTGATGTCTACTTTCTGCACTTAATTAAATAATTTGAAGATCTTAAGAAAAGATTAAGTGTTGGATTGTTCACTCATCCAGATTTGTAATAGGTAAGATAGTCATCGTTGACTGATCAAAAAGGGGGAAATTTGTTGGGAAATTTCTTGGGAAATTTGTTAGGAAATTTGTTAGATATTTTGTTAGAAATATCTGTTTAGATTTTGATCAGCAACATGATGACTTATCTTAGTCTCAGAAAGGTGATTAGTACTCTTGGTTCACTTGAACATTGTAAACGAGGAAACTCACTAAGTATGATAGTCTAGCTAATCTTGTATAGGATGTTAGGTCTCAAAATATAATTTTTATTTTATGAAGAGAAGACCAAGAAGAAGACATCCAAGCAGAACAAGCTCAACGACATTGAAGACTTGAAGAAACTGCACAAGATTGCTGAAACTGTTGTTCAGATACCTTAGCCAGATATCTTGAAGACACGAATAGTTTCAAACAAACTGTGTCACAAGAGCTATCTGAGAAATAAAAGGCCTATCTGAAAACAAGGAAAGTGTCCACAGATATCAATTCTCAGATACCTTGAGCTTTAACCACATTTCTGAAAAAGAAATATATATATTGCAAACAAAGTTGTTTCAATATAAGTGGTATCTGAAGATTGAAGATAAGGACGTTCAAAGAATTAGATAACACTAGTCTCTGATACAAAGCATAGTTCCGTTGGCACTACAGGACAAAAAGTATAGTACAATGCATTTAATGCACGGACAGAGATGTCTGAATAAAAGCAACGGCAGCTTCTGAAGAAGAAGACAAAACCTGCTACAGTACTATACACAGATATCAATAGTTTGAATTTGAGCCTAACGGATACTATTCAAACGGCACTCAAATTAGACTACTTGAGAGGACACACAAGACACACGACATACTTTGAAAATGCTGAACATCTTACTCTCTCAAAGCAACTTACTTATCCTCAAAGCTTTCTGTTGCGACCAAAGCTTTTGATCTTGAGTGACACTGAAGTTCTAAGTGTCCTGATCCTAAACAAGCATAGCTATCTGTGAAAGAGTTGAAACGAAAGATCAAGTATCTGAGATTCATTCTCTTGAACATTTATCTAAGACTTGGGTCAGTAAAAAGAACAAGATACCATACATTGAAAAGTGTATTAAGTATACTTGATTCACAGAGCTATCTGAATAACTGAATAAGTTATTAAAGAAGCTCATCTGACAACTCAAACCAAAACCAACACCGTAACTGGCGTGGAGTACAGGAAGTACTTAGTTTGAAAAATCAGGGAATAACTCCAAGGTTACCAGAGTATAGGAAGTACTTGATTTGGGAAACTAAGGAATAAATCCAAGGTTATTAAGTATAGGAAGTACTTAGCTTGGAAAGCTAGGGAATAACTTAAAGGTTTCTGAGTACAGGAAGTACTTGGCTGTGAAAGCCGGGGAACAACTCAGGGGGAACATTTGGTTGGGAACCAATTGTTAAGAATCTTAAAATAGGTTTATTGTAAGGTGAACTCAATTATCTGTTCTAGTGAATTCTAGGTCTCTGGTAGACCGAAGTGGATTAGTTGGAGGATTACGCCACCTCCAGATACCACTATATTTGCTGTGTTATTTACGTTTCTGTATTTACATTTTAGCAACACACACACACACACTTTAACTGTTTCTGCACTTATCTTTATTAAGTCTTCCGCGCTCTGATTCTAAGTATCAGATATCTGAGAAATAGTTTTTATCGACAAAAAGTTTTAAAAGACTATTCACCCCCCCCCCCCCTCTAGTCTTTTACTTTGCCGTTATCTGGACCAACATATATATATATATATATATATATATATATATATATATATATATATATATATATATATATATATATATATATATATATATATATATATATATATATATATATATAATTTTAAGTTTATACCATATACAAATTTTTACAAACCAATTAATATTTATTCACTATTCATCAATTATAACTCAATTAAAATTCGGTGAATTAAATTACTCGTAAATAGCTTATAAAACTTTTAACATTGATTTGAGGTAATTATTAAATTAAAATCACAAAGTCTTGGAAGAGTCGTGTATTAGTGAAAGACCTGAGAGACGGATTGATATTCTTACGTATATGTATAATGTTTTTGACAATATCAGTAATGTTTTATGAATGAACATTTTATATCATTTTTTTATGTATATATATAACCGATGTTCTTAGTAAAACCTCTAATATTTTTGGATATAATCCGTCTCTTTTAGTTTCTCCATAACACCGTCTCTAAGGAGACTTAGTTGGGGATGGCTAACTTTAGTACTGTCGCATTGTACTAAGGTTAGTACTACGATCTAAACCACTAGATCACTTCAAGATTTTGTTAGGAATATCTCTTAGTTTTTGAACAGTAACCCCAATGACTTATCTTAGCTCAGAAAGGTAACTAGTACTCTTAGTTCACTTGAACATTGTAAAAGAGGAAGCTTACTGAGTGTGTTAGTCTAGCATATCTTGTATACGATGTTAGGTCTCTTAATGTAATTTTTATATCTTTGAAGAAGACCTTGAAGGAAGCATCCAGCAGAAGAACTCAATTTTCGAAGATCAAGAAACTGCACAAGGTTGCTGAAGACTATAAGGAATATCTGTTTAGATTTTGATCAGCAACCTAATGACTTATCTTAGCTCAGAAAGGTGATTAGTACTCTTGGTTCACTTGAACACTGTAAAAGAGGAAACTCACTAAGTATGATAGTCTAGCAAATCTTGTATAGGATGTTAGGTCTCGATATGTAATTTTTATTTTATGAAGAAGACCAAGAAGAAAGCATCCGGCAGGAAAAGTTCAACAATTTTGAAGACTTGAAGATTGCACAAGATTGCTGAGGACAAAGGTTTTTCAGATACCAATGACCAGATACCTTGAAGACACAAGCGTTTTTAAAAAAAAACAGTGTTACAAGAGATATCTGAGAACTAAAAGGTTTCTGAAACAAGGAAAGTGCCCACAGATATCTACACTCAGATACCTTGGACATAAACTATGTTTCTGAAAAGAAATATTTTATAACAAAGTTGTTTCAACAAGTGGTATCTGGAGTTGTGATAATCTATGGAAAAGAACATGCAAAGCTTCAGAGAACTATGATAGAATAAGATCTCTAATACAATGCATAGTTCCGTTGGCACTATAGGAGAAAGAATAGTACAGTGCATTAAATGCGCAGACATAAATATCTGAACAAAAATGGTAGCTTCTGAAAAAGAAGACAAACCTGCTACAGTACTATACTCAGATATCAATAGGTTGAAATTGAGTTAAGCCTAACGGATACTATTCAAACGGCACTCAAATTCATCTATAAATATCAACACTTAGACTGCTTCAGAAGACACCTTAGAACACACACAGAACTTACATTGAATACTTTCACAAGCTCTCTCAAGCACACTACTTACCTTCAAGCTTTCTGTTGCGACCAAAGCTCTTGATTCTAAGTAGCACAAAAGTTCTAAGTGTCCTGATCCTTAACAAGCATTGTTAATTGTGAAAGAGTTGAATTAAGATTTCATATCTGAGATTCATTCTCTTAAACACTTATCATAGACTTAGGTCAGTAAAGAACAAGATACCATACATTGCAAAGTGTATTAAGTATACTTGATTCATAGAGCTATCTGAATAACTGAACAAGTTATTAAAGAAGCTCACCTGACAATTTACCTTAACCAACACCTTAATCGGCGTGGAGTACAGGAAGTACTTAGTTTGGGAAACTAAGGAATAACTCCAAGGTTATTGAGCACAGGGAGTACTTAGTTTGGGAAACTAAGGAATAGCTCAAAAAGGTTTCTGAGTACAGGAAGTACTTGGTTGTGAAAGCCGGGGAATAACTCAGGGGGAACACTCGGTTGGGAACCTAGTGTATTTAGGAATCAAGAGAAGATATTTGTAAGGTTACATCATTTATCTGTCTTAGTGGATTCTAGGCCTGAGAAAGGCCGAAGTGGATTAGTTGAAGGATTACGCCACCTTCAGATACCACTATAAAAAGACTTGTGTTATTTACTTTCTGCAGTCTATTACTTGCTTTACTTATCTTGCTGAGCTCGTGCACTTATCACAGAAAAGTCTTTCGCTCTCTGAAATTAAGTATCAGATATCTGAGAAACTGTGCTTATCGACAAAAATTTTAAAAGACTATTCACCCCCCCCCCCCAGTCTTTTACTTTGCCGTTATCTGGACCAACAAGTGGTATCAGAGCAGGAGGTTCCCAAGCCTTCTGCACTGAACCTAGATCCCAGATAAGTGCCCACAATCTGCTTTTCACCTACACTTGATTTGTTTGTTTAGTGTTTGCTGCAGGATGTCTTTAAGTGACGCCCCAATTCTCAAGCCCGAGAATTATGAAAAATGGAAGAACAACATGATGCTCCACCTAGAAGCCATCAGTGACGAAATGATCGAAGTAATAAAGAATGGCCCAATAGTCATTCAACAACTCAAGCAAGTCATAAAGGTTTCTAATGGTAGAGACAGAGAACAAAGCGATGGGTCTTCACAAACAGATGCGTCAACTAGTGGGAGACCTTCCAGTCAAGTCTTTTACGAACCAAATCCCAGAGAGCTCTGGACATCAGAAGATGCCAAGAGAAATTGACTGGATGGTCAGGCTCGTAATATCATCATACGTTCTACTCCAGAGCACATACAGTGTAAACTATGGGTGCAAAAACGGCGAAAGTGGCATGGCAACTGATTGAAGAAATCTGTGCCGACACTGAGAAAACAAAGGAAAATAAGTTCGAAGTTTTGAAGCTCAAATTCCAAAACTTTAAACAAGGTCCCACGGAGACTCTTGAAGAACTAGATTTCTGGTTTACAACACTTATGAGTGATATGGCTGCACTTGGTGAGAGTAATAGATATACCCAGTCAGAAAAGATTAAGACTATTGTGAGAAGTCTAAATCATAACTGGGAACACACAAAGTTTTTCTACTTAAACCAAGGAATGCCAGATATCACTCCTGTGGAACTTTTCTCTCACCTTGCCACTGTTGACTATGAAACAACTCAGAGAGAACAAACAACTGAGAAGTTGCAGAATGTTGCTCAAGGAACTTCTGAAAAGAAGAAAGGCAAGGAGGTGACTGAGGATGCTCTTGCTGTAAATCAAATGGGAAAATATGTCAGTCGAGAAATTGAGAGAAGAAAAGCCAAAGAGAAGCTGAAAAAGCATCTAGGCTCAAACTATCACCAGTACAAAAATATGCAAAGCTCGCTGAACAAGCCGGCTCAGAAAGCATCAAGTACTGAGGAAGCAGAAATCGGAAAGGATATCTGTTTCTATTGTTAAAAACCTGGTCATTTCAAGAAGGATTGCCCTGCCTTCATCAAACTAAAGACAGGTGACAAGAAAGACAGAAGAATCTTCAAAAGAAGTTAGAGAGCTATGCTCACTGAAGAGAGGAAAAAGATTCAAATCCAACCGGATGCTCTAGATATTGCGTCTGATTCTGAGAATGAGGCTTCAGATGATTCCACACTGCCTTCCCAGAAATGTGCAGTGTTTCTCATGAAGTAATTGACTTTGGTCAAAAGAAGAAAGAAGTGTGTGGAATGGCTGAAGAAATCTTTCCAGATATCTCGAACATTGAAACTTGTCTAATGGCTGATGAGGTAACACATACTTCCTGTTATACTTATGAAAGTGATGAAGAAGGAATCAAAGATCTGGAAAATCTCAGAAAAGAACTTGATCTCTATGAAAGAGAATTTCTAATGGTCCGAGCAAGAGCCGAAAATCTTGAAGAAGAAAAGAATTCTCTTGTAAAGGAAAATTCTCAAATAATCAAGATATCTGAGAAAAAGGATGCTGAAAATGCATTTCTCAAGGCTCATATATCTGAGATCGAAAAGTCACATAAAGAAACAATGGCCAATCTTCAAAAGAAATGTGAAGATCTTCTTTTTGAAAATAAGGAACTCAAAAAGAAAGAACTATCTTTTCAATCTTATGCCAAAGCTAGTGACACTCTTACTGAAGTACAATCTTATTTAAGAGATCCATCAGAAAAGAGAGGACTTAAATTTGGACACACATGACAGTTCCACCACTCTGAATAAGAGTAATGAAGGCGAACATTTATCGATGCTTTCAACAAGGTGATTCCCAAACAATCTCTGATGTCGTAAAGAAAAGATTGTTGACAAAGGAAAAGGCAGTTGCGACCAAGCCTTTGTGGGAAAACAAGTCCAAAGAAAACCTGTCGGGCATGTCTCTGGAAAGAAACATAACACTGAAAAGTGTAATCACCTACAATGCTATGTCTCTCAAAAAGGAAAAATTGCAGGAGCTGACAAATTCTCCTATGTCCCGTTTTCTAGAAAGAAAATAGATTATCCAGAGACTAGCAAAGCTGTTGAGAAGAGATCTCAGATAGCACCAGGTGCTTGGAATGATATTGGCTATAAAGCCATCAGGAAACAACTTGCTCGTGAGTACAAACAAGAGGAAGAACGATGGTTAAAGGCTGGAATTGCTCACAACAATTATCAGAAGTGGAAGATGAATCAAGCCACTGAAAATCTGAATGCCAGTGATAGAAGAAATCTGGCTAGGAAAGCTAAGTTTGCTGAGAAGCAGACTCAGAAACCTGATAGATATCTAAAAGCACCAAATGGAGCACCAAGGAACACACCAAGGAAGAATGTAGTTCTTAATAACAATGATACTAATCATTTAACTAGAATTCCTCCTTATGAACCTGTTAGACAAAAGAATGTTCCTAAGAAATTCATTCTAAAATGGATTCCTACTGGAAGATTTTTTAGTCCAGATGGTTCCATTGTTGGTATGAGAACCTAATCTTCTGTTTCCGGTTTTGTGCAGAACACATTAAAGACTAATTCAAAATGGCATTTTGATAGTGGATGTGGGAAGCACATGACAGAGACAAAGCAAATCTGATTGACTACAAAAAGTGCAATGATGGACCAATTATCAGGTTTGCTGGAGGAGATGAAAATCCAACCACAGTTTTTGGGAATTTGAAGTTTGGAACCCTTACAATCTCTGAAGTACTTCATGTAAAGGGATTGAAATATAATCTCCTAAGCCTGAGTCAACTAGTAGACAAAGGGTACACTGTCAAAATCAAGTCAAAACTATGTAAAGTGATTGACAATGAGTCAAAGCAGACAGTCTTGGTTGCAAGGCGTAAAGGAAATCTTTATGTTGCTGATTGGGCATCCACCACAACCGAAGAATGTCTCATGGTGAGTCAATCAGGCCACACTGAAGAAAATTGGCTATGGCATAAAAGAATGAGTCACTTGAATTTCAAAACTCTGAATAAGCTAGCCAAGAAAGAGTTGGTGGTTGGTTTACCCAAAATGGCTTATAGAAAAGAAGGTGTATGCTCAGCTTGCCAAATGGAAAAACAATCCAAAACATCTTTCAAGTCTAAAACTAGACATTCTAGTGAAAGGCCACTGCAAATGTTACATATGGATTTGTTTGAATCCTCAGTAACTAGTTATGCAGGAAAGAAGTATGGTCTGGTTGTTGTTGATGATTACTCAAGATTCACTTGGGTTGTCTTTCTCAAACACAAATCTAATGCAAGGGTTGAGATACCTAACTTGCTTAATAAGCTCGGAGTCATGAAAAATGGCAAGGTATCTGTAATCAGAACATACCATGGTACTGAGTTTGTGAACCAGTACATCAAAGAGTTTTGTACCTGCAAAGGAATACAACATCAACTATCTTCTGTAAGGACACCACAACAAAATGGTGTTGCTGAAAGAAAGAATAGGACCCTGAAAGAAGCAGCAAGAACAATGCTTGCTGACACTGAAATAAGTGAAATCTATTGGGTTGAAGCTGTAAACACAACATGCTACACTCAAAATAGATGTCTGATTAACAAACACCATGGCAAAACTCCTTACGAGATTTTTATTGGTAGACCCCTTAGTATCAAACATCTAAGGGTGTTTGGTTGTAGATGTTTCGTTCTTAACAATGGAAAAGAATACTTGAGAACATTTCAACCAAAGGCAGATGAAGGAGTATTTCTTGGCTATTCTCTAAATAGCAAAGCCTACAGAATCTACAACAAAAGAACGCAAAAGATCGAAGAATCTGCTCATGTAGTATTCTATGAAGGAAACAAGAAAGTACTCTTGAATGATGATCTCTCAGATAGGTTCAAAGAACTATTGATTAAAGATTCTGAAAAAGGATCCTCAAAAGGAAACAATTCTATCATTCAAATAGAGGATGAGTCTGACGATGAAAAGCTACCTATGCTTAGTAACAACCAGATGAATCTAAGACATGATGAAGAATTTCCTATGAGAATTTCAGAAATGGAACAGGTTACTGAGAACCTTCATCATGAAAAGGTATCTGAAAATGAGACTGCTGAAATGCAAGTTCCAGATATCTCTAACACTGAAAAAGTGTCAGATATCCATTGCATTTTCCATGTGTCAGATATCCCAGATACTGCACAAGTATCTCATCAAGATCATATTGATTCACATTCAAATCAAAATGATAAGAAATCATCCTGCAAAGGATGTGATTGGTCCCATAGACCAAGGAGTTTGAACTAGAAGAGCAATCGCTGAAAATGCAACTTGTCTCTATGGATGTTTCATCTCAAACATTGAACCAAAGACTATAGAAGAAGCATTAAAGGATCAAGATTGGATCTCTGCAATGCAAGAAGAGCTGGATCAATTTGAGAGAAACAAAGTCTGGAAACTGGTTCCATTTGTTAACGGAATATCTGTAATCGGAACCAAGAGGGTTTTCAGAAACAAAATGAATGAGTCTGGTGAAATAACCAGAAACAAAGCTAGGTTGGTTGCCAAGGGATTCACCCAGACTGAAGGACTAGATTTTGATGAATCTTATGCACCAGTTGCAAGATTGGATGCAATAAGACTCTTTCTAGCCTTTGCAGCTCATAATGACTTTACTGTTTATCAAATGGATGTCAAGAGTGCATTCTTAAATGGTGAACTTGCTGAGGAAGTCTATGTTGAGCAACCACCAGGTATTGAAGTTTCCTCAGAAAGTAGGATGGTCTATAAGCTTCAGAAAACTCTGTATGGGCTGAAACAAGCTCCAAGAGCATGGTATGATACATTGGCCAAATACCTACTAGAAAGTGGTTTCAAGAAAGGAGATGTTGATAAAACACTCTTCACATTGAAACATGATGGGAAACTACTTTTAGTTCAAGTATATGTTGATGACATTATATTTGGATCTAAAGACAAGCAACTTTGTGAAGACTTTGCTGAACTCATGAAATGTAAATTTGAGATGAGCATGATGGGAGAATTGAATTACTTCCTGTATCGCAAGTCAAGCAACTCAATGATGGAATATTCATTAGTCAAACAAAGTATGCAAAGGACATGCTCAACAAGGTTAATCTAAATCCTTCTGAAAAGAATGCTAAGATACCAATGAGCATTGGAACCAAAATGACCTATACTGAATCTGACAAGAGTGTTGAAGAACACAAGTATAGGAAATTGATTGGTTCTCTACTATACCTCACTGCAAGTAGACCTGATATTCAATATGCAGTTGGAGTGTGTGCTAGATTTCCGACAAATCCAACGCAATCACACTACAACATTGCTACGAAAATATTGAGGTATGTAAAAGGTACTGTAGAAGTTGGATTGTGGTATCCAAAAGATAGTTGATTGAGTTTGGTTGGCTATCCAGATGCCGACTATGCTGGATCACTGCTTGATAGAAAAAGCACCTCAGGAACATGTTAATTTCTTGGTGCTAGATTGATATCATGGTTCAGCAAGAAACAAAATTCAATTGCCACATCTACCACAGAGGCAGAATATATTGCTGCATGGTTTTGTGCTTCACAGATATTGTGGATACAACAACAACTCAGAGACTATGGACTCAATGAAGAGAAAACTCTCATTTTCTGTGACAACACAAGTGCTATTGCCTTAACTCAGAATCCTAAGTTTCATGCTAGAACAAAGCACATTGATGTTAGACACCACTTCATCAGAGACCATGTTGAAAAAGCCAATATAGAGATACTCAAGATTGGCACTGAAGATCAACTTGCAGATATCTTCACTAAGCCACTACAAGAAAGTAGATTCTTAGCCTTAAGACACAGTCTTGGACTAATGGAGCTACCCAAGAACTGAAAATGTTCAGATATCTGAAGAAGATATCAAAGGAGAGAGAAAAGGGATCTGGAACGGGAATCCAGAAAAGATAAATCTGGAATGGGTATCCAGAAAAGAGGAATCTGGAACGGGTATCCAGAAACCAAAGGCTAAATGGTAAAATGGCTGTTTTGAAGATCTCTGAGACGGGTACTCAGATATCTAGATCACTCAGTGAGGGGGAACACAAAAGAAAATAGTACAACTGTCTACAGTTAACTACTATCTTGAAGTTTGAATTATTTCTATCTTTGTGAAAAACTTTGAAAAGACAACAAGTATAAGATAGAATTAGATACAACAGTGTTCTCATTTACACAGAAACGTGATTCAGATAGCTAATAGCCAAAATTCATTAAATGGGCACAATTACATTTGCTGATTGTGATCATTGTTGAAGAAGCAATGGTGACCCTTGATGAAATGGGCGATTGATCTTTACGGCAGAGATTAACCCTCAGTAAATAGTGGACTGTTGAAATTTCGACAGGGCCCACCATGCATTTAATGCCGAACAAGCTTTTACCCACGCCTGTCTGCAATACACAGATAACTACACACAAAATTAATTTGTATGTATGTGACTGTTGAGATTACATTGCTATATATATATATAGGTTTTTGGCAAAAGAATTCACTTTCGCCTAATCCAACATTCAGACTTGCACAAGAATAGCAAATTTCTCTCTTCTATTTTTCTGCAAATCTCTGCTCCCAAATTAGTTTTTCTGCAAAGAATCACTAATCTTTCACCTTAATCTCTTTCAGACCTTCGAAAAACTCACGCTATATAAAGAGATGCTCCAAAACGTGCTTCTACCCAGAAATTCCAAAATACTACCACTGGTACTGCTGAAAATCAAGCACCAGAATTGGTAGTTGTAAACAATCGATTGGTAGGAGACTTCAATCCCGATCATTGGACTTCAACTCAAAGAATGATTTGGGGTGGTGCCATGATTGAGGAATACCTCACGGCTGCTGTTGAAAATCAAGCCGATAGAAAGCTGATATTTGACATTCTTGAAAAGGCAAAAATCAAGGGTTTTCTATCAGCTCTTCCCAGTAGAATTTCTTCACTAGATGTGTTAGAATTGTACAATAACTCCAGGATTATATCATGTGTTTCTGAAGGCACTACAATAGTGTCTATAAAAACTAAGGTCCAAGGAAAGGAAATCCTTTTGGACTTAACAACTTTCTGTAAGTTGTTTGATCTTCAAAATCTTGGAAAGGATTTTGAAATAGACACCAAGGATGATGATCTCCTTGAAGGTGTAAAACAGTTGTACAGTGATGTGTGTGATCTTGAAAACCAGATACACCCACTGATTTCAAGCTTGCTGACATCAGAACCAGACAATCTGCTGGTTCACTGGGATGTGTTGGCATGCATTCTTCACAGATGCTTTGATGGTCTACAAGGAGGTGCTGACCAGATAAGCCAAGAATGCTGGATGATGATGTTCTTGTTGCAACAACAAGACAAAAGGCTGGAAAACCCTTTCAATTGGGGAAAGTACGCCTTTATGAAGTTTGTGAAGAAGATTGAAGGCTTTGAGCCTAAAATCGCTAAGGGAATTGCTGAGCCAAAGACCACAGTAAGCTATAGTCTAAAGATATGCCACTTGCTAGAAAAGCTTGGCATTGAGCTCAGAGAGAAGGCTGATATAGCCAACAGTAACCTACTCTACAAATATGAGTATACAAACATGATGAAAAAGGTTATTGGATCTCAGAAAGGTTCCAAGAAGCGAAAGACTGAAGAGGTATCTGAGGGAAAGGTTGCGACCAAGAAGCCCAGAACTTCACGAAAGAAGTTTGCTGGCAAATCAGAAGGCACACCCATTGAGGTTGTCGATTCCCAGATACCTGCCGCCACTGTCGATGAACTCATCAATGCTGCAAAAGAGGTATCAGCTACTGAACAAGTAGACTCAGCAAGAGAAAGTGCTTTCAAAAATGTTAAGACTATTGCCGAAAGCCTTGCAGATGAACTCATCAATGCTGCTAAAGGAAGTAGTGATAGATACCAAGCCCTATCTACAGAAGCCGCAGGGATTATGGACCAATCAGTTCCTAATGCTGAGGAGAGCTCTGACGATGAAGATGATGAATTAGTCATCTCTCAAGTCCTAGAAAAATAAAAAAGGGCTAAGGTTACTAAAAAAGTAACTGGTGTAGAGGTATCTGAAGAAGAACCTACACCACAGGTTGCTGAACAAGCACCTGTTTCAAAGGTTGCTGAAAAAGCAACTGTGTCCAAGGTCACTGGACAAATTACACCATCAGAGCAAGAAAGACTGAAAGATATTGAAGATGCTCTGATGAGTGATAGCTTAGTGTTGGAGGATACTGCCATTGCCTCAACACTCAACAGTCTGTCTCAAGCACAACAACCACAATAGCCAGATAAGGATACTGCTGAAATGGTACTTGAGCTGCAGATACCAGCATCTTTCATTGCTGAAGAAAATCCTGCAAAAGAGCAGGTTTCCCCACTCAATGAGAGGGATCAAACTGAGACATCTACTCAGAATGATCAACCAGGGGAGGCAACTGAGTTGCATACTCAGGAAAGGTCTGAAGTACCTGAAACTTCAAACAAAGAAGCTGAAATGGAACAACAAGACCAAAACATTGAAGGGTCACAAGTTCCAGAGACCAATCAGCCTGACACTGCTCAGGTAGCTGAATGGTTTAACTCTCTACTTGTGATAATTTGTGTTTATTAATCCTGTAAGTTAATAAAATTTCTTTGTTACAGGCTGATTTAGAAACACAAGAACATGAGGAAGCTGGAAAGCTTACCTCAGAAACTGAGAAAGAGGCCACCACAACCTCACCTCTTGGGGAATCTGAGCATGTGCCACAGGTGATAAAGAATTCCTTAAGATGTTACTTTTCAGTTATATGTTAAAATACTTAACTAATTAAGTGGACGTTTCTAATAGGCTCCAACTGAGAAAGAAGAACATAAGGCAGAAATGCCAGAAAAGGACCCAGAGACCATCAAGGTTTCTGAAGAAAATATCATTAAGCCTTCTAGTGAGAAGGTATATAAAACTCAGTGACAAACATTCTTCATCATGGGTTCATGTAAATTCTTCTCTAATTACTCAATACTTTCTACTTAAAGGCTCATTCAGAAGTAGAAGTGCAAGGGGAAAGAGTTGCGACATCCCCTGCACCCATGGAAATTGATGAAGCCCCCAAGCCAACATCACCAGAAAGAACACCTGAAACTGAGAATGTTTCTGCGAAAAATGATTCTGAGCCTCCTGTTAAGGAAGTATGTGGAAAACACAGAAATCATTGAAGCTTAATTCTTTCATGACAATTTCCTAAGTATTGTGATAATTTTAATTCTCAGGATCAAGCAGAAAGAAAGGTTGATGAGGACCAGACTTTCAAGTCTCCACCTCACAACAAGATATCTGAGGCACCCCTGCCTCAGTAGTACAAGTCTCTGAGCCTGATTCACTCATTCAGGTAACTCAGAAACCTAACTACACTCGTACTCAGATATCTACACAAGTTTTGAATCTAACTCAAAACTCTTTCTTTCAGGCTCAAACAAGTGCCACTAAGGTCCCTGATGATGAGAAAAAGGACCTGCTTCCTTTCTTCAAGGAACACACTTTGCCAAAGCATCTAAACTGCTTTAAGAAATGATAAAAGCTCCGATGCTCCGATCTTTCTGAGATCTTAAATGTGACTGATCACCACACAAGGAGAGCACGAGCCCTTGATTTGGAAAACTACATCCATGCAATGTTCCCCTCTGAACAGTATTCTTTCGGAACATTGATGGATAAGGAGTTTGTCAAGGAAGTGCCAGAAAGCTGATCCGAGCTTTCAATCAAGTTGATGGTCAGACCAGACTACAGATGGCATTCAAGCCTACTTTGCCCCAGACTCTACAGTATATACCCTCTGAACAAGAGGAAGTTAATGGGCAAACGGTCACTATTCCAGAAGTGATCAACCTGGTCTCTGAAGATGAGGAAGAGAAGGAAACTAATGAAAACAATTATGAAGATCCTCCTTCTGACCATCACAAGGATGAAGATAAGAAGGATGATGATGATGCCCCTGCACCAGGGACGGGAGGGATTTCACAAGGACATATTGCCTCAGCTGCTGAAAAGCACACTGAGAGTACATCACAGTAATCCCCTCCTCCATCTCCTCAGAAATCTAATCATCCAACTCCCCAACACAAAGATACTACTGAACAAGTAGTTGAGCACTCTGAGGAAAGAACTCAGAAATTATCAGATGCACAAGCCAGAGTTGCTCAACTCAAACAACTGTTGGAGGAAGAACAACAGCTACATCTTCAACTGGAAGAAAAGATAGCTGAATCCAGAGCAAAGCTCCAAAAAATTGAAGATCAAACAATCAAGGAAATGGAAGCTTATGCTGAAATGAAAGAAGTCCAGCTTGCTGTTCAGGCAATTGCTGAGGAATTAGATACTGAGCAAGTATCTAGTGACAAGCATGATGCTAAGGATGCATTTCCAAAAGATGTACCATCCTCCTCACTGAAAGGAAAGAAGCCAATCTCTAAGATGGTTGCTAGACTAGAAAACATTGATGAAAATGTCCAAGAGGATGAAGATCACTAGGCTGATGACTCAGATGATGAAGAAGACAAGGCATTGACAGAACACCGCAATGAACACTTAGCGGTTTCTCATATGAAAAGGAAGTTGATTGCTCCTGAAATATTCAGCAAGCTGCCAAATGTCAACTCCAATGAATACTTGAACAGATATCAAGTACTGGCTAAATTGAAAAAGGAGTTATCTTCTCAAGATAAAGCCGCCATTGCATTAGTCCCTGCAGAAATGAAGGCATTCACTGAGCTCATCACTCAGAGAACAACTAGTCTGGTCGTTGCTCAGAAAGATCTAGGCATGGTTAGGGATGATGACCACAACTTGGCTGCAAAAGCCTTTGAAGAGGCTAGCTAAGCTACTAGAAAAGCAGATGCTATTCAAGGCCCACTGGCATAGCTCACTGATAAGGATACTGGTCTTATCAAACAAAACCAGGAGCTCAAGGCCACTCTGGAACAGTTGGTTGCTGCTTACAACTATCTGCAAGGCAACTTTAACTCTCTTTCAGAATCATTTGTGATTCTTAGTTAGTCAACAATGACTAAGGGGGAAGAATATCAAGATGCTCAGAGAGGAAGAGGAAGAGGAGGAGGAAACAAAAGAAAATTTGAACAACCACCTCTCAGAATAAATGAGCCCTCCTCCAGTCAGACTGCTCTACAGATAGTGGCCACCACTCAACTTCCTGAAAGAGGAATGACAACAAGGGCCAGAGCACAGAAACCTCCAAGGAGTACCAAGGCTCCAAGGAGAAGACAAGTAAGAGGGATTGATGAATCTTCTGAAGAAGAAGAAGAAGAAGAAGAAGAAGAAGAAGAAGAAGAAGGCTAAATCAAATCTCTGGGCAATGAAGAAGACTGCAAAAGTCTCACAAGAATTAATATTGATGATGATGAAGAGACTGATGAAGATGAAGCTCCTCTTCATAGAAAAAGGAAAATTGATAGCCTTACTGAGCCCATAGCTGCAAAGCCTTTGGCAGCTAAAACACCCTCTGGAAATACCAAGTCTATCCAGGGTGGTTCTTCAAGCATTACCCCAAAGGAGAATTCAAGACAAAGGAGGAACAAACTGAGAGCTGAACAAAGACAACTTCAACTACCACTCAGGCCTGAAGAAGCCAAGATTGAGTATGTGAATCCCAACAGTGACTCCTCTATCTACAGGTGCATTAATCAGAAGAATGGCTACTGGATTCTGGAACTTAAGCATCTACTGGTAAATTCAAAATTTCCAGAACCAATCCATAAACAGCTCAAGGCATGGAGAAAAGACAAGCCAATCTTGATTAACACCAACCACATCAAAGCCTGGTTGGATTTTGAAGTAATCAAAAGAATAGAAGCCATGAAAAAGGACCTCTTTGATGAATGTCCTTACGGAAAGCCAGATGATGTGCACAGAATTCCCAACATCACTGGAACAGGCACAAGAGCAAGACTTGCTGTGCAACCCTATGAGTCCTTCTACTTGACTGAAGATCAATAAAAGGGTGACATCAGATATCTGAAGATCATTTATGAATACTTCAAGCTATCAGATATCATAATCGAGCATGCCTGGAAATGGGGAAAGTATCTGTGGGTCAAGCATTTTGCCAAGAAAAATCCTACCAAAACCTACAAGGAAGTCTGTGGATTTGGTAGAGACACGGAGATGATTGTCAGAACACTACTCTATGACTACTCTGATGATATCAAAAGGTCTGGTGATAGGAAATTTGCAGATTGATTCATGGAACTGCTTTTCAAGACTTGAACTGTTGAAGACTTGAAGACTAGTTTATTAGGATGTCTACTTGGAGCTTGGCTACTCCTGTTGTCCTAATTTACTAGGTATTTTTGTATCTTGCTGATTGAGCTAAATTGTATTATGTACTAAAGTTAACTGTAAACTTTCTTTGTAACATATCTGATGAACTTACTCTCAGATATCTTTTTCTATAAAAGATAACTTGTCAGCAAAGATCACACCTTGTGATTTGGTTGATGTTTACTTCCTGCACTTAATTATATGATTTGAAAAATCATAAGAAATGATTAAGTAGAGGATTGTTTCCTCATCCAGATTTGTAATAGGTCAGATAGTCATCGTTGACTGATCAAAATGGGGGAAATTTGTTAGGAATATCTGTTTAGATTTTGATCAGCAACCTAACGACTTATCTTAGCTCAGAAAGGTGAGTAGTACTCTTGGTTCACTTGAACACTGTAAAAGAGGAAACTCACTAATATGATAGTCCAGCAAATCTTGTATAGGATGTTAGGTCTCGAAATGTAATTTTTATTTTATGAAGAAGACCAAGAAGAAAGACATCCGGCAAAAAAAATTCAACAATTTTGAAGACTTGAAGATTGCACAAGATTGCTGAGGATAAAGGTTTTTCAGATACCAATGACCAGATACCTTGAAGACACAAGCTTTTTTAAAAAAAAACAGTGTTACAAGAGATATCTGAGAACTAAAAGGTTTCTGAAACAAGGAAAGTGCCCACAGATATCTACACTCAGATACCTTGGACATAAACTATGTTTCTGAAAAGAAATATTTTATAACAAAGTTGTTTCAACAAGTGGTATCTGGAGTTGTGATAATCTATGGAAAAGAACATGCAAAGCTTTAGAGAACTATGATAAAATAAGATCTCATACAACGCATAGTTCCGTTGGCACTACAGGACAAAGTATAGTACAGTGCATTAAATGCGCAGACAGAAATGTCTGAACGAAAATGGTAGCTTCTGAAAAAGAAGACAAACTTGCTACAGTACTATACTCAGATATCAATAGTTTGAAATTGAGTTAAGCCTAATGGATACTATTCAAACGGTACTCAAATTCATCTATGAATATCAACACTTAGACTGCTTGAGAAGACACCTTAGAACACACACAGAACTTATATTGAATACTTTCACAAGCTCTCTCAAGCACACTACTTACCTTCAAGCTTTCTGCTGCGACCAAAGCTCTTGATTCTAAGTAGCACAAAAGTTCTAAGTGTCGTGATCCTTAATAAGCATTGTTAGTTGTGAAAGAATTGAATTAAGATTTCATATCTTAGATTCATTCTCTTAAATACTTATCATAGACTTGGGTCAGTAAAGAACAAGATACCATACATTGCAAAGTGTATTAAGTATACTTGATTCATAGAGCTATCTGAATAACTGAACAAGTTATTAAAGAAGCTCACTTGAAAATTTACCTTAACCAACACCTTAATCGGCATGGAGTACAGGAAGTACTTAGTTTGGGAAACTAAGGAATAACTCCAAGGTTATTGAGCAAAGGAAGTACTTAGTTTGGGAAACTAAGGAATAGCTCAAAAAGGTTTCTGAGTACAGGAAGTTCTTGGCTGTGAAAGCCGGGGAATAACTCAGGGGGAACACTCGGTTGGGAACCTAGTGTATTTAGGAATTAAGAGAACATATTTGTAAGGTTACATCATTTATCTGTCTTAGTGGATTCTAGGTCTGAGAAAGGCCGAAGTGGATTAGTTGAAGGATTACGCCACCTTCAGATACCACTATAAAAAGACTTGTGTTATTTACTTTCTGCAGTCTATTACTTGCTTTACTTATCTTGCAAAGTACTTACACTTATCTTGCTGGGCACGTGCACTTATCACAGGAAAGTCTTCCGCTCTCTGAAATTAAGTATCATATATCTTCACAGATATTTGAGAAACTGTGCTTATCGACATACGTTTTAAAAGACTATTCACCCCCCCCCCCTAGTCTTTTACTTTGCAGTTATCTGGACCAACAAAGACTAAGGAGAAATGTCTCCTCGAATACTTATTCCCAGATACCTTAAAAGAAACAAGTGTTTTCAAAGAACAAGTTTCCTAATAAGATATATGAGAACTTAAGGTCACTGTGAAAGGAGAGTGTCAAGGCTCAGATACCTTACACCTATCCGTTGAGACTATATGTCAAAATAGTACAGTGCATTAATTGCGCAGACAGAGATGTCTGAACAAAAGAGGAAATCTCTGGAAAGAGACAAAGCACGCTGCATTACTATTTACAGATATCAATAGTTTGAATTCAAAGAAGCTTAACGGATACTATTCAAACAGCTTGAAATTCAACTATAAATAGCAAGACTTAGAATGCTTAAAAATACACCTTGAAAACACAACTCATACTCAAGCATACAAACCTTCTACCTACTTATTCTCTCTAGCTTACTATTGTAACTAAAGCTCTTGAATTCTAAGTATCACGAAAGTTCTAAGTGTCCTGATCCTTAACAAGTATTGTTCACGGTGAAAGAGTTGAATCAAAAGATCAAGTTGCGACTGATATCTGAGATTCATTCTCTTGAACATACAACAAAGACTTGGGTCAGTAAAGAACAACTTACCATACATTGAGAAGTGTATTAAGTAAGATTGATTCTATAGAACTATCTGAATATAACTGTAAAAGTTATAAAGAAAGCTCACCTGACAAACTACCATAACCAACACAACACAGGCGTTGAGCATAGGAAGTACTTAGTTTGGGAAACTAAGGAACAACTCTAAGGTTACTGAGTAGAGGAAGTACTTGGCTCAGATAGCTAGGGAACAACTCAGGGGGGACACTTGGTTGGGAACCTAGTGTAAAAGGGATCAAGAGATAGGATTTTATAAGGGGAACTCATCATCTTATGTTAGTGAATTCAAGTCCTGAGAAAGGGTGAGTGGATTAGTTGAGGGATTACGCCACCCTCAGATACCACTATAAAGCCTTGTGTCATTTACTTACTGCAGTTTACTTATTGCTTTATTTACTTCCTGAGTACTTACACACTTATAGCTTGCTGAAAACGTGCACTTATCACAAAAGTATTCTGCTTTCTGATTATAAGTATCAGATATCTTTATAGCTATCTGAGAAATTTCTTTATTGAAAAAAGTTTGAAAAGACTATTCAACTCCCCCCCCCCCCCAGTCTTTTACTTTGCCGTAATCTGGACCAACATGTTTGATCTCAACCCTTCATTTTTTATTAATGCGACTAGGCATCGCACTGTTGCATAATGAGGTTGCTCTATGTCGCATATTATTTAAAAATGTTATTAGGTTGAATTACTTGCACATCCCTTATATTTTGAACTTAACAAAATATACCAAAAAATTATCTCAAATCAGACCTCTTTTAATAAAAAATTGACAAAAACATCTATTTTAATTATTTTTTTAAATTAACTTTTTTTACCGGAGCTCTGGTCGGCTGCCATGGCTGGAAGCTCAAAAGCTTCCATGGCCATGGAAGCTCCAGATCTGGAAGCTCTTCGAGCTTCCATGGCTGCCGGCCATGGAAGCCATAGAAGCACAAGCTTCGATTCGACCTAGAAGCTTCCATGCTTCCACTTCCATGGAAGCTTCAAGCTCCTTCCATGGCAGCTTTGAGCTCCCGAAGCTCGAAAATTTCAACAAAGAAGGAGAAGAAATTGGTTCGCCGGAGTTCCGGTGGCCGTGGCGGTGATTTGGTAGTGGTGATAATTGAAGAAGGTGAAGAGAAGGTGGTGGTGATTTTTTATGAAAAAGTAGATATTTAGGATTTAAAATGTAAAGATAACATTTAGAAGGATGAGTTTTGTAATATATATATATATATATATATATATATATATATATATATATATATATATATATATATATATATATATATATATATATAAAACTTTTGTCGATAAGCACAGTTTCTCAGATACCTGTGAAGATATCTGATACTTAATTTCAGAGAGCGGAAGACTTTTCTAAGATAAGTGCACGTGTTCAGCAAGATAAGTGTAAGTACTTTGCAATATAAGTAAAACAAGTAATAAGCTGCAGAGACTAAATAACACAAGTCTTTTTATAGTGGTATCTGAAGGTGGCGTAAACCTTCAACTAATCCACTTCGGTCTTTCTCAGACCTAGAATCCACTAAGATAAATGAGGTAACCTTACAGATATCTTTTCTTGATTCCTAAATACACTAGGTTCCCAACCAAGTGTTCCCCCTGAGTTATTCCCGGCTTTCCTGACCAAGTATTTCTGTACTCGAAACCTTTTTGAGCTGTTCCTTAGTTTCCCAAACTAAGTACTTCCTGTGCTCAATAACCTTGGAGTTATTCCTTAGTTTCCCAAACTAAGTACTTCCTGTACTCCACTCCGTTTAAGGTGTTGGTTTTAGGTTTGTTTGTCAGGTGAGCTTCTTAAATAACTTATTCAGTTATTCAGATAGCTCTATGAATCAAGTATACTTAATACACTTTTCAATGTATGGTATCTTGTTCTCTACTGACCCAGTCTATTGTAAGTGTTCCAGAGAATGAATCTCAGATATGAAATCTTAGTTCAATTCCTTCACAGATAACAATGCTCGTTAAGGATCAGGACACTTAGAACTTTTGTGCCACTTAGAATCAAGAGCTTTGGTCGCAACAGAAAGCTTGAAAGTAAGTAGTTTGCATGAGAGAGCTTGTGTGAGTATTCAGTATAAGTTCAGTGATCTAAGGTGTTTAGTGTGTGTTCTCAAGTAGTCTAAGTGTTGATATTTATAGATGAATTTTGAGTGCCGTTTGAATAGTATCCGTTAGGCTTAAATCAAATTCAAACTATTGATATCTGAGTATAGTACTGTAGCAAGTTTGTCTTCTTCTTCAGAAGCTGCAGCTTTTGTTCAGACATTTCTGTCTGCGCATTTAATGCACTGTACTATACTTTGTCCTGTAGTGCCAACGAAACTATGCAAGCTTTCTGAGGCTTTACACGTTCCTTTCCAGAGATCATCATAGCTCCAGATACCACTTGTTTAAACAACTTGTTATAATATGTTTCTTTTTCAGAAGCATATTTTATGTCCAAGGTATCTGAGTGTAGATATCTGTGGGCACTTTCCTTGTCTCATAAACCATTTATTCTCAGATATCTTTTGCAACACGTGTGTTTCGAAACACTTGTTTCTTCAAGATATCTGGACATAGGTATCTGAAAAACCCTTGTCTTCAGCAATCTTGTGCAGTCTTCAAATCTTCAAATCCGTTGAACTTTTCCTGCTAGATGCCTTCTTCTTGGTCTTCTTTGGAAAATAAAAATTACATTTCGAGACCTAACATCCTATACAAGATTTGCTAGACTATCATACTTAGTGAGTTTCCTCTTTTACAGTGTTCAAGTGAACTAAGAGTACTAATCACCTTTTTGAGCTAAGATAAGTCATTAGGTTGCTGATCAAAATCTAAACAGATATTCCTAACAAATTTCCCCCATTTTGATCAGTCAACAATGACTATCTGACCTATTACAAATCTGGATGAGGAAACAATCCACCACTTAATCATTTCTTATGATCTTTTAATTCATATATATGATACAGAGAAAGCTTACAGATAACTTTTTCAAGATTTAACAGAAAAGATCAATCAGCAAAATCACAGAAACTACTTAATCAAATAGAACAACAGGAGTTACCAAGCTCCAAGTGAACATTCTAAATGACAAGTCTTCAAGTCTTCAAAAATCTTTAAGTCTTCAAAATAGCTCCATGGATCAGTCTGCAAATTTCCTATCACCAAACCTTTTGATATCATCAGAGTAGTCATAGAGAAGAGTTCTGACAATCATCTCTGTGTCTCTGGCAAATCTACAGACTTCCTTGTGGATTTTGGTGGGATTTCTCTTGACAAAATGCTTGACCCACAGATACTTTCCCCACTTCCAGGCATGCTCGATTCTGATATCTGATAGCTTGATGTATTCATAAATAATCTTCAGATATCTGATGTCACCCTTGTATTGATCTTCAGTTAAGTAGAAGGACTCATAGGGTTCCACCGCAAGTCTTGCTCTTGTGCCTGTTCCAGTAATGTTGGGAATTTTGTGCACATCATCTGGCTTTCCATAAGGACATTCATCAGAGAGGTCCTTCTTCATGGCTTCTGTTCTCTTGATTACTTTAAAATCCAACCATGCTTTGATGTGGTTGGTGTTAATCAAGATTGGCAAATCTTTTCTCCATGCCATGAGTTGTTTATGGATTGGTTCTGGAAACCTTGAATTTACTAGTAAGTGCTTGAGTTCCAGAATCCAGTAGCCATTCTTCTGATTAATGCACCTGTAGACAGAGGAATTGTTGTCATTCTTCACATACTCAATTTTGGCTTCTTCTGACCTGAGTGGAAGTTGACTTTGTCTTTGTTCAGCTCTCAGCCTGTTCCTTCTTTGTCTAGAATTCTCCTTTGGGGGATCGCTTGAAGAATCACCCTAGATTGACTTGGTATTTCTAGAGGGTGTTTTAGCTGCTAAAGGCTTTGCAGCTATGGGCTCAGTTAGGCTATCAATTTTCCTTTTTCTGTGAAGAGGAGCTTCATCTTCATCAGTCTCTTCATCATCATCAAGATCAATTCTTGTGAGACTTTTGCAGCCTTCTTCATTGCCAGGGATTTGATTTGGCCTTCTTCTTCTTCAGAAGATTCATCAATCCCTCTTACTTGTCTTCTCCTTGGAGCCTTGGTACTCCTTGGAGTTCTTTTTGCCATGGCCCTTGTTACCATTGTAGTTTCTTCAGTTGGCTGCTGGGAAGTAGCTACTATTTGCAAAGCAGCTTGATTTGATGAGGGATCATTTATTCTGAGTGGTGGCTGGGAAGTTTTCTTGTTTCCTCTTCCTTTCTGAGCGGCACCAACTCTAGATTTCTTCTTTCCTTCCCCCTGATCTTGAGATCCAAATTCTTCCCCCATAGTCATTGTTGACTGACTAAGTACCATAAAAGAATCTGAGAGAGACTCAAAATTCTTTTGCAAGTAGTTGTAGGCAGTGACCAACTTCTAAAGTTCAGCCTTGAGCTCCTTATTTTGTTTGATAAGTCCATTTTCCTAATTAGTGAGCTCTGCCAATGGGCCTAGTATGGCATCTGCTTTTCCAGCAGTGTAACTTGCCTCATGAAAAGCTTTTTCAGATAATGACACATCATCGTCCCTTATCATTCCCAGATCCTTCTGAGCAATAACCATACTGGTTGTTCTCTGAGTGATGAGTTCTGTGAACTTCTTCATTTCTGAGGGGACGGAGGCAATTACATCTTTGTTTTGTGAAGACATCTCCTTTTTAAGATGTGCCAAAACTTGGTATCTATTCATGTATTCATGGGAGTGGACATTTGGCAGTTTGTTGAAAACTTCTGGAGCAAATAGCTTCCTTTTAAGATGAGAAACCGTCAAGTGTTCATTGCGGTGTGCTTCCAAAGTCTTATCTTCTTCATCATCTGAGTCTTCAGCCCAGTGATCTTCATCCTCTTGGACATTTTAAAGATTTTCTAGTCCAGCAACCATCTCACAGATGGACTTCTTTCCTTTCTGAGAGGAGGATGGTATTTCTTTTGCTGGTGATGCAGCCTTAGCATCACGCTTTTCTTTAGATACTTCTTCAGTATCTAATTCCTTAGCAATAGCATTTACAGCATCCTGGAGCTCTTTAACCTCAGAGTAAGCTACTGTCTCTTGTAAGTATTGATCTTGTAGTTGATTGAGCTTATCTCTGCATTTAACTAGCTCTTCTTCAAGTTGAAGATGGAGCTGTTGCTCTTCTTCCAACAGTTGTTTGAGTTGAGCAGTTCTGGTTTGAGTATTTAATATCTTATGAGTTGTTACCTCAGAGTGCTCAACTACTTGTTCAATAGTGTCTTTTTTTTGTTGGGATTGCTGTGAAGGATGGGTGGATTTCTGAGGAGATGGAGGAGGGGATTGCTGTGATGTCCTCTCAGTGTGCTTTTCAGCAGCTGAGGCATTGTTTCCTTGTGGAATTCCTCCTGTCCCTGGTGCAGGGGTATCATCATCCGTCATATAATCATCATCCATTTTGTGATGGTCAGAGGGAGGTTCATCAAAGTTATTCTAGTCTATTTCTTCCTCCTCATCGTCTTCAGATACAAGATTAATCACTTCAGGAATAGTAATCTTCTGCCCATTAACCTCTTCTTGTTCAGAAGGAATAAATTGTAGTGTCTGGGGCAGAACTAACTTGAATGCCATCTGCAATATTGTCTGACCATCTGCCTGTTTGAAGGCTTGCACCAATTTGTGTGCCACTTCCTTGGAAAAATCCTTACGCATTAAGGTCGCAACTTGATATTGTTTAGTAGGGAACATTGCGTGGATATAGTTTTCCAGATCAAGAGCTCGTACTCGTCTTGTTGGTTGATCTGTGATTCTCAGTGTTTCAGAGAGATCAGAGAACCTTAACCTTTGCCATTTCTTGAAGCATTGAATATGCTTTGGCAAGGTATGAGTCTTGAAGAAGGGAAGAAGGTTTTCATAGTCATCAATTGACTCCTTCTTGGCACTACTTTGAGCCTGAAAGAGAGAGTTTTGAATTAGTTTCAAAACTTGTGTAGATATCTGAGTTTTAGAGTAGTCAAGTATCTGTGTTACCTGTGACAAAGCAGCTCGAAGTTTGGACTCACGAGGTTCAGTGCCTCAGATATCTTGGTGTGAGGAGGAGACTTGGAAGTCTGATCCTCAGCATCCTCTCTTTCTTTTTGAACCTGAGAATCATAACACTTAGGAAATTTTATCAAGAAAAATTCTATTTACAAAATCAGATATCTGAGAGGTCAATTACCTCCACTATTGGAGGCTCAGATACTTGTTGCTCAGAGACTTGTGTAGTCTCTAGAAATTTTTCTTGTGATGAAGGCTTTGATACCTCATCAATTTCCATTTGTTGTGGGGATTGAGCGGGCAATTCCCCAACAACTTCTACTTCTTTTTGAACCTGTTAAGTAGAAAGTGTTAGTTTGAGAAAAATGATCAGAGATTTGTCTTTGAAGATTATAGGTATCTGAAATATATATATACCTTCTCAATAGAAGGCTCAGATACTTGTTCCTCAGAGACTTTGTGAGTCTCTGGTTGATTCTCTGATGAGTTAGGCTTCTCAGCCTTATCATTTTCCTTCTCAGTTGGAGCCTATTAGAAACATCCATTGATTAGTTAAGTGAATTAACAAATATCTGAAAAGTAATGTCTTAGGGAATTCTCTATCACCTGTAGCACAGGCTCAGATTCCTTAAGAGGTGAGGTAGTAGCCTCCTTCTCAGTCTCTGAGGCAAGCTTTTCAGCTTCCTCTTGCTCATTTGTTTCTAATTCAGCCTGTAACAAAGAAATTTTTATAAGTAACAAGATTGATGAACATAAAATTTCACAAGTAGAGAGTTAAACCATTCAGCTACCTGAGCATTGTCATGGTTATTGGTCTCTGGAACTTGTGACCCTTCTATGCTTTGGTCTTGCTGTTCCATTATGGCTTCTTTGTTTGAAATTTCTGGTACTTCAGACCTTTCCTGAGTGACTGACTCAGTTGCCTCCCTTGTTTGATCATTCTGAGCAGGTGTCTCAGTTTGATCCCTCTCTAGGAGTTGGGGAACCTGCTTGTTTGCAGGATTTTCTTCAGCATGTTGCATAGCTGATATGTCGAAATGGAGTTCATTTACCATTTCATCAACCACTTGTGGCTGTTGTGGTTGTGGTTGTTGTGGTTGTCTGGAAGCAGAAGTTTGAGCAGTTTAGAGCTCTTCCAGATTTTTAAGTGTGGTGTTGACATCAGCGTCTACCAACACTAGGTCACCACTCATCAGGGCTTCTTGAAGTTGTTTATACGTGACTTTCCTTGATGGTGTGTTGGCACCAACAACCTTTGCCATAGGTGCTTGCTCTGCAACCTTTGAGCTGGTTGCTTTCTCAGCAACCTTGGACCTTTTGTTCTTCCCCTTTGCCTTGGTTACTTTTTCAGTAACCTTGGGGTCTGGAATCTTCTCCTCGTCCGATTCGTCATCGAAATCTGGAACAGAGTTATCAACAATCCCTGCTGCTTCTGCAGAAAGAGTTTGAAGTTTTTCAGCATTCATGAGTTCATCAGCAAGGGTTTCGGCAATAGTCTTGACATTTCTGAAAGCACTTTCTCTTGCTGAATCTACTTGATCAGTAGCCGATGCCTCTTTTGCAGCATTGATGAGTTCATCTTTATTGATGAGTTCATCTGCAGCGACGTCAGGTATCTGGGAATCGACAACCTCAATGGGTGTGCCTTCTGATTTGCTAGCAGACTTCTTCCGTGAAGTTCTGGGCTTCTTGGTCGCAACTTTTCCCTCAGATACCTCTTCAGTCTTTCGCTTCTTGGAACCTTTCTGAGATCCAGTAACCTTTTTCATCATGTTTGTATACTCATATTTGTAGAGTGTTCTTGTGGCAATATATGCCGTCTCTCTGAGCTCAATGCCAAGACATTCCAGTAAGTAGCAAATTTTCAGTCCATAGCTTACTGTGGCTTTTGGCTCAGCAAGGCCCTTAACGATTTTAGGCTCAAAGCCTTGTATCTTCTTCACAAATTTCATGAAGGCGTACTTCCCCCAATTAAAAGGGTTTCCCAGCCTTTTGTCTAGTTGACTCAACAAGAACAACATCATCCAGCGTTCTTGGCTTATCTGGTTAGCACCTCCTTGTAGACCATCGAAGCCTCTGTGAAGGATACATGCCAACACATCCCAGTGGACCAAAAGATGTCTGGTCCTTATGTCAGCAAGCTTAAAGTCGATGGGTGTGTCTTGTTTTGTCAAGATCACTCACATTACTATATAGTTTCTTAACACCTTCAAGGAGATCTTCATCCTTGGTTTCAATTTCAAAATCCTTTCCAAGATTTTGAAGTTCAAACAGCTCACAGAAAGCTGTTTCGTCCAACATGATTTCTTGTCCTGGGACTTTGGTTTTGATAGACACTATCTCTGTGCCTTCAGAGATCTTGGAAATAATTGTGGAATTGTTGTAAAACTCCAGAACATCCAGTGAAGAAACTTCACTGGGAAAAGCAGATAGAAAGCCCTTGATTTTTGCCTTTTCAAGCATATCAAGTACCAACTTCCTGTCAGTCTGGTTTTCTATTGCAGCTACCAGGTATTCCTCAATCATGGCACCACCCAAAATCATCCTGTGATTTGAAGTCCAATGATCAGGGTCGAATTCACCGATCAACCGATTGTTTGTTAACTAGCACTGGTGCTTGCTTTTCAGCAGTACCAGTAGTAGCTTGGGATTTCTGAGAAGAAGCACGTTTGGGAGCCATCTCTTTAAATAGTGAAGTTTTTGAAAAACGAGAAAGAGATTTGGGTGAGAGATTAGTAATTCTTTGCAGAAAAACTAACAGAGATTTCAGAGGTTGAAGAAGAGTTTTTGCTATTCTTGTGCAAGTATGTATGTTGGATTAGGCGAAAGTAATTTCTTTTGCCAAAATCCCATAATATAGCAATGTAACCTCCACAGACATATACATACAAATTAATTTTGTGTGTAAGTATCGTGAATCTGAAAGTGAGTAAAAGCTTGTTCGCATTAAATGCATAGTGGGCCTGCGAATTTTAACGATCCACTATTTATCGAGAGTTAATCTCGCCAGAAAGATCAATCGCTCAATTCATCAAGGGTCACCATTGCTTCTTCAGCAATGATCACAATCAACAAATGTAATTGTGCCCATTTAATGAATTTTGGCTATTAGCTTTCTGAATCACGTTTCTGTATGACCAAGAACACTGTTTGCATCTGAATTTATCTCACACTTGGTATTTGTCCAAGTTTTACACAAAGATAGAAATAATACAAATTTCAAGAGAGTAGTTGATCGGTTGTACTATTCTCTTTTGTGTTCCCCCTCACTGAGTGATCCAGATATCTGAGTACCCGTCTCAGAAATCTTTGAATAGCCATTTTACCCTTTAGCCTTTAGTTTCTGGATACCCGTTCCAGATTCCTCTTCTCTGGATACCCGTTCCAGATACCTTTTCTCTCTTCTTTGATATCTTCTTCAGATATCTCTTCTCTGAACTTTTTCAGTTCTTTGGTAGCTCCATTAGTCCAAGACTGTGTCTTAAGGCTAAGAATCTACTTTCTTGTAGTGGCTTAGTGAAGATATCTGCAAGTTGGTCTTCAGTGCCAATCTTGAGTATCTCTATATTGCCTTTTTCAACATGGTCTCTGATGAACTGGTGTCTAAAATCAATGTGCTTTGTTCTTGCATGAAACTTAGGATTCTGAGTTAAGGCAATAGCACTTGTGTTGTCACAGAAAATGGGAGTTTTTTCTTCATTGAGTCCATAGTCTCTGAGTTGTTGTTGTATCCACAATATCTGTGAAGCACAACATCCAGCAACAATATATTAAACCGTGGTAGATGTGGAAATTGAATTTTGTTTCTTGCTGAACCATGATATTAATCTAGCACCAAGAAATTGACAAGTTCCTGAGGTGCTTTTTCTATCAAGCAATGATCCAGCATAGTCGGCATCTGAATAGCCAACCAAACTCAATCCACTATATTTTGGATACTTCAATCCAACTTCTACAGTACCTTTTACATACCTTAATATTTTCATAGCAATGTTGTAGTGTGACTGCATTGGATTTGTTTGAAATCTAGCACACACTCCAACTGCATATTGAATATCATGTCTACTTGCAGTGAGGTATAGTAGAGACCCAATATGTCACGCCCCTGACTTTTTTCACCTCATAAGCATGTTTAAATATATTTTTAAGCAAATTTTAATATTTTGATGTGTTACACACGTGGCATTATTTGTGAAAAAGTGAATTGATATTATGTGATCGTAATTGAATTCTAATTGTTATTGTTGATTTATATAGTTTTGGACTGGCTTGTTACTACTTTTAATTTTAACCGTTTTATATCCAAACGAGGTTCTATGAAAGAACGGACACCGTAATATGAACCGTATGAATTTATAGTATTTGTTTAGTGGACCTCTTTGATTTTCGTGTCGTCTTTGTGAAAACCGAAATAAGCCGACTGGTGTAATTAATTGATTTACTAAAATATTAATTATTTTAAGAGTAGTATAAACTTGGAGACACGTACACTTGTGATTCATTCATCACCAATCAACGTGTCATGTCTTGGATTCAATAAATTGGTGACAATGTCTCTGATTAATGTTAACATCTTGATCTTTACTTAATTAATTGTGAGTCTATGTTACCTCACTTCTCACAACTCTCACGCATACACAGTACACACTCGCACACACCACAACTGATACACACACCAATTCCAATTCTTCACACAGAAGAAATATGAACAATATAAAATGAGAAAGATGGGAAAGATAAAAGATAAGATTTCAAAGGGAAATAGAAAGAGCATTCGTATGGTATAGCTGTGTATACGCGGTATGTTCTCGTGGTTGTCTGTTGAATTGTATGGTTTATTTTAGTTTTGTATATTTTGGACCGGTGTAAATATATACTGTTACAGGTTAATTAGCACCTAGAGGTTTACGGGTAATGACGGTAGCGGTTTTAGACGGTGAATAGTAAGTGTATTTAGTAGCTCGTTATTTAGTATTTTTGTAAGTAATTTCGATAACTTGTTGTTTGACAAATATGTGTGAATTGATATGGTGCTAGCGTACGGGCTATGTATATGTGAATTATATTGTTGAAGTTATTGATATGAAATGTGAAAGTAGACTGTGTTGTGCTATATATGAAATGTTATGTTCTGGAAATGATGAAAAGCTTAAAGTGATTGGTTGATGATAAGTGATCGATTGCTCCCATGTATGGATGGGATACGTGTGTTGCTGTCTGAAAATATAACTATATTCAGATAAATTGTTAGCGGTATATATGTATATACATGATTATGTGAATTGCATTCATAAGAGATAAGAGGATTCCGTTATGGCTGCTGACGACCTTGAGTCATGTGTTTTCCAGCTTGTCTGGATATCTAGCACCGGCTGGACTGTGAATATCAATCACTGGATGGACTCTGTATGAAATATAGAATTTCAGGTACGGCTGGAATCTATATGAAATATGAAATTTCAGGTACGGCTGGACTATGTATAAATCTATTATCGTGATCACGAATTACTCCTGGTCGTAACAGAGCCATAGCAGACAAAGAAAATGACTAAGCACGTGTGCATTATTATATATATGTGAATGATGTCAAGTGTTTATAGCTGATCTGTTGCCGGTTATTTTACTGGTTATTAAATGACTTGTTACTGATTATACTTATTGAGATCCGCAACTCATTCAAAATGCGATGATGTTTTTATAGATATTCAAAGAAAGAAGGCCTTAGCTGAAAAAAATGCTAAGTCATCCATCCAGGGTCGGCTGGCTGGTTTCCAATCCTTCTCCCTCGGCTCGTCATCTGCATATCATTCATGAAAAGACTTTCGTTCTGTAAAAGCTTATTTACTGCATAAAGCTTCCGCGCGTCTAAATTATAATTTTACTGTCGGTAATTATCTGTGAAGGTGATAGGGCGTCACACAATCAATTTCCTATACTTGTGTTCTTCAACATTTTTGTCAGATTCAGTATAGGTCATTTTGGTTCCAATGCTCATTGGTATCTTAGCATTCTTTTCAGAAGGCTTTAGATTGAACTTATTGAGCATATCCTTTGCATACTTTGTTTGACTAATGAATATTCCATCATTGAGTTGCTTGACTTGCAGCCCTAGGAAGTAATTCAATTCTCCCATCATGCTCATCTCATCACAAAGTTGCTTGTCTTTAGATCCAAATATAATGTCATCAACATATACTTGAACTAAAAGTAGTTTCCCATCAGGGTTCAATGTGAAGAGTGTTTTATCAACATCTCCTTTCTTGAAACCACTTTCTAGTAGGTATTTGGCCAATGTATCATACCATGCTCTTGGAGCTTGTTTCAGCCCATACAGAGCTTTCTGAAGCTTATAGATCATCCTACTTTCTGAGGGAACTTCAAAACCTGGTGGTTGCTCAACATAGACTTCTCAGCCAGTTCACCATTTAGAAATGCACTCTTGACATCCATCTGATAAACTGTAAAGTCATTATGAGCTGCAAAGGCTAGAAAGAGTCTTATTGCATCCAATCTTGCAACTGGTGCATAAGATTCATCAAAATCTAGTTCTTCAGTCTGGGTGAATTCCTTGGCAACCAACCTAGCTTTGTTTCTGGTTATTTCACCAAGACTCATTCATTTTGTTTCTGAAAACCCACTTGGTTCCGATTACAGATATTCCGTCAGCAAATGGAACCAGTTCCCAGACTTTGTTTCTCTCAAATTGATCCAACTCTTCTTGCATTGTAGAGATCCAATCTTGATCCTTTAATGCTTCTTCTATTGTCTTTGGTTCAATTTTTGAGATGAAACATCCATAGAGACAACTTGCATTTTCAGCGATTGCTCTTCTAGTTCTAACTCCTTGGTCTATGGGACAAATCACATCCTTTGCAGAATGATTTCTTATCCATTTCATAATGGGTTTTGAACTAGTAGGATCAATATCATTTTGATTTGAATGTGAATCGATATGATCTTGATGAGATACTTGTGCAGTATCTGAGATATCTGACATATGCGAAATGACATGGATATCTGACACTCTTTCAGTGTTAGAGATATCTGGAACTTTCATTTCAGCAAACTCTCTTTCAGATACCTCTTCATGATGAAGGTTTTCAGTAACCTGTTCCATTTCTGGAATTCTGATAGGAAATTCTTCATCATGTCTTAGAGTCATCTGCTTGTTACTAAGCATAGGTTGCTTTTCATCGTCAGACACATCCTCTATTTGAATGATAGAATTGTTTCTTTCTGGGGATCCTTTTTTAGAATCTTTAATCATTAGTTCTTTGAACCTATTTGAGAGATCACCATTCAAGAGTACTTTCTTGTTTCCTTCATAGAATACTACATGAAAAGATTCTTCGATCTTTTGTGCTCTTTTGTTGTAGATTCTGTAGGCTTTGCTATTCAGAGAATAACCAAGAAATACTCCTTCATCTGCCTTTGGTTGAAATGTTCTCAAATATTCTTTTCCATTGTTAAGAACAAAACATCTGCAACCAAACACCCTTAGATGTTTGATACTAGGTGATCTACCAATGAAAAGCTCGTACGGAGTTTTGTCATGGTGTTTGTTAATCAAACATCTATTTTGAGTGTAGCATGTTGTGTTTACAACTTCAACCCAATAGATTTCACTTATTTCAGTGTCAGCAAGCATTGTTCTTGCTGCTTCTTTTAGGGTCCTATTCTTTCTTTCAGCAACACCATTTTGTTGTGGTGTCCTTACAGAAGATAGTTGATGTTGTATACCTTTGCCGTTACAAAACTCTTTGATGTACTGGTTCACAAATTCAGTACCATGGTCTGTTCTGATTAAATATACCTTGTCATTTTTCATGACTTCGAGCTTATTCAGCAAGTTAGGTATCTCAACCCTTGCATCAGATTTGTGTTTGAGAAAGACAACCCAAGTGAATCTTGAGTAATCATCAACAACAACCAAACCAAACTTCTTTCCTGCATAACTAGTTACTGAGGATTCAAACAAATCCATATGTAAAAATTGCAGTGGCCTTTCATTGGAATGTCTAGTCTTAGACTTGAAAGATGTTTTGGATTGTTTTCCCATTTGGCAAGCTGAGCATACACCTTCTTTTCTATATGCCATTTTGGGTAAACCAACCACCAACTCTTTCTTGGCTAGCTTATTCAGAGTTTTGATATTCAAGTGACTCATTCTTTTATGCCATAGCCAATTTTCTTCAGTGTGGCCAGATTGACTCACCATGAGACATTCTTCGGTTGTAGCGGATGCCCAATCAGCAACATAAAGATTTCCTTTACGCCTTGCAACCAAGACTGTCTGCGTTGACTCATTGTCAATCACTTTACATAGTTTTGACTTGATCTTGACAGAGTACCCTTTGTCTACTAGTTGACTCATGCTTAGGAGATTATATTTCAATCCCTTTACATGAAGTACTTCAGAGATTGTGAGGGCTACGAATTTCAAATTGCCAAAACCTATGGTTGGATTTTCATCTCCTCCAGCAAACCTGATAATTGGTCCATCATTGCACTTTTTGTAGTTAATCAGATTTGCTTTGTCTCCTGTCATGTGCTTCCCACATCCACTATCAAAATGCCACTTTGAGTTAGTCTTTAGAGTGTTCTGCACAAAACAGGAAACAGGAGATTAGGTTCTCATACCAACAATGGAACCATCTGGACTAAAGAATCTTCCAGTAGGAATCCATTTTTGAATGAATTTATTAGGAACATTCTTTTGTCTAACAGGAACATAAGGAGGAATCTTAGTTAAATGATTTGTATCATTGTTGTTAAAAACTATTTTCTTCTTTGGTGTGTTACTAGGTGCTCCATTTGGTGCTTTCAGATACCTGTCAGATTTCTGAGTCTTCTTTCCAGCAAACTTAGCTTTCCTAGCTAGATTTCTTCTAGCCCTGGCATTCAGATTTTCAGTGGCTTAATTTATCTTCCACTTAACCCCTGATAATTGATGTGAGCAATTCTAGCCTTTAACCATCGTTCTTGCTCTTGTTTGTATTCGTGAGCAAGTTGTTTCCCGATGGCTTTATAGCCAATACCATTCCGAGCACCTGATGTCCTCGAGATCTCTTCTTGACTTTTCTAGTTTCTGGATGATCAATTTTCTTTCCAGAAAACGTGACATAAGAAAATTTGCCAGCTCCTGCAATTTTCCTTTTTGAGAGACATAGCACTGTGGGTAATTGCATTTCTCAGTGTTATGTTTCTTTTCAAAGACATTTCCCACAGTTTTCTTTTGGACTTGTTTTCCACAAAGGGTTGGTCGCAATTGCCTTTCCTTTGTCAGCAATCTTAGCTTTCTGACCGATGCTGTAGATTGTTTGGGAATCACCTTGATGAGCACTGATGAATGTTAGTCCTTCATTACTCTTATTCAGAGTGGTGGAATTATCTGTGTGTGTGTCCAGCCCAAGTCCACTCTTTTCTGAAGGATCTCTTAAATAAGATTGTAATTCAGTAAGAGTGTCACTAGCTTTGGCATAAGATTGAAAAGATAGTTCTTTCTTTTTGAGTTCCTTATTCTCAGAAAGAAGACCTTCATATTTCTTTTGAAGATTAGCCATTGCTTCTTTATGTGACTTTTCGGTCTCAGATATCTGAGCCTTGAGAAATGCATTTTCAGCATCCTTTTTCTCAGATATCTTGATTAATTAAGAATTTTCCTTTGCAAGAGAATTCTTTTCTTCTTCGAATTTTTCGGCTCTAGCTCGGAACATTAGAAATTCTCTTTTGTAAAGATCAATTTCTTTTCTGAGATTTTCCAGTTCTTTGATTCCTTCTTCATCACTTTCATAAGTATAACAGGAAGTATGTGTTACCTCATCAGCCATTAGACAAGGTTCAATATTGGAGATATCGGGGAAGATTTCTTCAGCCATTCCACACACTTCTTTCTTCTTTTTACCAAAGTCAATTACTTCATGAGAAACACCGCATATTTCTGGGGAAGGCAGTGTGGAATCATCTGAATCCTCATCCTCAGAATCAGACTCAATATCTAGAGCATCCAGTTGAAGTTGAATCTTTTTCCTTTCTTCAGTGAGCATAGCTCTTTGACTTCTTTTGAAGATTCTTCTATCTTTCTTGTCACCTGTCTTAAGTTTGTTGAAGGCAGGACAATCCTTCTTGAAATGACCAGGTTTCTGACAATAGAAACATATATCATTTCCGATTTCTGCTTCCTCAGTACTTGATGCTTTTTGAGCTGGCTTGTTCAGCGAGCTTTGCATATTTTTGTACTGGTGATAGTTTGAGCCTAGATGCTTTTTCAGCTTCTCTTTGGCTTTTCTTCTCTCAATTTCTCGACTGACATATTTTCCCATTTGCTTTACAGCAAGAGCATCCTCAGTCATATCCTTGCCTTTCTTCTTTTCAGAAGTTCCTTGAGCAACTAGAGCAACACTCTGCAACTTCTCAGTTGTTTGTTCCCTTTGAGTTGTCTCATAGTCAACAGTGGCAAGGTGAGAGAAAAGTTCCACAGGAGTGATATCTGGCATTCCTTGGTTAAAGTAGAAAAACTTTGTGTGTTCCCAGTTATGATTAAGACTTCTCACAATGGTTTTAATCTTTTCTGACTGGGTATATCTATTACTTTCACCAAGTGCAGCCATGTCACTCATAAGTGTTGTAAACCGGAAATCTAGTTCTTCAAGAGTCTCTGAGGGACCTTGTTTAAAGTTTTGGAATTTTAGCTTCAAAACTTCGAACTTATTTTCCTTTATTTTTTCAGTGCTAGAACAGATTTCTTCAATGGTTGCGAGCCACTTTCGCGTTTTACCCCAGTTTACACTGTATGTTCTCTGGAGTAGAACGTATGATGATATTACGAGCCTGTCCATCCAAACGATTTCTCTTGGCATCTTCCGATGTCCAGAGTTCTCTGGGCTTTAGTTCGTAAATGACTTGATTGGCAGGTCTCCCACTGGTTGACGCATCTGTCTGTGAAGACCCATCACTTTGTTCTCTGTCTCTACCATTAGAAATCTCTATGACTTGCTTGAGTTGTTGAATGACTATTGGGCCATTCTTTATTACTTCGATCATTTCGTCACTGATGGCTTCTAGATGGAGCATCATGTTGTTCTTCCATTTCTCATAATTCTCTGGCTTGAGAATTGGGGCGTCACTTAAAGACATCCTGCAGCAAACACACTAAACAAACGAATCAAGTGTAGGTGAAAAGCAGTTAGTGGGCACTTATCTGGGATCTAGGTTCAGTGCAGAAGGCTTGGGAACCTCCTGCTCTGATACCACTTCTTGGTCCAGATAACGGCAAAGTAAAAGACTAGGGGGGGTGAATAGTCTTTTAAAACTTTTGTCGATAAACGATTTCGAGATATACGTGAAGATATCGATACTTAATTCGGAAGGCGGAAGACTTTTCTAAGATAAGTGCACGTGTTCAGCAAGATAAGTGTAAGTACTTTGCAATATAAGTAAAACAAGTAATAAGCTACAGAGAGTAAATAACACAAGTCTTTTTATAGTGGTATCTGAAGGTGGCGTAATCCTTCAACTAATCCACTTCGGTCTTTCTCAGACCTAGAATCCACTAAGATAAATGAGGTAACCTTACAGATATCTATTCTTGATTCCTAAATACACTAGGTTCCCAACCAAGTGTTCCCCCTGAGTTATTCCCCGGCTTTCACAGCCAAGTACTTCTTGTACTCAGAAACCTTTTTGATCTGTTCCTTAGTTTCCCAAACTATGTACTTCCTGTGCTCAATAACCTTGGAGTTATTCCTTAGTTTCCCAAACTTAGTACTTCATGTACTCCACGCCATTTAAGGTGTTGGTTTTAGGTTTGTTTGTCAGGTGAGCTTCTTAAATAACTTATTCAGTTATTCAGATAGATCTATGAATCAAGTATACTTAATACACTTTTCAATGTATGGTATCTTGTTCTCTACTGACCCAAGTCTATTGTAAGTGTTCCAGAGAATGAATCTCAGATTATGAAATCTTAGTTCAACTCCTTCACAGATAACAATGCTCGTTAAGTATCAGGACACTTAGAACTTTTGTGCTACTTAGAATCAAGAGCTTTGGTCGCAACAGAAAGCTTGAAAGTAAGTAGTTTGCTTGAGAGGGCTTGTGTGAGTATTCAGTATAAGTTCAGTGATCTAAGGTGTTCAGTGTGTGTTCTCAAGTAGTCTAAGTGTTGATATTTATAGATGAATTTTGAGTGCCGTTTGAAGTATCCGTTAGGCTTAAATCAAATTCAAACTATTGATATCTGAGTATAGTACTGTAGCAGGTTTGTCTTCTTCTTCAGAAGCTACAGCTTTTGTTCAGACATTTCTGTCTGCGCATTTAATGCACTGTACTATACTTTGTCCTGTAGTGCCAACGGAACTATGCAAGCTTTCTGAGGCTTTGCATGGTCTTTTCCAGAGATCATCATAGCTCCAGATACCACTTGTTTAAACAACTTGTTATAATATGTTTCTTTTTCAGAAGCATATTTTATGTCCAAGGTATCTGAGTGTAGATATCTGTGGGCACTTTCCTTGTCTCATAAACCTTTTATTCTCAGATATCTTTTGCAACACATGTGTTTCGAAACACTTGTTTCTTCAAGATATCTGGAAATAGGTATCTGAAAAACCCTTGTCTTCAACAATCTTGTGCAGTCTTCAAATCTTCAAATCCGTTGAACTTTTCCTGCTGGATGCCTTCTTCTTGGTCTTCTTCAGAAAATAAAAATTACATTTCGAGACCTAACATCCTATACAAGATTTGCTAGACTATCTCATACTTAGTGAGTTTCCTCTTTTACAGTGTTCAAGTGAACTAAGAGTACTAATCACCTTTCTGAGCTAAGATAAGTCATTAGGTTGCTGATCAAAATCTAAACAGATATTCCTAACAAATATATATATATATATATATATATATATATATATGTATATATATATATATATATATGTATATATATATATATATGTATATATATATATATATATATATATATGTATATGTGGGAAAATTACAAAAACCACCCCTTAAATATGCCCCCTTTTCACATTCACCCCTAGATTGGCATCTATTACAAATTCGTCCAAAATTAACAAAGGCCTAATTTGAAAATTACATGCAAACCCAAAAGTCAACTTTTTCACCTATTTTATCTTTTCTTTATAATTCAATAATTACATTAATTTTATTTATTCCAAAATACCCCCCAACACTTTCAATTTCTTATTAAAAAGACCCCAAAAAATTTACCACTCCACCACCTCATTCTTCCCTACCACTTCCAACCACCATCTTCCCCAACCACCACCAACCATCTTCTTCCCCACCGTCACAACTCACAACACCATCTTCTTCCCCACCGAATCTGGAGCAGGAGCTTCCATGCGGAAGCACAGTGCTTCCGCCATGGAAGCCTACCGGAGCTCTGGCCGGCGAGGTGATCGGGATGAGGGTGTATTCGGAATTTTTTTTTTTTTTTGTGGACTATTATGTTAGTTATGAAATTATTGGGGCTATTTAAAAATTTTTGGACTATTTTTGTAAGTCTTAAAATTATTTGGGTATAATGTGTAGTAAAATAAAATTTGTAAATTGCAATTGAGTCCAATTCATTTTCTTTTCCATTTAAATTTTAGTTGGTCAACTCAAAATATAGATTTTGGACTTAAATGTAATTGTTTGAGATCGGAGGTTGAATCTGTAATTGGCTCGAATTTAAGGGGTACCTTATGTAATTATATATATATATATATATATATATATATATATATATATAAAGTGGGAGGCTATTTGAAATAATAGTTATGCTGCATATTACAAAATCCTATGTGGCAAATTCAACCTCAATAAAATGTATTTAAATTCAATCCTATTTGCTAATTTTAGTAAGGACATGAGTACTATTTTCACTATTTCATGTCTTAATTACTACAAGAAAAATCTATTATTAGTAAATAGTAAATACTATATTTTTTAAAAAAATCATCACCATGTTGCATTTCGAATACTTAAAAATGAATAATTTGTAAATAAGAGGTATTTTATGTTAGTTGAGCTTATTTAGGAAAATTAGTTTCTTCAATCTGCCTAACACACCGAAAACTCAAGTGAGTTAGTTATCTTCCATTATTTTACGTAATTCAAAAAAGCTGACTATCCGGTTAGTTAGGATTGTATGTTTAGGTTTAAATTTCCACATATATCGACTCGGTAGTTTTAGGCTCGATATCTATATATATGATAAAAGTGGTGATGTACATTTGAAATAACATATATACTCACATAAGCAAAAAGTTGATGTAACATTTTGAAGAAAAAAACAATTCATTTGTAATTCATCAATATAAGAAAAGTTGATCACGTTAAATTCTCCATACTAGATTTTTCTTAATTACTACATTTAGTCACTTGCGGGATTGTTGAAGACCTCGTAATATTTATTATGTCATGTCTTCATCAACCATTATCTTCATCAACATATTAATTTGTTACAAATTTGAAAATAAAATTTTCGTACAAATCTCAACAAAACGCAACACAACAATTCACAAACCCCCATCTCTCTACCAGCAGATTCATTTAATACTCAACAATGCAATCGTCCAAGATGTATTATTCAGATTCAAGGCGGCATAGTGTACTATAAAGTTAATTTTGATGCCGGTTTTCCACGCGATGGTTCAGGTGTGAGATTGACGTGGTTATTAGAGACAGTACAGGTGGTGTCTTAGCCTGTCGAAGGAAGAAGATTCCGTTTATTAAGTGTCCCAAAATAGGTGGAGCGCTTGCAACCCGATGTGAGCGCGGTCGATTTTGCTAGGGAAAAGCAGCTCGGTAATGTTATTTTTTGAAGAAGATAGTAAGAGGGTTATTGATCAATTGCAGTCTCCTACTCCTTCTCTTACACCAGCCGGGGGAATTATCCATGAGACTAAATTGATGTTGCTTGCTTTTAGTTCTGCATTTTTTACTTTCATTAAGAGAAGAGGAGACTGTGAATAGTTTGGCTCATGTTTGCTTCAATTCTTGAATTTTTGTATAGGGAAATTTGGCTCATGTTTTGGCCAAGGATGTTGATATGGATAGGGATGGAGTTGATAACTTCCCAGAAAATTTGATTTGATATATTATGTCGTTCGAATTAATGTATCAGGTTTTTCTATAAAAAAAAAAAGAAAGAAAAAGAATCCATCTGCACTAACAACATTGCTGATGAATAATATTGTAATGTTTTTAAGTAATATAATATTGTTGAGATTCTTTTAAAAATAAAGTTTCACAAATATACGAGTATAAGAGGTGATTGATGAGACAATATTCTAACGTCTCATTTGTCCTTTTTAATCGTCTTTTGTTAGTCTTTGACCTTAGGTTTATATTATTTTAGTGCGTTTTTATGTTTGGTTTCTTGTTTGTATTTTTGTAGTGATTTTACCATTAGGTACGATTTGGAGGAAAGGTGACTTCGCTGGATTACAATCAAGTGAAGAGATCATAGTCCGGATTAGTACTTGAAGAGGGAGCGTGCTTTTGGGAGAAGAAAAGTCGACCTGAAGATTGGATGGCTCATGCCCGATGATAGTCTCGCCACGAGATATTGCGAATCGACTTGGAAAACCACGAAAAGGTTCTCCATGCCTGGCTATTATCCCTTGGTGCAATTACTCGAATCTTTGAGAGTTTGAAAATCGAGCTCATGGCCTAGTGTTTTTTCATGTAAGCAAATTGATATATATATATATATATATATATATATATATATATATATATATATATATATATATATATATATATATATATATATATATATATATATATATATATATATATATATATATGTTCGATGAGTCACTTGTGGCCTATTCTCTCGCCGCGGCGGATCGTGTTTTTTCTCCTGCGCATTTTTCCTTTTTAATTAGGATTACGGGAAATTTTCCTCATACTTCTTTTTAACCTAGTCTAGAAAAAATCTCCAGATCCATACTTTCACATTGAGACAATTTGTAGTTTGGTTTTTGCTTGTTATTCAAAGGATTGATATCGAATCCCTGATTACTGTGGTAAATCTCTATCGTTTAATCTTATCCAATTCGTTCTTACTCTATTTCCCGAATTGTATGAGCTTGCGTGCGATTATCATTCTGTTTGTGTTTATCATGAGCAATATCTCGTATTCTTTCATCCTTGCTTTGATTATGAGTTGCTAAATCGCTCCGAACATGGTAGTTGCGTGATAGCTTTGCATATTTGCATCTAGGGTTTCAAATCGTTCATATAGGTTAGGCTCGTTCAAAGATCTTCGTAAAAACCCTTCGATTCAATACTCTCATTCAAAGATTTTCTAAAACGTTTGGTTAAGAATCGTGGATTGACGACCCACGATTACTCTAGTTCAAATATCTTCAAACGCGTTTGGTAAAGGTTGAATTGATGGTTTTCTGTACACCGACCGTGTGACAAATATGAACTTATCCCTAGAGCGAATTAGAATTGCTTGATCGTAACTACTGTGTCCTCTCTATCTCATTATTACAAACAACTACATTGCATTTTCTCTTTTCTAGTTATTAGAAGTACTAGAACACAAACAAATCAACTCGTTTCACAATTGGTTCCTTAGCGAACGACTTCGTGGTTAGCTTATTTATTTTACGATAACTGCTTGCTACTTGTTTACTAAGTATCAATTTGAGCACATCAAATTTGGCGGCGCTGCCGGGGAATCAATTCCTATTGTAGCGGTTGATTGCGAATTTTTATTTGTTTTCCAACTTACCTGAAGTTTAGTGCACTAACAGAAACTAAGGATATTTCAAGGTTTTTGTGTTGTGTAGCTCTAACGACAGGTTGATCAGAAAGGATATTTCAATGGCTCAGTTAACCTATGGAGCCTACATGCAACCTGGCGAGGTTAAGGCCGGGAAAGCGGCAATCGTGCTATCTAATGAGGCAAGAAATTTAGAACTCAAAGCCTACCACTTCCATAATCTCCCCAAGTTCTACGGAATGGCCAATAAGAATGTGATAAGGTTCCTAAAATAATTCGAAGTACTGATTACAGGGATTCCGTTGACAGCCGGAGGAGTAACAGTTTCAGATGGAGAGATAAGGAAGAAGGTTTTTCCAATGTGTCTGCAGGATAAAGCTAGGAACTGGCTGTTAAACCAGCCTGGGGGTTCTCTACTTACTTGGGATTCTCTCTACAAAGCCTTCGTTAATAAGTTTAATTTACCCTCCCGAGAGAACGCAGCACCTTCGTACTCAGATAATGCATTGTCAGCAGATGTACGATGAGACCTTCTCTGGCTCATGACGCTTCTTCAGATGCTATCGAATGCCGCTGCAGGATCGACGAGATGGATCTGTGCATCAGATTTTATAAGGGTCTGAATTGGGAGTGCCAGTACATGGTTGATATGACGTGTAAAAATTCACTCCTGGAAGCATCTTCTGATGAATTAAATGGTATTTTCAAGAGATTGGCAGCGGTGTCTCAGCTCAAGGGTGCGAGAAATAAATCTAGGAGAGTGGGATACCGAGCAGTTGAAGGGACTCCAAGGGCATGTAGTACTGAGTGGGACATGCAAAGCGGGCAAACTAGACAGCAGGGTAACTGGCAGGATAACCAAGGTGGCAACAACTTCTACGAGAATGCGCCACGGGAGCAACCAGTTCTAGCTCAGCCAGTTCGGGTTCAGATTACAGAAGTGCCGGGAAGTCTTGATCAGGCAGTCAGGGACCACATGGAGCGTTCCGAGAGGTTCTGGGCCGAAGCACATGAAAATCAGCACAGGAATGATCAGCGGTTCGACAACATTGAGCAAGCACAGAAGTGATTAGAGAAGACTTTGGGGGATCTAGTTGGTCGATTTCAATATAGAGAAAGGAGTAAGTTACCGGTGACCGCAGAAACCCACAGAGCTTTAGCCGTTGAGGTGACATTCGATGAGCCAGTAAAGGTGAAGTCTGTTCTTGCTACATTCACTTCCCAGCTCGAGAACACGGTGGCCCAGGTTAAGACATCGGAGGTAGTTGAGGTAGCACCTACACCGGCACTTGAGAAGCCGGTAGAAGTGAGAGTCGGGGTACGTGAAAAGGAGGTAGCCACACCCAATATTGCAACTCCAGTAGAGGAGGCGAGTGCAAAACTGGTCGTTCTTGAGGTAAGCCCCACCGCTAGGGTGATCCCAGCAGCAGATAAGAGCATCAATGATGCCGATAGCTTTGATTTGGCGGTTGGGATAGGAAATTCTTCCGAGGTGGCGGCATCGTGAATCTGAGGCGGTTAATCTGATGACCTTTGCGACCTATGAGGAGCTGGATTTGAAGGGTTTGGCACCCAGGAAATGCTTCATCACGATGGACAATGGAACGAGAAGTAGCTGCATGGGTGTGATTGAGGATGTTCCGGTTACACTGGATGGGGACACTTTTATGGCCGATTTCGTGGTTGTGGAGTCGACACGGGTTAAAGGAAAGGAGATGGAGAAGGATATGTTCTTTGCAGCCGTTCATCAAAACCACTCGCATGATTGTCAACCTCCACGCTCGTACCTGCACTATAGAAGTACATGGCAAGCAACGTGAGTTGCAAGCCACCACTACACCATACTCACCCCTGCGGGTTGACACCAGGAACTATATAGGGGCGTACACAGGACCCTTGTATATACATACTTATCAACAAGGAAGAATACGAGCTGCACCAACCGGAGGAGCCAAGAACCTCCAGAGTACCCGTTAGCCAACACCGAAGAGTCTAGTACATGACTATAAACTGTACTTCACAGGCCAGACACTTTCGATCCCTTTTATCTTTCCACTCTTAGCTTGAGGACATGCTTGAGTTTCGGTTTGGGGAGGGAATGTGAGGCTCTTGATTTCTTACTGTGTGTTTCTATGTGTTTTTTCATATTTTCGTGAGTCTTTCGTGTGTCCGTGTTATTTTTCAAAGTTTTAAGTATCTATTGTGAGTGGTAAATCCACTTAATGCCTTTGTTTTGTTTGATATGTAACTGGAAGTAGCCTAGTGCATTGTTAATTCCTTAAGGTCTGTTTCTCTTGCAAATAGCTAGTCTGTCCAGTCGTTTAGTCCAAAAGCCGTGAGAAGCCTGAGCCAATGAAAAAATATTGTACCGGCATTTGTATTGTGTGATTCCTGGGATGTGCAAGTGTTTTTTACGAATTACTTGCGCCTTTTCATACTTATGTGTACTCATTTTATTTGGGGATGACGAACGGCATGCTTTTAATTCTGAGTTCTCTAACTTTTAAACCCCGTTCTAAAGAACAGGTTTGGGGAAGATTTACTTACATGTTTACGACTAATTTTTGAGCTTTATATGCTTGATTGTGTTTGAGTCTGTTGCTGTTTCCAAAGCTATTTGAATTTAATCTCGGGGTGGATCTATGGTCTTAGTTGATCACCGTCTGTCGTGTGGGCATGTTTCAGATACTACTTATATACCGGCGTGACCCTTAAAGCTATATGACCGTGAGGGTTGACGGCATGTATACCAAACTGACACGCACAAAAGTGCAGACTTTCAGTAAAACAGACACCCGTCAAAAAATTGAGATAAAAGAGCCCAATGAGGCCATGCATTGAATACAGTGCAATAATGGTTTATGTTTGATTGCAAGTGAAAAAGGGAACAGCACAGGTCTTGAACTTTTGTTATAAGTCGTTTTTGAAAAAGTCCCTTCTGATCCATTTGATTTGAGTACATTAGCATAAGATAGTCTAGGCATTTTTGTGATGCGAGTCACCTTCCCAGTTTACTTTTTGAGCGAATAACCCTATTGGACACTTCCAAAGAGAGTAGAGATTGCATATTATTCATGTGAGGGATTAGCGTGCTGGACTTAAGAGTTATTTGCTTGAGAAACGGTTTTTTGGGATTATCTGTGCACTTTTCTGCCAAGGTTACTTGAGAACAAAACATTTGCATTTGGTGGACTTAATGATTTCAATGGTAGATTCGATTACTTGGATTTGTAACTCTTGTATTTGTCTACGTGGTTTAGAGTCTAGAGTGTTTAGGTTGTTTGTTTGCTCGAGGACGAGCAAAGGTTCGGTTTAGGGATTTTGATGAGACAATATTCTAACGTCTCATTTGGTCCTTTTTAAACGTCTTTTGTTAGTCTTTGACCTTAGTTTTATATTATTTTAGTGCGTTTTTATGTTTGGTTTCCTTTTTGTATTTTTGTAGAGATTTTACCTTTAGGTACGATTTGGAGGAAAGGTGACTTCGCTGGATTACAATCAAGTGAAGAGATCATAGTCCGGATTAGTACTTGAAGAGAGAGCGTGCTTTTGGGAGAAGAAAAGTCGACCTCAAGATTGGATGGCTCGCCGCCGCCCAGTGATAGTCTTGCCGCGGCGAGATATTGCGAATCGACTTGGAAAACCACGAAAAGGTTCTCGCCGCGGCGCGGCTATTGTCCCGCCGCGGCGAAATTCTGCGAATGTTGGTCCAGATAATGGCAAAGTAAAAGACTAGAGGGGGGGTTGAATAGTCTTTTAAACTTTTGTCGATAAACACAGTTTCTCAGAAACCGGGGGGGGGGGGGGTTTCTGATACTTAAATTCAGAGCGCGGAAGACTTTAAGATAGGTAAGTGCAGAAACAATAAGTAAGTGTGTGCTTTGCTGAAAGATAAATACAGAAAGGTAACTAACACAGCAAGTATAGTGGTATCTGGAGGTGGCGTAATCCTCCAACTAATCCACTTCGGTCTTTCTGAGACCTAGGATTCACTAGAACAGATAATTGAGTTCACCTTACAATAATCCTATTCTAAGATTCCTAAACAAATGGTTCCCAACCAAATGTTCCCCCTGAGTTATTCCCCAGCTCCTAGAGCTAAGTACTTCCTCTACTCAGATAACCTTGGAGTTATTCCATGATTTCCCAAATTAAGTACTTCCTCTACTCCACGCCTTGATGGTGTTGGTTATAAGGTTTGTCAGAGAGGCTTCTTGTATAACTTTTCAGTTATGTTTCCAGAGAGCCTAATAGAACAAGACTACTTAATAAACTTGTTCAGTGTATGGCAATCTGCTCTTTTCTGACCCAAGTAATTGATGTCCGTTCTGGAGAATGAGCTTCAGAAAGGTTATCTGATAGTTCAACTCTTTCACGAATAACAATCTCTTGTTAAGGTTCAGGACAACTTAGAACTACTAGTGATTCTTCAAGCAACAGAAAGCTTTCAGAAAGGGTAGTAGAGTGCTTGAGAGAATACTTTGCTTGATGGTAAGTTTGCAAGATAGAGCGTTCTAAGGTATGTTCTTCAAGCATCTAAGTGTGTAATATATATAGATAAATTTGAGAGGCGTTTGAATTGTATCCGTTGTGCTCTCTATCAAATTATATCCGTTTATATCTTGAACTATGTACTCAGAGGTCACTATCTCTTGCTTCAGAGAGGACTTGCTTTTTGCAGCATTTCTGCCGATGCATTTAATGCATAGTACTGTTCATTGTCCTTTAGTCTTAATGGATACATGAGCCTTTCTGATGGCTTGTATGCTCCATACTCATGATGTCATATGTTCCAGAATCTTGTTTGAAAAGTAATTAAATGCACTTAAGAAAGGATTAAGGACATAGTCTTTCCGAGTGAGACTAAACCTTCGTGTCTTCATAAATCTTGTGCAATCTCCGGTCTTGTAATCTTCAGAAAAGCTCCATTACTAGGATTGATCTTCATGGTCTTCTAGGAAATAAAAATTACATTCAGAGACCAATAATCCTAATACAAGATTTACTATACTAATCATACTCAGTGATTTCCTCTTCTACAATGTTCAAGTGAACTAAGAGTACTTAATCACCTTTCTGGCAAAGATAAGAACATGTGATGAATGATCAAAATACTAACAGATATTCCTAACAAACTTCCCCCTTTTTGATCAGTCATCCATGACTATCTTTTAAAGTCCTATTACAAATTTGTAATCCTGGAAGAGAAAACAATCCGCCACTTAATCATTTCAAATGATATTCAATTTTAGTTGAATTAAGCGCAGAAAGTAAGCATCAACCAAATCACAAGAAGTGATCTTTGCTGATAAGTTGTCATCTATTATAATGTTTCCGAGAGTATGATCTTCAGAAAGGTATAGTTTACAGAGTGAGATGCAACTTTTATAGATAGAGAAATTCAGAAACAATCAGCAAGATTACAAAAAGTAACAAAACATACTAAGTAAACTAGAACAACAGGAGAGTCCAAACTCCAAGTAAACATTCTAAGATACTAGTCTTCAAGTCTTCAAAAATAACTTAGGTTCAGAAACCTTAAGTTCTTCAGCACCCTTTCTGGATCAGTTGACATAATCATCCACTTTTCTGCATTCTTGGACATAGTCATAAAGAGTCCTTCTGACAGAGAGTTCTGTCTTTCTGGACAAATCACATATTTCTTGGTAACTCTTGCCAAGTTTATGATTTTTCCTCAGAAAATATTTGACCTGTATATTTTCCTGCACCTGGGCATGGTCTACTTGCAGCTGAGATAGGTTGAAATATTTGTATATTTCTTCCAGATAGTGTATATCATCTAGGTATTCATCCAATGTCATATAGAATGACTCATAGGTTGAAACTCCTAGTTTGTTCTTCTTGCTGTAGCTACCATCCATTTTTCGTACCTTGTGTACATCATCGGGCTCTGGGTAAGGACAGGCAAAGGAGAGGTCCATCTTTCTGGCATCGTTTCTCTTCTCTACTTCAAAGTTTAGCCAGGCATGAAGGTGCTCAAATTTTAGCAATTTTGGCTTGCCTTCTCTCCATTTCAGTATCTGGTTGAGGATGGGAGTTGGAAACTTATCATTGACAAGTAAGTGTTGTAGTTCCTGAATCCAATACCCTCTCTTGTTCAGAATGCACCTATATGAAGACTCTTCATTACTCGTCTTCACATATTCAATGTGGGCATCAGTTGGCTTTTCTTGAACAATTTCTCTGTTTGTTCTGCCAAACTGGGAATCCCTTCTTGCTTTTCTGTTGCGTGGCCTTCTGTCAGGAGATCCTCTAACCTTTTCTTCCTGCCTTGGGGCTGTGCTGGTGGAAGTTCCTTGTATTGACTTGGTATTTCCAGAAGGAGTTCTGGCTGCCAAAGGCGTTGCTGCCAGAGGAGGTTATGAGGTGCTTGCTTGCCTTCTTCTCTTGTGAAGTGGATGTTCATCTGTATCAGATTCATCCTCATCATCATCATTGAAGTTCAACAATGGAGGCTTGCAGCTTTCTTGGTCTCTCACTTCTCCTTCTTCTTGGTCTTCTCCTTTTTCAGGATTATTCTGGTTGTTCCCTTCTGAGATCCTAAGGGACTTGGTTCCCCTAGTGACCATACTTCTAGTGGTATAAGCTTCAGAGAGTGAGTCAAAGTTTTTCTGGAGATTATTGTGCACCCTGAACAATTCTTGGATTTCTTTCTTCAGCTCGTGGTTCTGCTTAACCAGTTCCTGCTTCTTTATGTTGAGCTCTTCAAGTGGCCTAAGAATGGCGTTGGCTTGCGTAATAAAGACGGCTTCATTGAGTGCTGCATTAGCATTGTTACAATCCTCATCCCTGACCAACCCTAGGTCTTTCTGAGAGAGAGCTATGCTGGTTGCTCTGTTGAGTAACGCAGCAGCCAATGACTTCATCTCTTCTGGGACGGATTTTAGCACTTCTGTGTCTTGAGCAATTAGTGTCTTTCTGAGTTCCAAAAAGATACTATTTCTGGCACGGTGCTCTTCACTTCTTGAACTACTTGGTGCAGAGAATATATGAGGAGCAAGTAGAGCTCTCTTGTGTTGAGTGACAAGTCTCTCATCTTCTGCGTCAGTAATCAAGTTTTGGTTGTTTTCAGCATCACTCTTATTATCTTTTTCTTGAATAGTTTGCAGATTGACAACCTTTTTCTGCTTTCCATCAAGTGTGCTGGCCTTCTGAGAAGATGTAGAAGGTCTTTCTGATGCAGTCTCAGCATCATCTTCTTCATCATCATTGTCATCCATGGCCTTATGAGAAGATGTACAATGGCATCTTTTAGATTTCTTTGCTCATCTAGGAGCGCCAATTCCTGGGTGTTAGCTTCTTTGAGCTTTTGAATTTTGGCTTCCTTTTCATCAACAAGAGCTTGACACTCTAAGTTGATTCTCTTTTCTTCTTCCAACACCTTTCTGAGTTGTTCAATCCTGAACTCAGCGGCAGATATCTCTTCAAGTATATCGTTCTGTTCTGCCTGTTGGGTTTTCTGATGAGACTTTGAAGGTGATGATGATGGGGCTTTCTGAGCATTGGAAGGAGGGGCCTTTTTTGCACTTCCTTTGCTAACTTTCTGAATCCCGCCGTTTCCAGGTTGGGGATCATCATTCTGATCATCATCATCATCATCCTTCTTGTTTTCTTGACTTGGATGCTCAGAAGGGGGTACTTGATAATCATTCTCGTCCATTTCTTCTTCATCTTCTGAAATCAAGTTGATCACATTTGGGAATGTAATCATTCTCCCATTCACTTCTTCTTGCTCAGCTGGGTAAGTAGTGAGCTTACTAGGCAATGCAGGATGGGTTACCATCTGCTCTTGGGTTTGAGCATCCGCAGTTTTGAAATCTGCTAGAAGTTTTTGTGCTACTTCATGAGTGAAGTCTTCATGCATCAGATTGGCAAAAGAATAAGACTCTGTTGGGAACAATGCATGGATGTAGTCTTCCAGATTTAGGGCTATTGCTCTCTTTTCTGGGACGTCGATTACTCGTGCTATTTCCGAAAGGTCAGCCTTTCTGAGTTTCTGCCATTGTCTGAAGCACTTTAGATGTTTATTGAGAGTGTGCTTCTGGAAAGCTTTGAGTAAATCAACTGGCAAAAAACTTTGAGCCTGAAAGAAAGGGATCAAGTTAGTTTTATTCAAACCACTTGGGTTGGTATCTGTGTGCAAACGTAAGCTTTCTGAGCATACCTGTGTAGAAACACTAGGCTCATTTGCTTGGACTTCAGCTTGTTTGGGCACAGAGGCCTCCGATACCTTGTTGTGAGGAGAAGTCTGATCCTCAGCATCCTTTCTTTCTGATTGAACTTCCAAGTGAGGAAGCTCAGTGGCATCTTTCTCAGAAACCTTGGGGGTTTCTGGAACCTTTTCTTCAGATACTGCTTGTTCAGCAGTTTCAGTTTCTATTAGAGGAGTTTTCAAAAAAATTTCTCCTTCCAATTGTTCTTCTGACTGAGCCTGTAAGAACAAACATAAGAGATTTAGTAGTGGGATTTCCAGAGCATTCTTGAAGAAGATTATTACTGAGTGCTTACCTTCTCATCAGAAGGCTCAGAAATGCTTCTTCAGAAAGCTTTTCAGCTTCTGGATTTTCTTGGTTTTGGAGTGTTGGTCCCTCCACCACTACTTCCTCAGTTAGAGCCTAAAGTAAGACAAAAAGAAATTTAGAACACAAGATATTAATTTTTCAATCAAGCTATTTCTTATTCAGAAATAACTCAGCTACCTATAGAACAGGCTCTTCTTGTTGTTCTGAGGTTGGAGAAACCTCTTCTTCATTCAGAAGGGTGGACAAATTAACTTCCCCCTAAAAGTTTGTCTCCAATATGGCCTGTAACAAAATGAAGCTTATGAGTAACAAGTTAACATTGAAATGTCGACAAGTTAGATATAAACTACTTTTGCTACCTGAAAAGAGTCAGGCTGATCATTGATCTTTTGGACTTGTGGTGAATCCACAGTCTCTCTGTGCTCATTGTTGTTCTCCTCTGTAGTATCATTCTGAGTCTCCATCTCAGTTTGATCCCTTTCTGAGAGTTGAGCTCTCTCAGAAGGTTGAGGAACCTGTTCAAGAACAGGGTTTTCTTCAGCAATATTAAGTGCTGGTATTGTGAATGTGGAAGCAATGTCAGTATCTTCCATCATTCTATCTTCCTCACCCAAGCCTTCTTCTTCCTGCTGGGCAGAGGGGCTCTTATCTTTCTGAAGAGCTAAGTTTGATGCTCCTCCTTGGGTCTCAAGCTTATATCTTTTGAGCACTGTTGTGATTACTTCATCGTCCTCAGAATCACTGTTCTGTGTTGGCGCAGACCCATCTATGATATTTCTATCATCTCGGGAGAGTTCTGGAGCAGTCTGTTTCAGGATTCTTGGGGCTTTCTGGAACTGCCTTTCTGGGCGAACAACATCTTCTGAGACCTTGTCTCCAGAAGGTTGTGCCTCTTGAATGTTTATGGATTTGGAGGTCCTTTTGCCTTGAGCCCTTTTTCTTTTGGCAGCTAGAGGTTTAGCTTGAGCTTTCTCAGAAACCTCCTCACCTTGCTGTGTAGTTTCTTCAGACTTTCTGAGTACTTGCTCAGCAGCAATTCTCTCCTTTTCTTCAAAGGCGTTTCTGAAAAGGGAGTTGGTGACTGGGATTTCTTGTTTATCTCTAAGAGTAATCCCCATGGTTTCCAGAATGTAACATATCTTGAGACCAAAGTGCATATTGGCTTTTGGCTCAGCAAGGCCATTGATGATTTTGCGCTGAAATTCCTCAATATGTCCAAGGAATTTGTTGAGGCATTTCCCCAATTGAAGTGGGTTTTTCCCTTCATTCTTCCGGTTGGAAGATGCATCATCATCCATCTCTCCATACTTATCTGGTCTACTCCACCTTTGTTGCCATCAAAGCAACGGACCAGGATGAGAGCCAAAGTACTCCAGTGTTTCTGAAGATGACTTGTTCTGATAGCTTTCAGAATAAAGTCTCCTGGCAACCTTTTGTATTTTCCAAATGGATTGCCTCAAAAAGTTCTTTGACGCCTTGAATCATTGAGGCATCCTTGATGTTGATATCGTCAATAGTTCCTCGATTTTTCAATCGGAACAATTTGCAGAAAGCCTTGCAGTCAAGAACAATTTCTTGTCCTTGGACTTCAGTCTGCATGTACTTTTCTTCTTTATCATTCACAACCTTTGTGAAGATTTTGGAGTTGTTGTAGAACTCCAGTACATCCAGTGTGGATAGGCCACTGGGTGCAACAGATAAAAACCTGTACATATGGGAATTCTTCAACATCCCCAATATCAGTTTCCTTTCTGGTCCATCAATCCAAGATTATGTCTTAAGGTCAAGAACCGGCTTTCTTGTAGGGGCTTGGTGAAGATATCTGCAAGTTGGTCTTCTGTGCCAATCTTGAGTATCTCTATATTGCCTTTTTCAACATGGTCTCTGATGAAGTGGTGTCTAACATCAATGTGCTTTGTTCTGGCATGGAACTTGGGATTCTGTGTGATTGCAATAGCACTTGTGTTGTCACAGAAAATAGGAGTTTTCTCTTCATTGAGTCCATAGTCTCTGAGTTGTTGTTGAATCCACAGAATTTGTGTTGCACAACAACCAGCAGCAATATATTCAGCCTCTGTGGTAGAAGTTGCATTTGAGTTTTGCTTCTTGCTAAACCATGAGATAAGTCTTGTTCCCAGAAACTGATAAGTTCCTGAGGTACTTTTCCTATCAAGCATTGATCCAACATAGTCAGCATCTGAGTAACCAGCCAAACTCAATCCACCTTCTTGAGGATACCACAAACCTACATTTACTGTACCTTTCACATACCTTAATACTTTCATAGAAATGTTGTAGTGTGATTGCTTTAGATTTGTTTGAAATCTAGCACACACTCCAACTGCATTAGATCTGAATGTGAATCACTATGATGATGACTTGATACTTCTTCAGTATCTATGACATTTTGTACCACAGGAGGGCGTTGAATGTCTGACACTTGCTCAGTGTGAGGGCTTTCTGGGACATGCCTGTCAGAAAGGTCATTTCCAGAATTAGCTCTTTGATGAACATCTTCAGTTTCCATTTCAGGAATTTTCATAGGAAATTCTTCATCATGTCTGAGAATCATCTGGTTGTTACTAGGCATTTCATGCTTTTCTTCGTCAGAGTCATCCTCTCTTTCCATAATGATGTTTTTCCTTTCTGAGGGTTCTTCTTCAGAATCCTTTAACATTAGTTCCTTGAACCTTTCTGAGAGTTCATCATCAAGGGGTGATTTCTTGCTTTCTTCATAGAATACAATATGAACTGATTCTTCAATCTTCTTTGTTCTTTTGTTGTAAACTCTGTAAGCTCTGCTATTCATAGAATAACCAAGAAACACTCCTTCATCTGCCTTTGGTTGAAATATTCTTAGATACTCTTTTCCATTGTTAAGAACAAAACATCTACAACCAAACACTTTCAGATGTTTAATATTAGGGGGTCTACCAACCAAGAGCTCATAAGGGGTCTTGTCATGGTGTTTGTTTATCAAACATACATTACGAGTATAGCATCTTGTGTTTCAACCCAATAAACTTCACTTATTTCAAGGTCACAAAGATTGTCCTTGCTGCTTCTTTTAGGGTTCTATTTTTCCTTTCTGCAACACCATTTTGTTGTGGTGTTCTTACAGAGGAAAGTTGATGTTGTATACCTTTGCTGGTACAAAACTCCTTTATGTACTGGTTGACAAATTCAGTACCATGGTCTGTTCTGATTGCAGATACCTTGTCATTTTTCATGAATTCGAGCTTATTTAGCAAGTTTGGTATCTCCACCCTAGCATCAGATTTATGCTTCAGAAAGACAACCCAAGTAAATCTTGAGAAGTCATCTACAACAACAAGACCATACTTCTTTCCTGCATAACTAGTTACAGATGATTCAAAAAGATCCATGTGTAATAGTTGCAGTGGTCTAACACTAGAATATCTGATTTTGGACTTGAAAGAGATCTTAGATTGTTTCCCCATCTGACAGGCAGAACAGATACCATCCTTTCTGAAAGATGTTTTGGGAAGGCCAACCACTAACTCTTTCTTGGCAAGTTTGTTCAGAGTTTTGAAATTCAAGTGACTCATTCTTTTGTGCCATAACTAGTGCTCTTCTGTGTGACCAGATTGACTCACCATGAGATATTCTTTAGTTGTGGCAGATGCCCAATCGGCAACATAAAGACTACCTTTCCGCCGAGCTACCAAGACTGTCTGCTTTGACTCATTGTCAATAAGTTTGCAATATTTTGCTTTAAATTTCACAGTAAATCCCTTGTCTGCAAACTGGCTCATGCTAAATAGATTGTATTTCAAACCCTTAACATGTAATATGTCAGTAATTGTTAAGGATCCTAATTTGACGTTGCCAAATCCCAGAGAGGGATTTAATTCTCCTCCAGCAAATCTGATGTCTGGTCCATGGTTGCAAGCTTTGTAGTTGACCAGATTTGCTTTGTCTCCTGTCATGTGCTTTCCGCATCCACTATCAAATAGCCATTGAGCCTTAGTCCAAGAGGCGTTCTGCACAAAACAGGAAACAGGAGTTAGGTTCTTGCCTCAGAGATGGAATCACTTAGACTAAACATTCTTCCAGTAGGAATCCACATTTTAGTGAATTTCTTGGGAGTTTGTTTTTGTCTAACTTTATCAGAAGGAGAAACAATAGAATCAGTAATTTTGATCTCAATCTTCCTTCTTGAGGTGTTTCTAGGTGTTCCTTTTGGTGCTTCGGACCACAGGTTTCTGGGATTGCTTTTCAGCAAACTTAGCCTTTCTGGCCAGGTTCCTTCTAGCTTTGGCATTCAGTTTTTCAGTGGTTTGAGATTTCTTCCACTTCTGTTTATTGCTACGTGCAATATCAACCTTGCGCCATTGTACTTGTCCTTCCTTATATTGTTGTAAAAGGACTTTTCCAATAGCACGATAGCCAATGCCATTTCGAACACCTTTGGCTTTCTGAATGCGGTCTTCAGAAGCCTTACTAGTTTCTATACCGTCTTTATTTTCATAAAATGGTACAGTAGAGAATTTGCCTATTCCAGCAATTCTTCCTTTCCTAGTAATATGGCAATGTTGATGGCTACATGTCTGAGGGTTGTATTTCTTTTCAGAAGCTTCACCCACAAATTTCTTGTGAACTTGTTGTTCTTTCAAAGGTTGGGTTGCTACTCCTTTTCCTTTGTCAACTACCTTAGCTTTCTGACCAATGCTATAGGTGGTTGAAGAACCATTCTGTTGACTTTTTACAAAGGTCAACCTTTCATCACTCTTCTTCAGAGGAGATGAATTACTCGATTGTTCATCAAGTCCAAGTCCACCTTTCTCAGAGGGATCTCTCAGATGTGATTGAACCTCAGTGAGAGTGTCACTAGCCTTTGCAGAAGATTGGAAGGATAGCTCTTTCTTTCGAAGTTCCTCATTCTCAGAAAGCAACTTTATCATTTTCTTACTAAGTTCATCCAAGGCTAGTTTGTGAAAATTTTCATTTTCAGATATCTGATTTTTCAGAAGGGCTATTTCAGCGCCCTTGTTCTCAGATACCTTGGTTAGCTCAGAAACCTCTTTTTCAAGAGTTTCTTTGCTTTCCTCTAGAATTCTGGTTTTGGATTGTACTTCCAGAAATTCTTTCTCATAACGATCCAATTCACTCCTGATTAACTCCAGATCCTCAATTCCATCATCACTCTCATAGTATAGAAATTGTGAAATGTTTGTTACCTCATCAGCCATAAGACACATTTCAATGTTTGAGATGTCTGGACCAGCAATCTCAGCAACTCCACACATTTCATTCTCCTTAAGGCCGAAGTCGATTACGTCGTGGGTGATTCCACACAATTCTGGTGATGGTAGGTTTGAGTTATCTGAATCTCCATCTTCAGAATCTGTCTCAATATCTAGAGCATCAAGTTGGATTTGAATCTTCTTCCTTTCTTCAGTCAGTAAGGCCCTTTGATTTCTTTTGTAATTTCTTTTGTCCTTCTTGTCACATGTCTTGAGCTTGTTTAAAGCAGGGCAATCTCTCTTGAAGTGACCAGGCTTTTGACAAAAGAAGCAGATATCATTTCCTATCTCTGCTGATTCAGTATTAACACCTTTCTAAATGGGGGTCTTCAGAGAGTTGTTTAGTTGAATGTTCTTGTACTGATGATAGTTTGGACCAAGATGCTTTTTCAGATTTTCTTTAGCTTTTCTTCTCTCAATCTCTTGACTCACAAATTTATTCATGTGTCTTACTGCAAGAGCATTTTCTTCAGATGCGTCTTTGGTATCTTTCTTTTCAGAAGTACCTTGAGAGACTAGAGCAACACTTTGCAACTTCTCAGCTGTTTGTTCTCTCTGAGTTGTCTCATAATCTACAGTAGCAAGATGAGAGAAGAGCTCTACTGGAGTAATATTTGGCATTCCTTGGTTGAAATAAAAGAATTTAGTGTGTTCCCAGTTGTGATTGAGACTTCTGACAATAGTCATAATCTTTTCTAGCTGGGAGTATCTGTTGCTTTCACCAAGTGCAGCCATATCACTCATAAGAGTAGTAAACCTGAAATCAAGTTCTTCCAGAGTTTCAGTGGGACCTTGCTTGAAGTTTTAGAACTTCAATTTAAGAACTTCGAACTTGTTTTCTTTGGTTTTCTGGCCCGCATGATTTCTTCAATCAATTGCTGCAACTTTCCGCTTTTTTAGCACCCTACGCTTTACATCGTATGTGCTCTGGTGTCGATCTGATGATTATATTACGAGCTTGACCATCCAATCTGTGTCTCTTGGCATCTTCAGATGTCCAGAGCTCTCTTGGCTTGTCTTCATACATAATGCTTCCACGAGAAACACGACCACTATCATCTTCGCTTTCATCTTCCTTGTCTGAGGCTTTTCTTCCATCAGACACCTCAGTAACTTGTTTGAGTTGTCTGATTTTAATAGGCCCTTCATTGATGACATAGATCATCTCATCACTAATGGCCTCCAGATGGAGCATCATGTTGTTCTTCCATTTCTCGTAGTTTTCTGGCTTCAGAACGGGTGCATCACTCAGAGACATTCCTACGCACTTAACACACAAATTATATAGTCCTCAGAAAGGGACATAGTTTCTTCACCTATCTGGGGATCTAGGTTCAGTGCAGAAGGCTTGGGAACCTCCTGCTCTGATACCACTTGTTGGTCCAGATAACGGCAAAGTAAAAGACTAGGGGGGGTGAATAGTCTTTTAAACTTTTGTCGATAAACACAGTTTCTCAGAAACCGGGGGGGGTTTCTGATACTTAAATTCAGAGCGCGGAAGACTTTAAGATAGGTAAGTGCAGAAACAATAAGTAAATGTGTGTGCTTTGCTGAAAGATAAATACAGAAAGGTAAGTAACACAGCAAGTATAGTGGTATCTGGAGGTGGCGTAATCCTCCAACTAATCCACTTCGGTCTTTCTGAGACCTAGAATTCACTAGAACAGATAATTGAGTTCACCTTACAATAATCCTATTCTAAGATTCCTAAACAAATGGTTCCCAACCAAATGTTCCCCCTGAGTTATTCCCCAGCTCCTAGAGCTAAGTACTTCCTCTACTCATATAACCTTGGAGTTATTCCCTGATTTCCCAAATCAAGTACTTCCTCTACTCCACGCCTTGATGGTGTTGGTTATAAGGTTTGTCAGAGAGGCTTCTTGTATAACTTTTCAGTTATGTTTCCAGAGAGCCTAATAGAACAAGACTACTTAATACACTTGTTCAGTGTATCGCAATCTGCTCTTTTCTGATCCAAGTAATTGATGTCCGTTCTGGAGAATGAGCTTTAGAAAGGTTATCTGATAGTTCAACTCTTGCACGAATAACAATCTCTTGTTAAGGTTCAGGACAACTTAGAACTACTAGTGATTCTTCAAGCAACAGAAAGCTTTCAGAAAGGGTAGTAGAGTGCTTGAGAGAATACTTTGCTTGATGCTAAGTTTGCAAGATAGAGCGTTCTAAGGTATGTTCTTCAAGCATCTGAGTGTGTGATATATATAGATAAATTTGAGAGGCGTTTGAATTGTATCCGTTGTGCTCTCTATCAAATTATATCCATTTATATCTTGAACTATGTACTCAGAGGTCACTATCTCTTGCTTCAGAGAGGACTTGCTTTTTGCAGCATTTCTGCCGATGCATTTAATGCATAGTACTGTTCATTGTCCTTTAGTCTTAACGGATACATGAGCCTTTCTGATGGCTTGTATGCTCCATACTCATGATGTCATATGTTCCAGAATCATGTTTCAAAAGTAACTAAATGCACTTAAGAAAGGATTAAGGACATAGTCTTTCCGAGTGAGACTAAACCTTGGTGTCTTCATAAATCTTGTGCAATCTCCGGTCTTGTAATCTTCAGAAAAGCTCCATTGCTAGGATTGATCTTCATGGTCTTCTTGGAAATAAAAATTACATTCAGAGACCTATAATCCTAATACAAGATTTACTAGACTAATCATACTCAGTGATTTCTTCTTTTACAATGTTCAAGTGAACTAAGAGTACTTAATCACCTTTCTGGCAAAGATAAGAACATGTGATGTATGATCAAAGTACTAACAGATATAATCCTAACAGCGAATGTTGAGAGTTTCATAAAATCAGAGCTCGCCGCGGCCCAGTGTTTTTTCCGCCGCCACGAGCAAGCCATATATATATATGTTCGATAAGCGGAGTCCGCCGCGGCCCGCCTATTCTCTCGCCGCGGCGGATCGTGTTTTTTCTCCTGTGCATTTTTCCTTTTTATTTAGGATTAGGGGAAATTTTCCTCATACTTCTTTTTAACCTAGTTCTAGAAAAAAGCTCCAGATCCATACTTTCACATTGAGACAATTTGGAGTTTGGTTTTTTGCTTTTTATTCAAAGGATTGATATCGAATCCCTATTTACTGTGGTAAATCTTTATCGTTTAATCTTATCAATTCGTTCTTACTCTATTTCCCGAATTGTATGAGCTTGCGTGCGATTATCATTCTGTTTGTGTTTATGATGAGCAATATCTCGTATTCTTTCATCCTTGCTTTGATTATGAGTAGCTAAATCGCTCCGAACATGGTAGTTGCGTGATAGCTTTGCGTATTCGCATCTAGGGTTTCAAATCGCTCATATAGGTTAGGCTCGTTCAAAGATCTTCGTAAAAACCCTTCGATTCAATACTCTCGTTTAAAGATTTTCTAAAACGTTTGGTTAAGGATAGTGGATTGACAACCCACGATTACTCTAGTTTAAATATCTTCAAATGCATTTGGTAAGGGTTGAATTGATGGTTTTCTGTACATCGACCGTGTGAGAAATATGAACGTATCCCTAGAACGAATTAGCATTGCTTGATCGTAACTACTGTGTCCTCTCTATCTCATTGTTACAAACAACTACATTGCATTTTCTCTTTTCTAGTTATTAGAATTACTAGAACACAAACAAATCAACTCGTTTCACAAGTAACTGTTGGCTTTCAATCGTCGCGGTAGCCTAATTGGTTCCTTAGCAAATGACTTCGTGGTTAGCTTATTTATTCTACGATAACTGCTTGCTACTTGTTTACTAAGTATCAATTTGAGCACATCAGTGATCATACACAAATCCAATACAAATTAAATAACAACTTTCATGAGCACCGATCAAAATGAACCATCATCCAAATCAAATACTCTATCAAAAAACTTTTTATACATTATAAGGTAAGGACAAAGGACAAGGGTACTAAACCCAGCGTTTACCTAAAAATAGATGTGGAACCGCCGTTAAATTTGAGATAATGAGTGGCAAATAATTTAAAATATGCTACACCCTATCTTTTTAAAGAAAATAAGTGACACCTAATTTAAGGTATGGTTATACACTTCAATGCGAAACAATCTAAAATTGCCACACCCTACACCATGTATTTCTTATTTTCAAATAAAATATGTGAAAAGTAATTTAATTTGTGGTTATATACATAATTTAGTATGATTTTGTTGAGATTATTGTTAAGTGACAATCAAATGCATAATGATATATTGTAGATGCTTGAAATTCCATGCTCTGATTTACAGTTTCTTCAATTATTACAGTCGTACAAGAAGTTATGAATAAATTTTAGAGACATAAGCTTGTGCTTGCAAATACTTAAAATAAGTGCTTTTGTGATTTTGAAATAGTAAAGGTAGTTTTTTACTATTTTATATCACAACTTCTAATGGAACTTTTCTGGAAAAAAAAACAGGTAATCGTCAGAAGCAGATTAGCAACTCAATAACTGCTTCTAACTGCTTTAAGCATGTGGTAACTTTTTTTTTCAATCAACTAATTAAATTAATTTTTGCAAACACTAAAACTTCTGCTTTTACCATTTTCAGCTGTTTTTTACATAATATATCAAACACTACTAACTTTTGCTTAAAATCGACTTTAATCAACTTTTAGTAAAACCATATAAAAAGCACGAGTAAAACCATTTGCAAACACACACTTATTCAAGTAAGTGTCTATCATCCCAACTATTAGTTTAATTAAAAAGATTTTGCATGTCTTCATGAATTGAACGAGTATTCATGAGGATTTAATGAAAAGATCGACTTTAATGGAATTCGACGTATTCTTTGGAAACTTCCTCCGAGATGGAATTCATGAATAAAATGTCACAAAATAGGTAATCGGAAAACGTTCTATTGTATGATAATTTTGGGATTCAGATATAATTAAATATTTATTTGGCGTATCAAATGCAATTCATCCAAAGTAATAATAGTTTCTAAAAGGGATCATTACATACACTACCCTGTTAGATAGCCCTTCTCATCCAAGTACCAGTTAGTTCAACAATAACGAAGAAGTAACAATTAGAATATGTCTATTACATATAAGCCCAAAAGTCAACCAATATATTTTTTTTCTAGAAGATTTTCTTTTTATTTTAAAGATTTTGTTTACTAGGTTGTTGAATATTATAAGTTTGGGTAAAATTTGCAATTTGGTGTAAAACCATGTGAAGGGTTGTGTTTGACAAAATTACTCAATTTGAGTCTGTGTGTACCACCGGAGTGTCTCCATCAAGAGACTCAATTGGAGCTTTTATTTTCTTCGCAATTTTTTTTATATTTCTATCAAACTTTTGGTTTCTTTCAATTTGGCCCAGATCTTTTTTTTTTGCAGTTAAGTCCATAAACTTTTTAGAAAAATATAATTATATTATGAAAATTATAAAAAGCCCCCATAAGTTTTTTAATTCATGGATTCAACAATAAATAAGGTACTCAATAAAAAATGTTGAACGATAAAGGGTTTAAGTTGAATTAGGAAGAAATGAGGGTTATCTTTTCAAATTGACAAAAAATGCCATGTTTGGCATCAATGCTTTGGTTAACCAAAAAATAAAAAAAATTGACCTATATGTTATTGTTGAACTAACTGGTACCTAGGTGTAATTAGAACATCTAATAGGGGTACTGGATGAAATTCACCCTTTCTAAAAATGATAAAAGAATCATGTAAAATTTCTTTTTGTAGAATAAGGTATATTTCATTTGATACCCTTTGATAAATCTTCTAACTCCCATGATGTTGTAATGTGATTTACTTATTATTTTCTAATTTTATTTTATTTTTATAATGAACCGGATGGTAATATTTTTAAATCAATATTTAAATTCTTAGGCCCAAGCCCAAATATTGATCCAATTTCCCCTTTTTGCTAAATTAATCTTTTTTACGCATGGTATGATTCAAACTTGGGAATTCAATTTGAAAAGTAACTCAACTGTAATAATTAGAACTTGGAAACTCAATTCTAAGAAATGATTCTAATGTGGGAAATCAATTTGAATGTCAAACCAACTCTAATAATGAGATAATTACAACTTGGGAACTCAGTTCGAGGAATAAACTGCACTACAATATGGGGTGAAACTATAATAAATAAATGATTCAAACTTAGGAACTTAATTAGAAGGTAAATAAAAATGAGATAATTTAGAAACACAATTCGAATGGCAAATTAAACTATAATAATGAGATAAATCTACTTGAAAATTTAATTTGAATGTCAAATCAACTATAAGAATGATATTATTCAAACTTGAAAACTTAGTTCGAATGATAAACTCATCCTTGAGAATTGGATAGTTCCAACTTGGGAACTCAACATCAAGGCGAAATGCAAACAAATATTGGAAGAACGGCATAATTCCAACGTAGTAAAATCAATCTGAAGAGTGAACTATTAACAATGAGATTATTTCAAATTGAAAATTGAATTCAAAGGTTAAACTCAACTTTAAGAATAGAATAATTCATGATCAAGAACTCCATTTGAAGGGCAAAACAACTCAAAAATATTATAATTTTAACTTGAGAACTCTAAGAGATGGATAAACCATGCTTTTAGAAAATAATATAAAAATAAGATAATTATGACTTAGTAACTTAATTTGAACGGTAAATATACTGTATGAATGAGATTAGTTAGACTTGAAAACTCTATTAGAAGTGTAAACCACATCCTATGGTGAAATACTCTAAAAATGTGATAATTCTATTTGAGAACTCAGTATGGAGGGTAAACAAACTCTAAAATTGTGATAATTACAAAATTGGATCTATATTTGAGAACTAAACAATACTATATGTAGAAAGTACTTTAATGAATGGATACTTCCAACTGATAAACCAAATAATAATAAGATCATTTCGATTTGGAAACTAAATTGGTAGGATAAATTCAACTCTTAAAACTATGATAAGTCTAACTTGAAAACAACTGCTGAAGTGGTTTACAAGGAGATGTTTAACAATGTTTGGGGGTAGTTTTATATATACTCTATTAAATTACACTATGTGAACATATACCACCACGGGATTGTTGGAAACCAACCCTATTGATTGTGTTGTATATTTTTGTAATTTATTTTAGTTCGGATTTAAGGGATACAACTTTTTTAAAAAACATGTGTCTGTACTAACTAACATGTCAAATATAAAATACTCCCTCCGTCCCAGTTTCATCTTCTCGCGGGCCCGGACATAAGATTTAAAAGAAAAGTGAATAAAGTGGCAGAAATGGTGATAAAGTAGGAAATATAAAGAATACAGTATGACAAATACTCCCTCCGTTTTTTTAAGAGTGAAACAATTTTGATTTGTACAGTTTTTAAGAAAAATGTGTGGTCCCCCAAAAGTATGTGGTTAAAATGAGTTTGAGATATTAATTGCGTGGAAAAGTACACGTGGGTCCAAAAATGTGTGGTTAAAAATGAATTGCATTATTAAAGTAATTTTTATAAAAGAAAATATAACAATTTTAGTGAAACGCCCAAAAGGGAAAATTGTTACACTCTTACATAAACGGAGGGAGTAGTGAATAAAGTAGGAGAGAAAGTGTATAAAGTAGGAGAGGAATTTTTCATTTAAGGGATGAGAAGATGAAGTTAGTACGGACCAAAATGAATGCTGGAAGATCAAACTAGTACGGAGGGAGTATATGTTATCACTTGTTGGATCCCGAATGGGTTAAGGTTGAATCCTAAACCATTCAACGCATATCTTTCACGATGTGTCGTATTTTTATTTTCGATATAGTTAGCATAAAAAAAAAAAAAAGACTCAATGATATAGTATTGGATGAAGAAGGACTAACCATTGACACCACGACCAACCAACGCTGTTTTCAAGTAAGTTTGACTATCGTATTTTCTCGCGAAATTTATTTTGTCCTTTCCTTTATATTTATTATTAAAAGTATATTATATTGTGGCATCACTACGGGTTAGTATTAGTTTATCTAATTTATATTGTTAAAATTGTCAAAATTATTAAATTAGTTTATAAATTAATTAAAGGTAGCATATAACCCACAACTTGGCGCGTGGGCAATGGCGCGTGTCCATTTTCTTTCGCTCTCTCTTGCCCTTCCTTCTTTCTCTCATTACAAACTCCACCTGCAACTCCAAAACGTACGTTTCATATTCTCTGTCCCAATATATCTCAGATTCACGTATCATCTATCCTCTCGAAATCTGAGAACCACCTTCATCTCCTTTTGCCGTTACATCTATATCTAGGGTTTTCAAACAATAAATTGAGCCACACAGCCAGAGTTTTGAGGCCAATCATCTCCACCACTGTTGCTTCGAAATCTCACCGGGGCTCTGTATCACATGAGTTGTTGATACGGGCAACGTAAGATTTCAAACCCGAGAAACTGGAGTTTTCATCGTGTCTGTGAAGAATTGGGGAGTTTTTATCTCTATTTCAGTTTCCAGCTTAATTTTCAATTTAGGGAGTCGATTTTAGTAATCATGAAAATGGGTATCCATAGAAATAGAGAAATTAGTCAATTATTTCATATTTCAAGTTTTCATAGTTTGTAAGGACATTGTAATGCAGAAACATGATCATGTAATTAACTTCTAGATCTTTTTCTCTAGCAGATTATTTCGAGGTTCATGTGTTAGTAGCTTGATTTATGTCAATCGTTTTAGTTATGTGATGCATCTTGCTTTTCATGGTCTCTAGAGCTAGAACTCGGTAGTACATTTTTGTTCTGTAATTTTACAATATGATCAGAGTTTTGCATCTCGCCACTAATGACTTTGATTGATTGCATTGGTGGTCCTGATCTTGTTTCATTTCCTGGTAATTTTCAGCTTCTATCTTCATCAATGCTGCATTTTTTTCACAAAGCGAACGCATAATAAAGTTGGACCTTTTATTGCTCAATGGAAACTTTATTACATTCTTCGTTCCTAGAAACTGAGGTGACTTGGGTTATTGAAAATGATCATTGAATAAATTTTCTAAAAGTCCAGATATCTAACTAAGATTTTTGAGAATGTTTAGGTAAGTAACTTTGGGTTCCCGAAAACCTTTAAGATATTTTAGTTTGATTAGGTAAGGAGACATTGTGGACTGATTTTGCCGAAGGATCCCCAGCTTGTAAAATACCGGAGCTGACAGAGTCGCAAGCGTGGTGCTCCGACATGAGATGGATATTGTATTTGGGTTAATTGGTGTGTAACTTGAGGGATCTTGTCTCCAGATCATTATTGCCTTCAATTCACATGATAAACACTTGAATGCAACAAACCGCATAGTTTGATAAAAGGTAAAGGATAACATTTACAGTCCTTGGCAGCATTGTTTGTTCACATGTAAATAGCGGGAAATGTTTTACTCATAGTAACTACTGAGTACTGAGTATGATGTTTTACTCATAGTATAGCTACTAAAAAAAAAAAAAAAAATTATGCTGGATGCTTTGCCTTTTAAAATTTACTAAGTCTTATAAAAGTACTTGTTCATTTGGAGAGTCCAAAAAGACCCCTAGTTTTGTATAAAAATTGTCTATATTTGATTTTTGCCCATTTTGACCATTTTTCGCGGGTCCTTCTTGCTCCTGGGTCGGTCCAATTTTCACGGATCTGATCTGAGTTTCATATAAAAACCCAACTTTCACATGAATCTACAGTATTCACCCTTCCCCATTTTGCAGAATCGTTTCTCTCCAAAAAATTCTACCTATAACCGCTTCAAATCCAAGCTCCTCTCCCCGTCGCCGCCCGCCACCACTGCACCTCAATTCATTATGTACGCTCCACGAGACGTCTGATCTATGATCTAAACATGACAACTGAGACGACAAACATTCGCAGATCTTCAGAGTTTTTAGTTCTCGACTATTGGATGGATTCATTGCGGAATTCAACTCACTCAGGAGGAGATTCTCGATCCACATGGCTTTGATGTGTTGATTTTCATAAGACTCATCAAATTTAGGTGAGATTGATTGATTTTGTGTAATTTTTAGTTTATGCCTAATTCTCTTTCACATAGCTATATACTGTAGTTTATTGAATTTGAGGGTGTCGTTATGCTAAGGAACACTATTATACTTTGGGGTAATATGAACTTGAGGAGACTTCAGAGTTTGTAGGAGATGCAAGTGACACAACATATGTATAAATTGTCTATTTTTTTTTTTTTATAAATGGTCTATATTTTAGTAGAAATTGTCTATGTTTTAGTAAAAATTTGTCTATGTTGTTCGTTGCTGGTTTAGTTTTGTTTATAAATTGTCTATGTTGTTCGTTGTTGCTGGTGTAGTTTTTTTGTCGTGCAGTTGTCTAGGTTTTAGTATGTATTGTCTAGTTTTTAACATGTATCATCTACTTTTAATTTTATGATTTTTAGATTTGTTATGTGGTTGTGTACACTGTATATGTTTTTTGTGGGGATTTGTTGTTTGTTTGAATTTTTCTGAATGTTTTGTGTGAAATTGTCTAGTTTTTAAAATATATTGTCTACCTTTTAATGTTTTTCAGCTTTTTGTGTGAAATTGTCTAGTTTTTAACATATATTGTTTAGTTTTTATGTAAATACCTTATGTTTTAGCTTTTAACACATATGGTCTAGTTTTTAACAATATTTGTCTAGTTTTTCATGTTATATCCTTTTGTTGTGCAGTTGTGTTGAACTGTCTAGTTTTTAGTATGTATTTTCTAGTTTTTCACATAAACTGTATATTTTTAATATGTGTTGATTGGACTGGTAATCTTAGTACTTCTAACTGTGGTGTTTTTCTGATGAAGTTTATGGAGCATCTTTAACAAAGAAGATGCGATAAAGCAAATGAAGGAGAATGAAAAGTTGAAAAAGCTAGAAGCAAAGAAAGTTGCTGATGAAAAAACTTTTCAAGTTTGAAAAATGACTGTTAGGAATATCTGTTTAGATTTTGATCAGCAACCTAATGACTTATCTTAGCTCAGAAAGGTGGTTAATACTCTTGGTTCACTTGAACACTGTAAAAGAAGAAAATCACTAAGTATGATAGTCTAGCAAATCTTGTATAGGATGCTAGGTCTCTGAATGTAATTTTTATTTCCTTGAAGAAGACCAAGAAGAAGGCATCCAGCAGGAGAAGTTCAACATTAAAATGAAGTTTTGAAGACTGCACAAGATTGCTGAAGACAAAGGTTATCAGATACCTATGTCCAGATATTTTTGATAAACAAGTGTTTCTCAATAAACCACCTTTGCAAAAGATATCTGAGAATGCAAGGTTTCTGAACGAGGAAAAGTGCCCACAGATATCTACACTCAGATACCTTGGATAAAACTATGTTTCTGGGAAACAATGTTTCTGGGAAACAATGTTTCAACAAGTATCTGGAGATAAGAAGATGTCTGGAAAGGGACATGCAATGCTTCAGAAAGCATGCATAGTTCCGTTGGCACTACAGGACAAAAATAGTACAATGCAATAAATGCGCAGACTGAGACATCTGAACAGAAGAGGAAATCTCTTAAAAGAGACAACGTCTTCTGCAGTACTATTTTCAGATATCAATAGTTTGAATTTCATTAAGCCTAACGGATACTGTTCAAACGGCATGATTTTCAACTATAAATATCATCACTTAGAATGCTTGAAAGACACACAGAGAACTTACACACTGAACTTACTGAAAATACCAAGTTTCTCTGAGAATACAACTAGTGGTATTTTTCTCTCAAGCATACAAGTCTTCAACCTACTTATTCTTCAGCTTACAGTTGCGACTAAGCTCTTGAATTCTAAGTAGCACGAAAGTTCTAAGTGTCCTGATCCTTAACAAGCATTGCTATCTGTGAAGGAGTTGAATCAAAAGATCAAGTATCTGAGATTCATTCTCTAGAACATTTATCATAGACTTGGGTCAGTAAAGAACATATCACCACACATTGTGAAGTGTGTTAAGTGACTCTTGTTCAAGAAGGTAGTATTACATAACTGAAGAAGTTATTAATCTACCAAACCTGACGAACTACCTTAACCAACACATTAAACGGCGTGGAGTACAGGAAGTACTTAGTTTGGGAAACTAAGGAATAACTCCAAGGTTACTGAGCATAGGAAGTACTTAGTTTGGGAAACTAAGGAATAGCTCAAAGGTTTCTGAGTATAGGAGGTACTTGGCTGAGAAAGCCGGGGAATAACTCAGGGGGAACACTTGGTTGGGAACCTAGTGTATTTAGGAATCGAGAGAAGATATTTGTAAGGTGGACTCAATTATCTGTCTTAGTGGATTCTAGGTCTGAGAAAGGCCGAAGTGGATTAGTTGAAGGATTACGCCACCTTCAGATACCACTATAAAGATCAGTGTTATTTATTTTCTGAAATTTATTACTTGCTTTATTTACCTTGCTGAGTATTTACACATATCTTGCTGAGCACGTGCACTATCACAGAAAAGTCTTCCGCTCTCTGAAATTAAGTATCAGATATCTTCACGGATATCTGAGAAATTGTGTTTATCGACAAAAGTTGTAAAAGACTATTCACCCCCCCCCCCCCCTAGTCTTTTTTCCTTTGCCGTTATCTGGACCAACAAGTGGTATTAGAGCAGGAGGTTCCCAAGCCTTCTGCACTGAACCTAGATCCCAGATAAGTGCCCACTAACTGCTTTTCACCTACACTTGATTTGTCTGTTTAGTGTGTTTGCTGCAGGATGTCTTTAAGTGACGCTCCAATTCTCAAGCCAGAGAATTATGAGAAATGGAAGAACAACATGATGCTCCACCTAGAAGCCATCAGTGATGAAATGATCGAAGTAATAAAGAATGGCCCCATAGTCATTCAACAACTCAAGCAGGTCATGGAGGTTTCTAATGGTAGAGACAGAGTTCCCACTAATGAAGAACCAAGTGATAGTTCGTCAGAAACAGGTGCTTCAACCAGTGGAAGACCTACTGGTCAAGTTGTTTACGAGCCAAAGCCCAGAGAGCTCTGGACATCGGAAGATGCCAAGAGAAATCGACTGGATGGTCAGGCTCGCAATATCATCATACGTTCCACTCCAGAGCACATACAGTGTAAACTGTGGGGTGCAAACGGAAAAGTGGCTCGCAACCGATTGAGGAAATCAGCTTAAGACCGAGAAAACAAAGGAAAATAAGTTCGAAGGTTTGAAGTTCAAATTCCAAAACTTTAAACAATGTCCCATAGAGACTCTTGAAGAACTAGATTTTCGGTTCACAATATTGATGAGTGAAATGGTTGCACTTGGTGAAAGTGAGAGATACTCTAACTCTGAAAAGGTTAAGACTATCGTGAGAAGCTTGAATCAAAACTAGGAACACACTCAGTATTTTTATTTCAACCAAGAAATGCCAAATATCATTCTAGTAGAACTCTTTTCCCACTTAGCTACTGTCAACTATGAAACTACTCAGAGAAAACAAACAATTGCTGAGAAAGTTCATAATGTTGCTTTAGTAACACAAGGTACTTCTGAAAAGAAGGATACCAACGAAATGACTGAGGAAGATGCTCTTGTTGTAAAGCAAATGAGAAAATATGTCAGTCGGGAGATTGAGAGAAGAAAAGCCAAAGAGAAGCTGAAAAAGCATCTAGGCTCAAACTATCACCAGTACAAAAATATGCAGCTGTCAAGCTCGCTGAACAAGCCGGATCAGCAAGCATCTAGTACTGAGGAAGCAGAAATCGGAAACGATATATGTTTCTATTGTCAGAAACCTGGTCATTTTAAAAGAGATTCCCCTGTTTTCAAATAAGCTAAAGACAGGTGACAAGAAAGATAGAAGAAACTTCAAGAGAGGTCAGAGAGCTATGCTCACTGAAGAAAGGAAAAAGATTAATCCAACTGGATGCTCTTGATATTGAGTCAGAATCTGAGGAAGAAGACTCAGATGATACCAAACTACCTTCTCCAGAATTATGTGGCATCACTCATGAATTAGTTGACTTTGGTCAAAAGAAAAGGGAAATATGCGGGGTTGCTGAGGAGTTCTATCCAGATTGCTCCAACATTGAGCCTTGCCTAATGGCTGACGAGGTAACCAACATTTCTCAATTCATAACTTATGAGAGTGATGAGGAAGAAATCAGAGATTAAGAATATTTCAGAAGAGAACTTGATCTCTACAAAAGAGAATTTCAAATGATCCGAGCTAGAGCCGACATTCTTGAAGAAGAAAAGAATTCTCTTGAGAAGGAAAATTCACAATTACTCAAGATATCCGAGAAAAAAGGATGCTGAAAATGCATTTCTCAAAGCACAGATATCTGAAACAGAGAAGTTACACAGAAAGGCAATGGATATACTCCAAAAGTAAAATAAAGATCTTCTTTCTGAAAATGAGGAACTCAAGAAGAAAGAACTATCTTTCCAATCCTATGGCAAAGCTTGTGACACTCTTACTGAAGTACACTCTTATTTAAGAGATCCTTCCGAAAAGGGAGGACTTGGGCTGGACACACAAACAAATAGTTCTACCACTCTGAATAAGAGTGACGAAAGAATAACATTTGTTAGTACTCAGCAAGATGATTCCCAAATAACATATAGCATTGGTCAGAAAGCTAAGGTTGTTGACAAAGGAAAGGCAGTTGCGACCAAACCTTTGTGGGAAAAACAAGTCCAAAAGAAAACTGTTGGGAACGTTTCTGTAAAGAAACATAACACTGAAAAGGAAAAATTTTTGGGAACCCACAGTGCTATATTTCTCAGAAAGGAAAAATTGCAGGAGCAGGCAAATTTTCAAATATCAAGTTTTCTGGAAAGAAAGACGTTCCAGAGACTAGCAAAGCTGCTGAGAAAAGAACTCAGACAGTGACAGGTGCTCGAAATGGCATTGGCTATAAAGCCATCGAGAAATGTTGGTCCAGATAACGGCCAAATAAAAGACTAGAGGGGGGTGAATAGTCTTTTAAAACTTTTGTCGATAAATACAGTTTCTCAATACTTAAATTCAGAGCGCGTAAGACTTTAAGATAGGTAAGTGCAGAAACAATAAATATGTGTTTGTGCTTTGCTGAAATGTAAATACAGAAAGGTAAATGACACAGCAAGTATAGTGGTATCTGGAGGTGGCGTAATCCTCCAACTAATCCACTTCGGTCTTTTCTGAGACCTAGAATTCACTAGAACAGATAATTGAGTTCACCTTACAATAATCCTATTCTAGGATTCCTACACAAATTGTTCCCAACCAAATGTTCCCCCTGAGTTATTCACCAACTCCTAGAGCTAAGTACTTCCTCTACTCAGATAACCTTGGAGTTATTCCTTGATTTCCCAAATCAAGTACTTCCTCTACTCCACGCCTTGATGGTGTTGGTTATAAGGTTTGTTAGAGAGGCTTCTCGTATAACTTTTCAGTTATGTTTTCAGAGAGCCTAATAGAACAAGACTACTTAATACACTTGTTCAATGGATGGCAGTCTGCTCTTTACTGACCCAAGTAATTGATGTCTGTTCTGGAGAATGAGCTTCAGAAAGGGTATCTGATAGTTCAACTCTTTTACGAATAACAATCTCTTGTTAAGGTTCAGAACAACTTAGAACTACTAGTGATTCTTCGAGCAACAGAAAGCTTTCAGAAAGGGTAGTAGAGTTCTTGAGAGAATACTTTGCTTGATGGTAAGTTTGCAAGATAGAGCGTTCTATGGTGTGTATTTCTCAGCATCTAAGTGTGTGATATATATAGATGAATTTGAGAGTTGTTGGAATGATATCCGTTAGACACAATTCAAATTCAGTCCATACTTATCTTGAAATGAGTACTCAGAATTCCTTGTCTCATGTTTCAGAGAGGACTGTGCTTCAGCAGCTTTTCTGCCGATGCAATTAATGCACTTGTACTATTTCTTGTCCTGTAGTCTTCAACAGATACATGAGCCTTTCTGATGGCTTGCATGCTCCATACTCATGATGTCATGTGTCCGGAAAGTATTAAGGACATAGTCTTTCTTGAGTTAGACTAAACCTTGATATCTTCATAAATCTTGTGCAATCTTCAGTCTTCTAATCTTCAGAAAAGCTCCATTGCTTGGATTGATCTTCTGGAAATAAAAATTACACTCAGAGACCTATAATCCTAATACAAGATTTACTAGACTAATCATACTCGGTGATTTCCTCTTTTACAATGTTCAAGTGAACCAAGAGTACTTAATCACCTTTCTGGCTAAGATAAGAACATGTGATGAGTGATCAAAATACTAACAGATATTCCTAACAAAGTTCCCCTTTTTTGATCAGTCATCCATGACTATCTTTTAAGTCCTATTACAAATTTGTAATCCTGGAAGAGAAAACAATCCACCACTTAATCATTTCAAATGATATTCAATTTTAGTTAAATTAAGTGCAGAAAGTAAACATCAACCAAATCACAAGAAGTGATCTTTGCTGATAAGTTGTCATCTATTAGAATGTATCTGAGAGTATGATCTTCAGATAGGTACAGTTTACAGAATAAGATGCAACTCTTACAAATAGAGAAATTCAGAAACAATCAGCAAGATTACAAAAAGTAACAAAACATACTAAGTAAATTATAACAAAGGAGAATCCAAGCTTCAAGAGAGTATTCTAATGTTACTAGTCTTCAAGTCTTCAGAAATGCAACTTGGGTTTAGATACCTCAAGTTCTTCAGCATCCTTTCTGGATTAGTTGACATAATCATCCACTTTTCTGCATTCTTGGACATAGTCATAAAGAATCCTTCTGACAGAGAGCTCTGTCTTTCTGGATAAGTCACATATTTCATGGTAACTCTTGCCAAGCTTGTGATTCTTCATGAAAATGTTTGACCTAAGTACTTTCCCTGCACCTGGCATGGTCTACTTGCAGCTGAGATAGGTTGAAATACTTGTATATTTCTTCCAGATAGTGTATATCATCTAGGTATTCATCCAATGTCATATAGAATGACTCATAGGTTGAAACACCTAGTTTGTTCTTCTCTTTGTAGCTACCATCCAGCTTTTCTTACCTTGTGTACATCATCGCTTTGGTAAGTGTGCAAAAGAAAGATCCATCTTTCGCTTCATTCCTCTTTTCTACTTCAAAGTTTAGCTGTGCATGAAGGTGCTCGGTTTTAGCAATTCGCTTGCCTTCTCTCCATTTCGGGATCCGGTTGAGGATGGGAGTTGGAAACTTATCATTGACAAGTAGATGTTGTAGTTCGAATCCAATACCCTCTCTTGTTCGAATGCACCTATATGAAGACTCTTCATTACTAGTCTTCACATACTCAATGTGGGCATCAGGCTTTTTTGATGAGTTTCTCTGTTTACTCGCCAAACCGGGAATCCTTCTTGCTTTTACATTAGGTGGCCTTCGTCAGGAGATCCTCTAACCCTTTCTTCCCGCCTCATTTGTCTTTGGTGAATGTTCCTTGTAATGACTTGGTATTTCGGAAGGGTTACTTTGCCAAAGGCCTTGCTGCCAGAGGAGGTTGTGAAGTAGTTGCTTGTCTCCTTTTCTTGTGAAGTGGATGTTCATCTGTATCAGATTCATCCTCATCATCATTGAAGTTCAAAGTTGGAGACTTGCAGCTTTCTTGACCTCTTACTTCTCCTTCTTCCTTTTCTTCTTCTTCTTAAGAAGTCTTCTTCTGTTGGTCAAGATAACGGCAAAGTAAAAGACTAGAGGGGGGGGGGGGAATATTCTTTTAAACTTTTGTCGATAAACACAGTTTCTCAGAAACCTGGGGGTTTCTGATACTTAAATTCAGAGCGCGGAAGACTTTAAGATAGGTAAGTGCAGAAACAATAAGTAAGTGTGTGTGCTTTGCTGAAAGATAAATACAGAAAGGTAAATAACACAGCAAGTATAGTGGTATCTGGAGGTGGCGTAATCCTCCAACTAATCCACTTCGGTCTTTCTGAGACCTAGAATTCACTAGAACAGATAATTGAGTTCACCTTACACTAATCCTATTCTAAGATTCCTAAACAAATGGTTCCCAACCAAATGTTCCCCTGAGTTATTCCCTAGCTCCTAGAGCTAAGTACTTCCTCTACTCATATAACCTTGGAGTTATTCCCTGATTTCCCAAATCAAGTACTTCCTCTACTCCACGCCTTGATGGTGTTGGTTATAGGGTTTGTCAGAGAGGCTTCTTGTATAACTTTTCAGTTATGTTTCCAGAGAGCCTAATAGAACAAGACTACTTAATACACTTGTTCAGTGTATGGCAATCTGCTCTTTACTGACCCAAGTAATTGATGTCTGTTCTGGAGAATGAGCTTCAGAAAGGTTATCTGATAGTTCAACTCTTTCACGAATAACAATCTCTTGTTAAGGTTCAGGACAACTTAGAACTACTAGTGATTCTTCAAGCAACAGAAAGCTTTCAGAAAGGGTAGTAGAGTGCTTGAGAGAATACTTTGCTAGATTGTAAGTTTGCAAGTTAGATCGTTCTTTGGTCGTTGTATTTCTCAGCATCTAAGTGTGTGATATTTGTAGATGAATTAGAGAGTCGTTGGGATGTTATCCGTTAGACACAATTCAAATTCAGTCTATACTTATCTTGAAATGAGTACTCAGAAGTCCTTGTCTCATATATCAGAGAGGACTGTGCTTTAGCGGCTTTTCTGCCGATGCAATTAATGCACATGTACTATTTCTTGTCCTGTAGTCTTCAACGGATACATTAGCCTTTCTGATGGCTTGCATGCTCCATACTCATGATGTCATGTGTTCCAGAATCATGTTTCAAAAGTAACTAAATGCACTTAAGAAAGGATTAAGGACATAGTCTTTCCGAGTGAGACTAGACCTTGGTGTCTTCATAAATCTTGTGCAATCTCCGGTCTTGTAATCTTCAGAAAAGCTCCATTGCTAGGATTGATCTTCATGGTCATCTTGGAAATAAAAATTACATTCAGAGACCTATAATCCTAATACAAGATTTACTAGACTAATCATACTCAGTGATTTCCTCTTTTACAATGTTCAAGTGAACTAAGAGTACTTAATCACCTTTCTGGCAAAGATAAGAACATGTGATGAATGATCAAAATACTAACAGATATTCCTAACATCTTCTCTTCTGAGATTCTAAGGGACTTGGCTCCCCTAGTTATCATACTTCTCAGCCTTCTGGCTGGTTGATCTGGAACAACTTCTTCAGCAAGGGTGTCTCCAGTGGTGTATTTAATGACAAGTTGACTTGAGGAGGGAGGATTTGATTGTTTTCTTTTTCTTCCTCTGCCTTTCTGAGGCATCTCTTCCCCCTTAGTCATGAATGACTGACTCATGACAGCATAATCTTCAGAGAGTGATTCAAAATTTTTCTGGAGATTGTTGTGCACCCTGACTAATTCTTGAAGTTCCTTCTTCAGCTCTTTGTTCTGCCTCACCAGTTCCTGCTCCTTTCTGTTGAGCTCTTCAAGCGGCCTTAGGATGGCGTTGGCTTGCAGGACAGCATGGCTGGCTTCATTCAATGCTGCATTAGCATTGTTACAATCCTCATCCCTGACCAACCCTAGGTCTTTCTGAGAGAGAGCTATGCTGGTTGCTCTATTGACTAAAGCAGCAGCCAATGGCTTCATCTCTTCTGGGACGGATTTTAGCACTTCTGTGTCTTGGGCAACTAGTGTCTCTTTGAGTTCCAAAATGATACTATTCCTTGCACGGTGCTCTTCACTTCTTGAACTACCTGGTGAAGAGAAGATATGAGGAGTAAGTAGGGATCTCTTTTGCTGAGTGATAAGTCTCTCATCTTCTTCTGCAGTAATCAAGTTGCGGTATTCTTCAGCATCACTCTCATAATCCTTCTCTGGGATTGTTTGCAAGCTGGCTAACATCTTATGTTTGCCTTGGAGTATGCTGGCCTTCTGAGAGAATGTAGAAGGTCTTTTTGATGCAGCCTCAGCATCATGCTCTTCATCATCATTGTCATCCATGGCATCTATCTCAGCAGCTGTGACAACAATGGCATTCTTCAGATTTCTTTGCTCATCTAGGAGTGCCAATTCCTTGGCATTAGCTTCTTTGAGCTTTTTGAGTTTAGCCTCCTTTTCATCAACAAGAGCTTGACACTCAATGCTGATTCTCTTTTCTTCTTCCAACACCTTTCTGAGTTGTTCAATCCTGAACTCAGCGGCTGAAATTTCTTCTATGGCATCATTGTGCTCAAATTTGTTGGATATCTTGATGAGACTTGGGAGGTGATGATGATGGGGCTTTCTGAGCATTTGAAGGAGTAGCCTTTTCTCCACTTCCTTTGCTAGCTTTCTGAATCCCGCCTTGTTCAGGTTGGGGATCATCATTCTGATCATCATCATCATCACTCTTGTTCTTTGCTTCTTAGTTTGGATGCTCAGAGGGAGGTTCTTGATAATCATTTTCGTCCATCTCCTCGTCATCTTCTGAAACCAGGTTGATCACATTTGGGAATGTAATCATCCTCCCATTAACTTCTTCTTGTTCAACAGGATAAGTAGTGAGCTTCTCGGGCAAGGATGGGTAACCATCGCTCTTGGTTTGAGCATCCGCAGACTTGAAATCTGCTATAAGTCTTTGTGCTACTTCATGAATGAAGTCTTCATGCATCAGAGTGGCAAATGAGTAGGACTCTGTTGGGAACAATGCATGGATATAATCTTCCAGACTGAAGGCGATTACTCTCTTTTCTGGGACGTCGATTACTTTGGCTAATTCAGAAAGGTCAGCCTTTCTGAGTTTCTGCCATTATCTGAAGCACTTGAGATGTTTCTTTAAAGTGTGCTTCTGGAAAGCCTTGAGTAAATCAACTGGCACTAGACTTTGAGCCTGAAAGAAAGTGATCAAGTTAGTTTTGTTCAAACCACTTGTGTTAGTATCTGTGTGCAAAACTAAGCTTTCTGAGCATACCTGTGTA